>JANAVB010021197.1:8939509-9252009 GCA_029216955.1 Iris pallida
AGACACTGCTTTATTGATATATGCTTCAATATTTAGAATAATATTTTTAACTTTGGCTGATGGCTTGTCGAGATTAATAACAAGAGAAGGAGAAGTAGGAGGTTTGTAACGACGAAGGTCGATAACAAGAGGCTCAGAAGAGGTGAGCTCCCTTTTTTCTATTTTTTTCAGTAGATGGAGGCTTAGTAGGAGGAGAGAGATTAATGGTCATCATCTGAGAAGATGAGGGACGAGAAGTGCGTCCCTTGAATGGAATTACTAGGACCACATCTGGATTGTTTTTCTGGTCTTCTTCGGTGTCCATAGACAATACAACCTTCATGTACTTTTCTTTGTATATCTTGGAGTCCGTATAGTAGGTCTCGATACCTCGGAAGGGGTTGAGATCGACAACTTCTTTCTTGATTTCTCTGTTGTCATCAACGCATTTAAAGCATTGATGGAGAGTGGATGGCACAATGTTATGTTCATGCAACCACGGTCTTCGTAACAACACATTGTAGGAGATGTGATTGTCAATCACATAGAAGGTGACTTTTTGCGGAGATCACCAATTTGGACTCTGTCACGACCCGTTACCCAAATTGTTGGGCCGGGCCGAGCCATGTCCAGCCTACGCTTGGTTAAAGCGTAGTAAGCTGTTATAAGAATAGACAATAAAGGATCTAAGCTGCTAACAGTTCTAATATCACATTTAAAGGTTCATCACAACACATCATCTATAAGCGAAAGTAAAATAAGTACAGACTTAATAATACACTTTTAAAGTATCTAACTGGAGACAAAGTCCAGTATCCAAATATAAGTTCAAACCAAAGTCTAAGTTTCAAAACATATAAAAGATATCTAAGCAAGATTTCCCGATGGGGCCTCTTCTGGAGCTAAGGCCAGGTCCTCAAAACTAGTGCCATAATATGTATCACATAACATTTCCTCCTTGGAAAGTAAACCTATAACGTTATCATGTCAGGACGGGAGCAAGTACTTGTACTACAAACATATAATACTGATCATGTGATGGAAACAGATAAAATAACGCAATCATCGCATATCTTGATTTATCCAGTTTTAGATACATTTCATTATGGCAATAAATATTCATTTAAAAGTTTAAAACTATAGCATGTACGTGATCGCTCAATAGGTAAATAGGATGTACAGTGGTATATATCAATTTTTTCTGAAGTGTACATTCGTACACTAAATGGCATCAGTGTATATCCATACTCCAACGCGGGATCAGACCTACGACAAAGTTACATATAAAATGTACCCGTACTCGGTAAATACATACGAAGAAGGGGGCATGATCACGTAATCTACTAACAGTTTCTCCTTAACCCGTTTTATAACATGTGAGTGATACGAGAACAGTATAAAACATGTGAAAGATACTGGGAGCAGTATAAACATGGTAGGTACTGAGAGCAGTATAAAACATGGTGGATACTCAGAGCAGTATAAAGCATGACATGTACTGAGAACAGTAAGGAGCATGTGAAGATATGACTTGTAGTTATCCAGAAAGCAGTATTTTAACATGATTTAATCACAGTTTATTGTTATACGCAGTAAATAAGTTTGTAGGGGTACTTGCCTCGAGCAAAGCAAGGATAAGAATATGTAGCTACAGATGTCCAGTGACCTGTCAATAATGATATACAAACTCAGCCTCTAAGTTATGATTAAGATTACACAAGTGATGTGACACAACTCCTAACTAGACACTAGCTAAGTGGTGACCTAGCATAAAAATTCTAATGTGGGGTGACACTACATCTAAACCAACACTTAGGGTCCTTAGAAACACAAAGATCATTTTAGAGTTTTACAAAATCCAAACATGTAAATATAAACACTAATAATAATAATTAAATACAAATTAAGGATGGCACATAAGCAAAATCTACAGATGTCGTCGGATGACAAAACAAATATCACCAACGCGTCCAGAATGGTCAAATTAGCTAGGATAGCCTACCCATAAGTTCAATTTGGACACATGAGTAAAATGGTAATTTCGGGTCAAAATGATGTCCGCCGTTGGACACACATTGCACCAAAAAATGTGTCAGAATATAAGTCTACAAAATCTAGTAAATTATATGTCCACGAATCCAGAATGATGATACGAACCCAACGGTATGTCCGAAATGGAATTCCGATGACCCGATCACAAAATGGTCCGTTGACCTGGATAATGGTATCCGATTTATACGAAAATACGTGTCGAAGCCAAAGTCCACTAAATCTAACAAAGTATATGTCAATGAGTCAAGAATGATGACACAAATTCAATAGCATATCCGGAACTGGATTCCGATGAGCCGATCTCAAAATGACACGTTGACGCGGACATTTGGGATCCGGTTTGCACCGAAATGCGTGCCAGAGCAAATGTCTTCAAAACTCAGCAAATTATATGTTAACGAGTCCAAAATGACGATACGAACTCAGCGGTATATCCGAAATTGGATTTCGATGAGCCGATCTCAAAGTGACCCGTTGACTCGGAATATGGGATCCGCTTTGCACCGAAATGTGTGCCAGGACCCACGTCCTCCAAATAAAGCAAACTTAATATGAAAATGTGTCAGCACGACCCCACGAGTCCACTGGTGGTGTCAGAAATTGAATCCGGAGTTCGGGTTCAAAATAAAATTTTACAAGTGCAAAATTAAGAATTCGGACGACCAACTTTGACGTCGAATTCGACCAACCAAACGTGCTTACAATAAAACGAAACTTAAGGGACAGGAAGTGGGTTATACCTGCTGCAGACATAAACTAGTAGCGCGCCAACCGGAGCTGTGACGACGGAGTTACGAGCTGACGAAGTTGGCTCCACAAAACTGTCCAAAATAATACAATTTAAAGTGTCAACTTGGTGGCCAGTTTTGATATATCAAACGACAAAATTAACAGACAAAACTCGAGGGAAGTGAAGATGGATATACCGAGATTGTGATAGAGCAAAGAAATCGACGATCCAACGGTCGGATCTCTTGGAAAACATGCACGAAGTTGCTGCGACGGAACGTCATTTTCGAGTTGAAAACTCGCGCGTCACGACGGGATTCCGTTCAAAACGTACGAATCGCCTAGACGACGCATCCCGAAGGATGGTGGCCGCCACAGGGAGGTCGCCGGTTGTCGCCCATCCGGAGTGGGGGTCGTGGTGGCGGTGTGCGACGGCATCGGTGTCACCGTGCGGCTGCGGTGGCGGCCGTTGCTGCCGCTCATGCTGCTGTTGCAGCTGCTTGCTGCAGCTGCGGCTGCTGCTGCTGCGCTCGCACGCAGCCAGTGGCGGAGGCGGTACGGCACGGCACAGCAATGGTCGCCGGCGAGGGTGGAGGTGCGGATGATGATGATGGTGTGGTGGTTGTAGTGATGGTGGTGAAGATGGTGTTGGTGAGGGTGGTGAAGAAAATGGTGGTGGAGTTATGTTGATGGTGATGATGATGTAGATGATGAAGAAGAGGAGAAGAAGAAGATGGAGGTGGTGGCTGCAGTGGTGTTCGGCATGGGTGATGGAGGTCGGCCGAGTGGAGTAGGGGTGGGGTGTGCGTGTATGTGTAAGTAGAGAGGGAGAGAGTTATATTTGTATGTGGGTGTGTGTGTAATATATATAAAAAGAGAGTGTGAGAATAGTAGAGAGAGAGGAAGATATTATGAAAGATATTATAGGAAGAGAGAGAGAGAGAAGTCGGTTGGGGGGGATGTGTATGTGTAAGGAGAGAGAGAGAGAGAGAGTTATATATATATATATATATATATATATATATATATATATATATATATATATAAGAGATATTTAAGATATTTAATAAAGTAGAGAGAATAAGATATTTTAGATTGGGAAAAGAATGATGTATTTGTAGGGTATTCATGTGGGGACAACATGGAGCTTGGGTTTGGGTTCGGTCGAGCCGGGTCGGGTCAAAATCGGACATGGTGCAATAACTGAGTTTAAATGGGTATATATAATCATGGGTAAATAAGTAACATGTAGGAAATCAAATAAATGGGACACAAGCGTCATGTGGATAGTAGGCTTCATGTGGGCCATGTCCATACTTTGGGTTGACAGGTTGGGTCGATGTCGAGTCCCGAAATTAAATTAAAAATTAAATCAGATTTTACGGTAGATAATTAATTGGCCTAAATTGACCTGAAAGTTGTGCGAAGAAAATGAAGCACAAAATAGAGTGTCTGAGTGGGGCACGAAGGTCATGAGTGTAGGGCGTCTCGAGTAGATCATTCATGAGAAGTTGGTTCTGAGAAAATGACTGGTCTTATGCTCCCAAATTAAAAGTCATGGCAACGTACAAACGATGATCAAAGATAAAAGTGGGAATAATTATTCAACGATTAATTGGTCTAAGTTGACTCGAAGTTGTGCGATACAAAAAGAGCACAAGAGAACGAGTTTAAGTGGGACATGATATATCAAAACGAAGATAATCTTGTCTACTATAAAACTCGTAAAGAGAGTTTCCAGAGATTGACATCTCTGACGGTCCAGAAGTCAAAGTCACAGAAAAGAACATTAATGATCAAAATAATTAAATAATAAAATACTTATCGAAAATAATTCATTTAGAAAATTTAAAAATAAACCCTGAAATTCAGGGGACTTACATCCTACCCACCTTACAAGAATTTCGTCCTCGAAATTAAAAATCATCCAATAGGTCAAACTATAACATGTAGCTGCTCTGGCTACGATACTCAATCTGCTACCCTTGTGAGCATCTCTTATGTTTATCTTTATAATCTTTTTGGTTCAGGTTCAACAAGGGTCCTTCTATCATAAACTACGACATATATCCTTTAGAATCTTCCATACTAACATGGAACCTTTATGTATACCCTAAACTATAGGTTATTCTCTGGGTATGTTTATAAGCCTAAAAATGTTTAATCATCAACCATATTTCCCAACTCAATTGTAAATACTTGATTTTCTTATCATATCCTGAGTATCCTTATTTTATCAATCCATAGGCCCTTTGCATTATTTGTCGTCAATCCTTTCCTACAGTTTCTCCTTAAAATTATACGTTCAATTCTAATCCTTGGCGTAGAGCCTTCTTCTTTTTACTTAATAACTCCTTCAAATATAAATCCTCGATTTCAAAACTCCCGATTTACTAATTACCAATGTACATATGTCTTTGCCTTGTTCTTGTCGTTTTAACTGATGTCTTTCCAATTTCGTACGCAATATTATATCTCATTCTAACTTATTCTATACCATTTCACATATCGATATACCCTCTAATCACATGTAATTAGCTTATAGATAACCAATAATCACTTGGTCATCAAAGTCCTACGAATGCACAATCCTCAAATTCTAAGAACAAGATTCTAATCCTTAATCCATAGTCACAACAATATAATATCTCATTTCTCCATCTTAGATACCCTATTATCGAGTCATACTATCAATACAATCGTTCTTAATGGTTTCCAAGTCTACTACAGTCAGTCACCCATATATGTCCTATAATCTTAATCTAACCAATCCCTAGGAAAAGTATTTATCACAATCACACAATACATTTATAGTTATACTTATAGAATTAGTTAACAAGTTTTGACTATTTCGGTCGTCTATTAAATAGAAGGTAATAAGCCCTAAGACTGAGTCAAGCAATCCATAACAGTGTCCAAACAAGTTAAAGGGTCAAGCAAGACAGAAAAGTTCGTCAGAATATCTCCAAGAATGGTACGAGGACAACGAGATGTATAACGAGAAGAATTACCCAAGAGGTTAACGAAGAAGAGTTTAGTCAAGTCATAAGAAAGATGGAACACAAAAATAATTATGTCCAAAAGATAACATGAAAGTAATCCTATTGGAGAGTCCTAGAGAACCTATAATCCAAGTTGTAGATGTAAATAGAACAGAGTTAATCAAGACGGGGAAGAATGATAATAAGAATTTATTCTTGCTCATTCGGTCATAACGAAGTGAACCAAGTTGAGATATGATATGATAACCATACACGTCTTCCTGAAATCATGTTGCCAAAATTTTTGCCACACCATATAATCATGTTATCTAGAATTCTCACCACGCCAACCGGTATGGCTGCGAGAAAATCTAAATTCCATAACTAAGATAAGTATACCCAAAATCAGGTCCTATGTTTTTGTCATACCAGCTAATATGACTGCGATAAATTCTAAACTCTATAAATAAAGCAGACATTTACCTTATCAGGATATATCACAATACAATCCACAAAATTTATCACAATGCAAGATCAAAGTCAACAACGAAAATCAGAAATCAAATTCGACAACGAATTAAGGAAGAGCAAATGGAAATAAGCGAAAACAGATTTCTAGGTAAGATTTAGAGTGAGATCCTCAGGGGTCATCCCAAGGGTATTAAATTGGTCAAAATTGTAACCCACTAAATTTCATGCAAGAGACTAAATATAGTTAACGGTCCTATGCTGTGATGAGTTTTCCTATGTTGCAATCCTAGAAATCCTCTAGGTGTTCTAAGTGTTTATTCCTAGTGTTAACAAGTTGTCCTAAGATCCTAATTGCAGGCATGCTTGGTACAATAACGTAACCAAACAACTTAAGTCTGGACCTACATGGGTCGCCACTGAAAACATGTCATGACCCGTTACCCAAATTGTTGGGCCGGGCCGAGCCATGTCCAACCTACGCTTGGTTAAAGCGTAGTAAGCTGTTCTAAGAATAGACAATAAAGGATCTAAGCTGCTAACGGTTCTAATATCACATTTAAAGGTTTATCACAACACAGCATCTATAAGCGAAAGTAAAATAAGTACAGACTTAATAATACACTTCCAAAGTATGTAACTGGAGACAAAGTCCAGTATCTAAATATAAGTTCAAACCAAAGTCTAAGTCTCAAAACACATGAAATATATATAAGCAAGGTGCCCTGCTGGGGCCTCTTCTGGAGCTAAGGCCAGGTCCTTAAAACCAGTGCCATAATATGTATCACATAGCATTTCCTCCTTGGAAAGTGAACCTACAATATTATCCTGTCAGGACGGGAGCAAGTAATTGTACTACAAACATATAATACTGATCATGTGATGGAAAGAGATAAAATAACGTAATCATGGCATATTTTGATTTATCCAATTTTAGATACATTTTATCATGACAATAAATATTCGTTTTAAAGTTTAAAACTGTAGCATGTACGTGATCGGTCAATAGGTAAATAGGATGTACAATGGTACATATTAATTTTTCTGAAGTGTACATATATATACTAAACGGCATCAGTGTATATCCATACTCCAACGCGGGATCAGATCTACGACAAAGTTACATAGAAAATGTACCCGTACTCGGTAAATACATACGGAGAAGGGGGGCATGATCACGTACTCTACTAACAGTTTTCCCTTAACCCGTTTTATAATATGTGAGTGATACAAGAACAGTATAAAACATGTGAAAGATACTGGAAGCGGTATAAATATGGTAGGTACTGAGAGCAGTATAAAATATGGTGGATACTCAGAGCAGTATAAAGCATGACATGTACTGAGAACAGTAAGGAGCATGTGAAGATATGACTTGTAGTTATCTAGAAAGCAGTATTTTAACATGATTTAATCACAGTTTATTGTTATACGCAGTAAATAAGCTTGTAGGAGATAAGAATATGTAGCTACAGATGTCCAGTGTCATGTCAATAATAATATACAAACTCAGCCTCTAAGTTATGATTAAGATTACACTAGTGGTGTGACACAACTCCTAACTAGACACTAGCTAAGTGGTGACCTAGCATAAAAAGTCTAATGTGGGGTGACATTACATCTAAACCAACACTTAGGGTTCTTAGAAACACAAAGATCATTTTAGAGTTTTACAAAATCTAAACATGTAAATATAAACACTAATAATAGTAATTAAATACAAATTAAGGATGTCACATAAGCAAAATCTACAGATGTCGTCGAATGATAAAACAAATATCACCAATGCGTCCAGAATGGTCAAATTAGCTGGGATAGCGTACCCATAACTCCAATTTAGACACAGGGGCAAAATAATAATTTCGGATCAAAATGATGTCCGCCGATGGACACACTTTGCACCGAAAAATGTGTCAGAATAGAAGTCTACAAAATCTAGTATATTATATGTCCACGAATCCAGAATAATGATACGAATCCAACGGTATGTCCGAAATAGAATTTCGATGACCCGATCACAAAATGGTCCGTTGACCTGGATATTGGTATCCGATTTGCACGAAAATACGTGTCGAAGCCAAAGTCCACTAAATCTAACAAAGTATATGTCAACGAGTTTAGAATGACGACACAAACTTAACGGCATATCCGGAACTGGATTCCGATGAGCCGATCTCAAAATGACACGTTGACGCAGACATTTGGGATCCGGTTTGTACCGAAATACGTGTCGAAGCAAATCTCTTCAAAACTCAGTAAATTATATTTTAACGAGTTTAGAATGACGATACGAACTCAACGGTATATCCGGAATTGGATTTCGATAAGTCGATCTCAAAGTGACCCGTTGACTCAGAATGTGGGATTCGCTTTGCACCGAAATACGTGCTAGAATCCACGTCCTCCAAATCAAGCAAACTTAATTTGAAAACGTGCCAGAACGATGCCACGAGGCTACTGGTGGTGTCAAAAATTGAATCCGGAGTCCCGGGTTCAAAAATAGAATTTTACAAGTACGAAATTTAGAATTCGGACGGCCAACTTTGGCGTCAAATTCGACCAACCAAATGTGCGTATAATGAAATGAAACTTAAGAGAAAAGAAGAGGGTTATACCAGTTGCGCACAGAAAGTGGTAGCGCGCCAACCGAAGCTGCGACGACGGAGTTACGAGCTGACGAAGTTGGCTCCACAAAACTATCCAAAAATAGTACAATTTAAAGTGTCAACTTGGTGGCCAGTTTTGATATATCAAACGATGAAATTAACGGACGAAACTTGAGGAAAGAGAAGATGGATATACCAAGATTGTGACAGAGCAAAGAAATCGTCGATCCAACGGTCGGATCTCTTGGAAAATGTGTACGAAGTTACTGCAACGGAACGTCATTTTCGAGTTCAAAACTCGCGCGTCACGACGGGATTCCATTTAAAATGCACGAATTGCCTAGACGGCGCGTCTCGGAGGACGGTGGCCGCAACGGGGAGGTTGTTGGGGGTCGCCTGGCCGAAACGGGGGTCATGGTGGTTGTGTGCGACGGCGGCGGCACCGCCGTGCAGCTGCGGTGGCGGCCGTTGCTGTCGCTCATGCTGCTGTTGCAGCTGCTTGCTGTAGCTGCAACTGCTGCTGCGAGCTGCTACGCTCGCGTGCGGCCAGTGGCAGAGCACGGCGATGGTCGTCGACGGGGGTGGATGTGCGGATGATGATGATGGTGTGGTGGTGGTAGTGATGGTGGTGAAGATGGTGTTGGTGAGGGTGGTGAAGAGAATGGTGGTGGAGTTATGTTGATGGTGATGATGATGTAGATGATAAAGAAGAGGAGGAGAAGAAGATGGAGGTGGTGGCTGCAGTGGTGTTCGGCATGGGTGGTGGAGGTCGGCCGAGTGGAGTAGGGGTGGGGTGTGCGTGTATGTGTAAGGAGAGAGGGAGAGAGAGTTATATTTGTGTGTGGGTGTGTGTAATATATATAAAGAGAGAGTGTAAGAATAGTAGAGAGAGAGGAAGATATTACGAAAGATATTATAGGAAGAGAGAGAGAGAGAGAAGTCGGTTAGGGGGGATGTGTATGCTGGGAGAGAGAGGGGAGGGGGGATGTGCATGTGTAAGGAGAGAGAGAGAGTTATATATATATATATATATATATATATATATATATATATATATATATATATATATGTGTGTATATATATATATATATATATATATATATATATATATATATATAAGAGATATTTAAGATATTTAATAAAGTAGAGAGAAACAGATATTTTAGATAGGAAAAAGAATGATATATTTGTAGGGTATTCATGTGGGGACAACATGGAGCTTGGGTTTGGGTTCGGTCGAGCCGGGTCAGGTCAAAATCGGACATGGTGCAATAATTGAGTTTAAATGGATATTTATAATCATGGGTAAATAAGTAACATGTAGGGAATCAAATAAATGGGACACAAGCGTCATATGGGTAGTAGGCTTCATGTGGGCCATGTTCATACTTTGGGTTGACAGGTTGGATCGATGTCGGGTCCCAAAATTAAATTGGAAATTAAATCAGGTTTTACGGTAGATAATTAATTGACCTAAATTGACCTGAAAGTTGTACGAAGAAAATGAAGCACAAAATGGAGTGTCTGAGTGAGACACGAAGTTCATGAGTGTAGGGCGTCTCGAGTAGATCATTCATAAGAAGTTAGTTATGAGAAAATGACTGGTCTTGTGCTTCCAAATTAAAAGTCATGGCAACGTGCAAACGATGATCAAAGATAAAAGTGGGAATAATTATTCAACGATTAATTGGTCTAAGTTGATCCGAAGTTGCACGATACAAAAAGAGCACAAGTGAACGAGTTTAAGTGGGATATAATATATCAAAACGAAGTTAATCTTGTCTACTACAAAACTCGTAAAGAGAGTTTCCAGAGATTGACATCTCTGACGCTCCAGAAGTCAAAGTCACGAAAAAGAACATTAATGATCATAATAAGTAAATAATAAAATACTTATCGAAAATAATTCATTTAGAAAATTTAAAAATAAACCCTGAAATTCAGGGGGCTTACAGACTCTTAGGCAGATCTTTTCCAACGGGTCGCTTCTTCCGGAATTGAATCCAAGAATAGTCGTAACCATCGTAGAGAGGCTATGGACTGGGATCCTTAGTGCATTCAATAGAGTCTTAGGCATAATACTGAGTGCAGATCCAGGGTCGGCCATAATGCGATCAACCTTCATTGTGTCGATATATCCTGTAAAGTAGAGAGGACGGTTATATTGATTGTCCTCTAGTAACATGTCACCTTGAGTTAAGGTGGTATTAGGAATCACTTCCATTACGCTATGGTAATAAGAGCATGCCACAGGTTCTTCGTCTGGTTTCTTAAGATGTGTCAGACAAGCGTCGGCTTGTATCAAAGCCTCACTTAATATTTTTCGAGTTTTCCTTGAGAGACATAGGAGTTCTAAAATTGATAATCTTATCGAGTATTGGCTAGTTGAGCCAATATGTCAAAATTATACGATTTTTTGAGTCCTTGCAGTGGAGTTCTCTTTAGGCCTTTGTCAAAGCGAGCCTGCTGCTTGCCCTTGTCAAATATTATTGGTTTATGAGGGCCTGGTTTTGCTTGAGGTGATGATGTCGGAAGAACGTTGGAGGCAGGAGGAGATGATGCCGAAGGAACATTGGATACAGGAGGAGTGACAACATTATCATATCCTTCTCGGAAGTCTCTAAGATAGAGCCTCCCAGACCTGGTACCACTCATGGCTTCTTTTTCTGGAACATATGAGAAGGAAACCATGTTGCAGTCTTTCACTCGTGTCTTGCTCTTGGAAGCTTTTTTCTTTTCAGGAGATGAATGACCTATCCAAATTCCCAAGCTGACATGGGACTGGTTGTCTTGAATACGTAGAGAAAGAGGTATCGAAGTCCCTTTTCCATTATTTAAGCTAGGGGCTTTTTGTAAGTCATATCACATCTTTATCTGTAACGACCCGTACCCAGTGTAGGAGCATGAGAAGTTGGTATGTCCAGCCTACGTCGCAGTGTCAACGGTAGAACGCTGTTCTAGGTCACTATCTAGTCAACAACTTATGCAATTATATAATGTATCTGTCACAACCTCAACCCCGAATGGAGAATAAGTATAAGATATGATATAACTCAATCATAGTCTAAACGATAGGATAACACAGAAGTCTATACTAAACTCAAAGCAACAACTTAAATAATCTGCTAAAATAATAATATCTCAAACAATCTCAAATATAACTCAAATCTCCACTTATTACAATACAAGTTCCAACAGAGAAAACTAAACCATAAACTAGCAATCTACTCCAAGCTCTACTGGTCCTCTAGGCTAGCTGTGAATCTCTATGTTACCTGTAATATTTTTAACATGTCCAATCATGACAGGAACGAGCACAATACATCTCACGTAGTTCATATCATGGCAGGAAATATAAAAAAGTAATAGAGTTAGATACCTGAAATGCTGTAAGAAGATGTAAATAAAAATAGGAGAGATATTTGATAACTAGAAATATATACATGATAAGTAAGAACTGTAAGTGACTAGTGATTTAGAGTACGAGATAGAATGTAACTGGCTTGGGTTGAACATGATATACATGGGTGAACATGAGGGACACCAGCCAAGAAGGCTGTGTTGTACATGATAACATATGAAAAGTAACAGAGTGAACTTGATAGATAAATCATATGACCATCTATACTCACCCCTACCCATAATCAATACACAAGGATCCAGTCAAGCTACGTTACGAATATGATATTTTGGTTACACACGAAGCACATGAGAAAACAAGAAGGTACACGAGAGCACATGAAAGTACATGAGCGTACATGAAAGCACATGAGAGAACATGAGAGTACATGAATAACGCAAGAGTAAGGAATACATGATGTACATGGAACACATGACATGAAATATCCGATGCGCCCGCTAAGGGGGATAACATCCCATGGAAAGATCCATATAGTACCAATCCGTGATGATAACGTGACAACATCAAGTAAAGTAATCTAGAACAAGAATATAAATTGCGACAAGTATAAAACATTCAGAGAATGTACTCGCCTGATACCCTGAACAGCTGATATAAAAAGATGGCCAACTAGAGTCACAGAGTCCTTGTTAGAGCAACACAGGTTATAAAAAGTTCAATTTATATGATAATTAAAATTATAATACAATCTACATGAGTCTAAGTCAATCTAGATCAAAGTCATCTCTTGGTCAACTCTGGTCAACTATAAAGTCAAACTAGGTCAACTCTAGTCAACTGTGGTCAAAATAGCTAGGGTTTGGTCAACAATGGTCAACTAGTCTAGGTTAGTCAATTCTAGGTCTTAACAAACTAAGTCTATGCAATTCAAGTATCCAAGATAGCTACTAACTCATAGCCTAAGTCATTTGCTAAACCAAGCACAAAACTAAACCATAAGCTAACAAGTCACACAAACTTAGTCATATAATGTATATATATATTATTCACATATCATTAAGTTGCATACATATACTTATTTTCATTACATACATGTCATTCATGTATATTACATACTTACATGCATCTATACATTATATATATTATATACAACATGTAAAAATAGAAGAGGGAAAAAGGGGAAAAACTGAAATAGAAAGGAAAGGGAAAAATGTAAGAAAAAGAAAAAACAGTGGACATATACATGCTTACATCATATATTCTACATTACCATATATACATGCTATCATTATATATTACATTACATTATGTATACATTATGCATTCATATCTACATTACATGTATACCTTGCATTCATATCTAGCATTCATTATATACTTTCATGCATACATTGTATATCATTCTTTCATTCATACATTTATGTATTGCTTACATACAATACATTGATTGCATTCCTACATGCTTGCATTCAACCATATATATACATTAATGTAAAGAGGATACATATCATATATATATCATTTAATTCATCTGAGATATCATGAATTATATACTATACATTCATTTAATATCCATACTACATAAGCTCATAGGTTACACAAAATGCCTATGTCGTATAGTCACTCTTCTACTTAAAACTAATACTATACCAATTGGACCTTTACTAAATTCTAGGATTAAATTATGTCGTAGCCCTTCGTGTTAGCTTTCCGAAGCTTCAAACGGATCATATTTTCGTGTCCGAAAGCTCCCAGAATTGCGAAAACACCGAAACGCGTTTGTCTTTCGGACAGCTGACACTCAAATAGTTTTACAGAAAGTTCTAGAAAAAATTTGGCTTATTAAAATATATATTTGGAAAGCTAACTTCGATACGGTTCTTTTAAAAAAACGGGAGATAAATCGGAGTTCTAAGCTAAACGTTATGACATTTCTAAGTTGCTTCGGTTAATAAAAACGTGAATGAATATTATGACGAATTTAAGTTGTTTAGGACAAAAAATAACATGTAGGCCAAGATACATGGATACCAACATAGGTATCCAAATGAAGCTCATGCTAACCATCCTAACTAAGATCAATCCACTCTCTAACCATTCTAAAATTGAATTTAAATATCTATTTAAACTATTAGCATACATACATACACATGGGGTGTCCTAATTTGCGATCTATCAAGTAGGACACACGACACCTATCTAAAATCCTCAAGAGAGCTCCAAATGGCCTTAAATTTGAATCTAAATAGGGTACATGCGTGGGGGTAGTTCATATGGATATAAAAACTAACTACTATGCATAGGAAATCAATTTAGAGGGTTGGTTTTACCTATTGGGAGTGAAATCCCAATGATACTTCCAAGGACACGGTTCTGACACGAAGATCTTTAAAAAAGGACACTCCTTCTTGTACTTTGCTCCAAATCTTTGCTAGCACCCTCCCTTGGTAGTATGAAAAGGTTGGATGGAAGTTTTGGTGGAGGGATGTAAGGATTTGGAGATCAAATCAAAAAGGAAAGCTCTCTAATTTGGGGAAGAACACTTTGTGAAGGAAAAGAGGCAAGATGGAATAAAATGAAAGAAAAGGAGGCTAACCTACCTATAGTGGATTTAGATGTAGATGGGTGGCTAAGGCTTCTCCACCAAATTTTAAGTCCTCACATTGGTTCAATTTAGTCCTAAGGCTTTCTTTCTACAAATATCCTGAGGAAAAAAATCCTACTTAGAAATATCTAGATATTGCTAATCTTGTCATTTACTAGGTTATCCTAATCAAGACTCTAAGCTCAAGGCTAATCTAGATTAGGCTAAGATTTTAGGTCAAGTCTCAACTAAATAAATAGCACATATTTAATTAATAAAATTTTAAAATCACCAAAAAGTTAAAATGACCAAAATACTCTCAAGCCAAAAATGTTGTAAATAGTCATTCTAATCACATGGTTAGGTCCCCATGGTCATGGTTTGTCTCTAGGCTCAACAATTCTAGGGTTCACTAGCTAACACATCAAAATTATAATTCACCAATTTTAAATAGTATTAAATTAATTAAAAATCCCCATAAATTATAAATCCTATTATTAAATAATAAACTTTTACAAAAGTTCAAAATTACCCTCATTTTAGAAGAGTGGGTGTTACATCATCATCAGTTCATGGGACTTCTGACTATACCGATGGAATTCTGGTTGGTATTTGATCTCTGGCTTCGGTGACACAGTCGTTGAAGAAGAAAGCGAAGTTGTCGCTGGAGCAAATATAGTGTTAAGAGGAGAAACACGACCATCCAGCGAAGTGAATTCGCTTGAAGTCAAATGGCATGACTTATATTTGGCCGTCTTCTTTGACTTGGCAGAAGAAGTAAATGGCTTTGGTTAAAACTTGGCTATCAAATCAGGATGAATCCACATAATTTTGCCTTTGTCAGTTGATAAAGGTACCAAGTCGTCACTTCCTGCTGATGGGAGTAACAATCTCCAAGGTAGCCTTTGGGATAGGAACAACACCGTCATGTACCAGCTGAACGAGGAAGTCACCGAACTGTAAAGAGACGACATTGGCAGTCACCGTCTTCTCGTCTTGCTGAAGAGTGATTTTTTTGGCATTGATCAGCTCTTGGATCTTTCCTTTAAGTACGTAGAACGCCCTGGTTGGATGCCCTAGGAACCTGTGATTCATACAATATTTAGGATTGTCATTTTTACCTACTTCATTCGGCCGCATAGCGTCGGGCAGTTGAAATATGTTACTTTTGATCAGACAATTGAATATGCTCAAGATGTCATCTTCATCGTAGGAATTCTCCTCTTTGGGACGTAATGCTCTCTGCGGAGGTGCCGACTGACTTACATTGATGGAAAAGGCTTCTTTGCCTTTACGGTTGTTTTGATGCCCACTATTGTTGGTAGCATGAGTGTCATCTTTGTCGAGATTAGGCATCGAGATGCCTAACTGCTTGAACTTATCAGTACTGTCTTCAGCTGCCCTGGCACTTACTATGAAGGGGCTCCAATCTTAAAATTACATGGGTCCCATCCACATGCTGACTATCGGTAACAAATTTAACTTGCAAGTATCTATAGTCAATACATCAGGAGTACCCAAAGACATTTTGAGTGCTTCCCGACGAAAGCGCTCTATGAAACGTTCAACAGTTTTATTAGGCCTTTGTTTGATTTTAATAAGGGCCAACATGGTTATGTCGTTCGTTCCTTCATAGAACCGTTCTAGGAATATCTATTTTAATGCTGCAAAGGATGTTATGCAAGCATCTGGCAAGCTACATACCAGTCATAACAATACATGCTAAACACCCGAGGAATAATCTAGTGAGTAGAGTATCGTTCTACTGAAGATGATCAGTTATCACCTCCAAGTGGGTGATATATTAACTCAGAGATGTGCTACCGTCAAACAATATTATGGTCGGATGCTTATATTTGGGTGGGAATGGAACTTCCTTCCGCTCAACAGGATAGGGTTATTTAATCCCTAGTTTATGCAAACCCACTTTTTGCTTGAAAGCTTTAAACTGATTCCGTAGAAGCTTGACTGGCTCGAGAGGGTCTTCCGATGTTTAAGGGGCGGTAGACTGGTTTGATGGATTGGAAGGCTGAAACACCTGATAAGTACCACCCCAACAACAAAATGACTCGAGGTAACCTGAGCTGATACAGTAGCATTGAGGAGGGTTGTACCCCCAGACCAATGTTGATAGGTGCGTTGAATGCTGCATGTTCTTGTGTCAAAATTGCATTCGCAACCGATGAAACAGCATGTTGTGCCATAACCACAGTGTGAATCCCTGTAACCATGTCAGTAATGACTTTCAGGCTGGCCTCCAAAGTGGCAATTTGTTGTTCCTGATTGGCGGAACTAGAAGCGTCTTCCTCTTCGTTGGTGACGTAGACATATACTTCTCTAGACATTGAGGATGAGTTGGTGGACAAGATAGTCTGATCAGAATCTTCACTATCGGCATCGAAGTTCGGTAAATTGTTACTCCTAATGTTAGGAGTGGAAAGATTCCTTTGACTGAGAGAATTTTGGTTTCTTGATTGTGTGTTCCTTCACCGGAGTCATAGAGTCGATCAAGGTATTGTTGACTGGGGTGCGGGATGAGTTACGTCTTTGACATCTTCCACCCCTAGTACCACGAGAAGTCATGTTAACTGAGGCAAATAGCAATTTGTCTTCATCCACCATGATCAATTCAGGAGCCCGAGTGTAATTCAAGCGATCGAAAATAGATCGTTTGGCTGATTGACAGCAGGACTTGATTACTATCTCGTGATGCTGATTATAGTGATGTTCCTGTTGTGGAGTTATAGTTGCTTGAGATGAGCCTGCAGTCTTTCGCTTTTGTACAAGAATTTTGTGGAGATCAGTTACATTGACAGGAGAAGAAGAAGAAAAAGAAGGCATGTGTTCCCTGATTATATTAGGAATATGATTTCTATTCCTAAGATTTTGGGTTCCTTGAGGTGTACAAGGAAGTGTTGAGTTCGTTGGCATAAGTGAGAGGGTTCTTGATCTTATAAGCCTTCACTAACCGTCTGTTGGTGGCTGGCGCAGACTGTTTTAGACTTGTCTAGCATGCCATATAACTTGTGGAAGGAGTTTTGTTCTGCGTTATTAAGATAAGCACGCATATCAGTTTCATGTGCCATTTGTTTTTTAGTCTGAGACAACATCAATTTTTTCTGCTTTGATCTTGATATTTGCAGGGTAGGAAGATTCTGACTTTAGCTTGATTGGCGCTGGCTAGTTTGATGTAGGGTGGGTAGTACATCATGTTGCTCTGTGCATACTGTCCCAATGCGTTTGGCGCGGCACGAATGAACGTCAGGAAAAAAAACTTTGAGCAAAATCTACTTTTTTGGCATTGATTTGATCATCTCTGCCAAGAGAAGTAGAGTTCTACGCATAAGTGCTATGGCATCGATTGGCATAGAGGCGCAATCAGATGAATTTTCCACCGAGTCTAGGGCTGAGGAAGAGTAGGGAGTGGCCACAGGGCATTTTCCCTTGTTCTACGTAGAGGCATTAATGGGTGCACTCTCCACCAAGTTTAGAACTAGGAAGGAGTGATGAATGGTCGTAGGGCGCCTTCCCTTGCTTTGTGCAACAACAGTGATTGGTGCGCCTTCCCCCAAGTTTAGAACTGGGGAAGAGTGAGGGATGGCCATATAGAGCTTTTCCTTGCTTTGCACAACAACAGTGATTGGTGCGCCTTCCCCCAAGTTTAGAACAAGAAAAGAGTGAGGGATGGCCATATGGCGCTTTTCCTTACTTTGTGCAGGAATATTGATTGGTGCGCCTATGGACTTCGGAGTCCAGATGGCGCGAGTCTTCTTGCCTTGGAGACAGCAGCAGATGCGTGCTTTGCTGCAGGGCGCTTGGCACCCCCAGCGCCAATCATTTCTTCGTAGGCTATTTGGTCGACTTTGATGACCAAAGTATTATGCGTCGTGCCAAACGACACAACATCATATTGAGTTGTCACTTTCTCGTCAAATGAGAAATTCGTCCCCAGCATAGTTACTATTTTCTTTACAAAAACAAAAGTTTTTTGAGAAAACTAAGTTACAAACTAAGAAAGAAAGTACAAGAGTATAATTTGATTCTGGAAAAGTACAACTGTAGGAATATGATCAGAAGATGACCACTTTATCCCTTGGATAATACGATGTCGAAGAAGAAAAGCTCTTGAACGTGCTGCAGCAACTTTGTCAGAAGATTATGATCATTAGTCCTGCTGAAGGAATGATTCTGAACTCTATTTATAGAGTTTTGGGATAAATGTTAAGTAATTATCCTGATTGGCGCATGGCTCTGGTTGGCACACCATCACCCATATGCGCGGATGGTCGGCCTAACTGCATATGGCGCGTGGCTTTCTGTGAGAGAGATGCGCTTGGTTATGGGCAGTATCGTATATATGCACATTCTTCGAGATTAGTAGCATGCATGCCATGTCATCTAACTACTTCTAGATGATATGCGCCAATTGATGAATGGCGCATACTGTTGTTAGGCGCCATTTGTGAAAAAGTACTAGGCATCTTGAAACTGTTGATTACTTCATGCCAACCATATATGGAACAGAGTAAACGATAAACATGATAATAATGACTCTGATATATCCTTCTCGGGCACCGCACACTCGGGATTCAAAAAAATTTTCTTCGACTGATGTGCAGTCAATCTTAATGACAGACATTTAGCTTCTCAAGGAAGCTTGCTACGTAGCAGCCAGTGCCATGTAATGGTCAGCGCCATCTGATACAGTGCTCCATCTGATACTTTTTGCCATTTGATAAATACAATCTGGCGCTATCTGTGAATGGTGCATTACATTTTTTGGTATATTTTGAGCTTCTATAATATGCTTAGCATATCAAAGCTTCTATATGAGCCTTATTGCCCACCTTCTTCTTCAGGTGATGTAGATATCTATAAATAATATATTAAATATTAAAATTGTTTGAATAAATTATTAGTAATAGATAATTAATTATCTTATACCTCTCAAATGGATACATCCATTGATAATAGACGAGAGCACCGATACGTGCTTCGTATGCAAGATAAAACGACAAATGTTTTATACTATCAAAAAAGCCAGAGGGAACACCTTTTCTAGCTTGCACAATGGCAATACAATCTTCTCATCAAGTTCCAACATATGTAGTACCGTCAACTTGCTTGAACACAAATCTCTAAAGAATATAGATAACTCGGCCAGCAGACCCCATAATTGAGAAGGCAGCATCTCTCTTAGAGTGATGGAAAGTAAGCGCTCCATGAACATGTGGCAACCATCTCTCTTCATCCCCATCAGCCTTGCGTTCGTTGAGATTGACCCATCTTGCCAAATTCAACACATAACCGTCAGGAATCACAACTTTGAAATCCAGTTGTATATTATTAATTTATTATCCCTACTCAATATAAATGTTGCTGGGGGCTTCACCTAGTTACCATTGGATTTTCGTGTTAGATGTAACTCTGGAAGTCTGCAAATAATTTTCAAGTCTCCTTTCTTGCTTTGGGAATGTCTTTCATTTTTTTTTCTTGATATTCATCACCGTATTAAAGATGTTGTCGAATATGTTTTTTTAATATACTTGATTGTGGCTTATGAGATTGTCCTTCCAATAAGGTAAGTCCCAAAAGATACTTTGCTTCGTCTAATTATGGCTATTTGGGAATCCTTCTAAGTGATAGCCCGATCTCGGATCTTCCATTACGGTCGACAAATCCTCTACCTCTGTCCAAATAACATCTCATGTCAATCTCAACGGGGGAGGGGATAGTTCATGTTTACCAGCTCTAAAGGCATCCCTATTCTTTTTCTATGAATGCAACACAGGAAGGAACAAACCGTGACAATAAAAAAAAGTTTTTCCTCTATTCTGAAGGCGGAATGCCTTACTCTTTTCCATACATATCGGACAAGATATAATACCATGAGTACTCACCCTGATAACATCTTGTATGCTGGAAAATCATTGATGGTCCACATCATCATCGCTCTCATCTGAAAGTTATGGTCCATCGGTATATCATATGTCTGAACGTCGAACTGCCATAATTGTTTCAACTCGTCCACCAACGGCAGCAAGTAGATGTCGATGTTCTTCTTTGGATTTTTTAGACTGGGTTCGATAAGTGTGAAGAACATGTAAGGAGCCTTCATGCACATCCAGGGTGGTAGATTGTAAAGGGTCAAAATTACCAGCCAACAAGAGTACTGAGATTCCAACTGTCTGAAAGGAGTGAATCTATCATAACATAAAGCCAACCGAACATTCCTAGGCACCGCAGCAAATCCAGGATGACATCGATCAAAATGCTTACATGCCTCTCCATCGGATGGATGAGATAATTCTTCTTCATCCATCTTTCGTTCTTTGCTATGCCATGTCATGTGTTCTGTAGTATTTGCGGACATATACATCATCTGTAACCTCTATGTGACCGAAAAACAACATGTATTTATAGGGGCGCAACCTTGCTCATTCAGTTGATTTTCTTTTGCCTCTAATGGACTTGTACCGGTCCTTGTGATAGAAAATGCATCTGTCTTTATCATTGTTCTCGTTGAAATACAACATATAACCGTTTCGACAACAATCTATCTTTTTATAGCCTAAACCGAGTTTTCATATCATCATCTTCGACTTGTAAAAGTTCTCTAGCAAATTCTTCGCTCTTTTTGGCAGCAACTCTCTAACAAACTGAATTATCCGGTCGTAGCATTCCTACGGTAAGTTAAATTTAGACTTGAGGTTCAACAGCCGCATCGCCACCGACATGATAGAATGAGAATCACAACCCGGATATAACGGAGTATCGACATGCTTGAACATATCATAGAACTCTTTTGTATCAGGATTCAGATCCTCCGAATCAAAACTTGGGCCGGCCATATCAAATACTAACTCATGTGCCAAGTTTCGATGCCGATATTCGAAGTGATCTCCGAGAGTAGACTCTCCCACCTCCGCATTGAAGGAGGACTGATATTGCGGAACCAAATGTTCTCCTTGAGCCGTCCACTCGTTGTAGTTTGGTACGAAACCCTTGTTGTAGAGATGCTCTCTCAAGAGATCTAACTCTTTGAATGGTATATTATTACATTTGACACAAGGGTACTTTTTGAGCCTTCCGTCCCTAAAATAAGGTTGGCTACTGGCGTATCTCAGAAATTTCTCGACGTCTGCTTTGAAATCATCCGTCAAACCAATATTGCTCTCATGTCGTCGATTGTACATCCACGAACGGTCAACTAAGTATCGACTCATTGTTCAAACCAATTCTGCACCACGTACCATATATATTGTATATACAAGAAAAAATTAATTTATTACCTAATTGTAACAACTAAAGTTAACAGTATCAGTATCGAAATCAGTATCAGACCATTCCTTTGAGTATCGATATCGATCGTATTGGATTGGTATCGGCCGTATCGTATTGGTATCGACCGTATCCGATTGTTGATTCCTCTCTAAATGAAGGAAAGGTGAATCATTTATAACCTAAGGAGCATGGACATACCAAAAATTAGGTTCGTGTCATGTCGGCGCATATCGGACATATACAGTAGACATCCTAGACACTGCAATATACACTAGAACACATCAAAATAGGTGTCGTGTCCATGTCCATGTCTCTGTCTCCTTATCATGTTGTCTCGTGTGTTTGTTCGTGTAACATATTGTATATAACGTCAGGAGACATGATGTACTTCTTTTCATACAACATTTTTCCTCTAAAATATAAACTACAAGGGGTCAAAATCAACCTATTGGTGAAATAGAAACTCATTTGCTAATACAAGGTAAATAATATCTATATGTTTCCCATAATATCTAAATTCGGATTTAACATCATACTAGCAAGCTATGAAGCACCAGTATGGATATGAGTACGAGTACAATGCTTACCTATTACAATGCTACAAGAGTTTCTAAAAATGCAAGATTTTGGTACGGCAGGGGTAATGTGGACATGTGTCTTGTTGCATACATAATGTATTACGACAATGACATCAAAATGTATCATGTCTATACATGTCCAATCGGATACGGTCGATATCAATATATAAAGTGCTCGTGTCCAAGTCGAATGTATCGTGTCTATACGTGTCCAATACTAAATCTAAATTTATATGCCCTCCTTAAATCACAAATACACTAAATAAATAAAATAGCAATGTCGGATATGGGTTTACCTTCGACGGATGAGGAGGGTCTGACCGGAGGGGACGTCGAGTCGGAGGGGGTCTTTGTGTGAGGGAGGACACTGGACTCGAAGGAGGATGAGGGCGTCTGTTCGAAGGGTGGTCGAAGGAGGAGTGAGAGGAGGAGGAGGGGGCCGGTCTGGTCGGAGGAGGAGGAGGAAGAAGTGGAGTTCGCCGGAGGTTGGAGGAGTCGGGTCGGGGTCGTAGAGGGTTTGGAGGGAAGATCAAGTTTGGGTAAAAATGTGAGAATGAGAAAGAAAGGGTTACTCTTCTACTTTTACTCGTAGCCAGCGATGGAATTGTCTGTCGCTAATCAGTCAGTAATATGTATATAGCGACGAACTGGTGACGAAAATAACGACGTAACTTTATACTGTATATTTACATAATATATAAATAGATAGTCAGTCGGTATTCCGTCGCTAAGTAGCGACGTTTTTACTTCCGTCGGTAATATCAGTCTCTAATTAACAATATATTTTAGTGATATACATCTAGCTACAATTGTGAGATGTCGTACTTTATTGTATAAAAATAGTACTATTTAATATAATATTATATTATTATACTCCAACAAAATTTTAGGGGCGTTGTTCGAACCACCTTATGATTGTGTCACAGTGGATTGTAATCCTAGATCTGCCACTGCTACTCAAACTCTTATTTGTATCTTTCTTTCCTGAGCTTTGCTATGCCTACAACCAAATGCTTATAATTCCCTTACAACCGTCACGTGTCCAACTTCGATTGGAGGAGGAGGGAAAGTGGTGGGGTCGGATGGAGCGTATGTAGTAGGGGGTGAGAGGGGACGTGGGCCCCGGTGGGACTTATATGTAAGGGGTGGGAGAAAGAGGTTGTAAGAAGGTTATAAACATTTAGGGTCTGCTTGGCAATTATCGTGTAGCGGTTATGAGGTATTTTTAGAGTACCGGTTATGAGCGGTTATGAGGGGTCTGGTTTTGGATGGTTTTTAAGTAGCGACTTTTAAACCAGTCAAATCCATTCTTGGTAATTCACTAACGAGCGGTTCTGAAAGTTTTTTACACGAATAAATTAAATAGGGAAGGGTATCAGTAGTTATAATTATATCTATTTTTGTGAGGATATAAATGGAATAAAAAAATAGAGCCGCTCAAAACTTGCCGATTTGGGGTGTTTACAAAGCCACCCAAAAATACATTACACCGGTTTTGGGGGATTTTTGACCGACGAAAACCAGTGCCTCAAAAAAATTAACAAGCAGGAGTTTTCATAAACGGTTGGTTCAAAAACACCCTAAAACTGGTGAAAACACCATTACCAAGCAGACCCTTAGTTGTAGACTTAGCATTTTCCTTCTTTCCTTTACCCTCTTCCAAGTCAATGTCTCATGGACAGGCGACTGTAATCCAGACAACCTATAGAAGACGGTCAAGTTAACAAAGTATGCTAAAATTTTAGTAGTCTGGTACTCCTGACGTACAAACAGTCTAAAACTCAATTGGGTGTCTATATGAAACGACAAGAGCAAACTTGACAAATACAGTTTATTTCATATTAATGTTAGCTCTTCCTTGTTGTCATGACTCCCTAGAGTTTAAGATTGCTATTTGAACAGTTATACCCCCAATATCTGTAGGAATTGACTCCCATAGAACTAGGAACCTAATTAAAATCAGACATCATAAGTTTTCCATTAATGAAACCTAACACAATTAGGCCGTATCAATGTTGGCTGAAGCTTATAAAAAGTTGGTTTTTTATAAATGTAAGTGGACGTTTGGTTTCAAAGAAGTTACTACCATCTAATGAACACTTCAAATTTATTAAATAAGATTATTTATGAATTCTACAGCACTCTTATAAGACCGGTCGTGCTTTATTGGTTTATGGATTAAAGTGTTGAATAATTAAAAAAAATGTCCAAAAAATTAGGGTAACAATAAGAATGCTAAGATGGATGAGTGACAATGCGTCAAAAAATAGGACATAAAATTAGTATATACCCATGGGAAGATAAAGGTGGCGCCAAGCGAAGACGAGATCAAAGAAAATCGTCTTAGGCGGTTTGAAGATGTCCAACACGTACCAATAGATGTCCCTATAAGGAATGATAATATAGAAGTTAATTGAACCACTAGGACTAGAGGTAGACCTAAATGAACATAATTTGAAATGTAAAAGAAGGACATGAATTTTTTTTAATGTTATAGAGGTATGATTCTTAATAGAGCCGAATGGAAATGGAAGACCAGCCAACTCCAAAATTTTAGAATAACTTCTTTGTTGTTCTATTTATGACTTGACTAATATTAATTAAAGGTTGATGATGAAGATAAAGTACTAATTTTATTATCGTCTCTATCATCGCTGTATGAGCATATTTACTTATTGGAAGATATATTATTACTAATACTACTTTAGCAGATACTTCTACAGCTCTTTTACATGATGAAATTAGAGAGAAATTGTTAGATGAAGAATCACATGGTATATTAAAATTGAAAGATGGAGTATATATGTAACAGCAAAGGCAAAGAAATAAGTTTCAAGAAAGACTTTCTGGAGACGAAATGCAATGACTGCAAGCTAAAGGACATACTATGAAATTTTGGCAAAAAATACAATAAAAATTGAAAAAGTTAAAGAAAAAAGCGCACGATGATGATGCTATTGTAATGGGAGAGACTAAGACATACTAGTTTCTACTTCTAAAGTTTGTGTACACTTCAAAGATTCTTGGGTTTTAGATTCAGGTTGTTGCATCATTTATGTCCAAATTAAGAATAGTTTGATACATTGAAGCTACAAATGCTATTGTATATAATGGTGCAGATACCACTTGTAAGGTTATTGGTATAAGAAATGTCAAAAATTAAAATGCATGATTGAACATTGGCACACTGATATGAGTTCTTAATGTATCATATTTGAACAGAAATCATTTTTCTCCTGTAACCTTGCAGTCAAGCGGTTGCAGAATCACTATGGGAGGTGGTGCAATGAAAATTTGGAAGGGAAATCATAGTCATTAAAGGAACAAATGTTAAAATTTTTATTTATTGAAGGCGATATATGGCAAGGATGCAACTGACTTCAGGTATTGTTGCTTATGCTTTAAACATGAAGAAATTTGTTGGTTAAAGTGGAGCTATTTCTCGATTTCTTCATGTTGGAGATTTCAATTGTTTATGGGACTTAACCAACTATGGTTATTGATTCAATATACTTCTCAAAACAATTAAGAATAAATGTGGAGATTGTTGGAATTGTGGATTAAGAAAAAACCTACATGAAATAGACATATAGTAACAAAAACCATTTAAAGAATGGTAGGTCTACTTTGGTTTCGTTTTAAATGGACCGTTTGTCTCTCTTTTTTTGTTAGATTTCCAATGCTTACCATCAGGGCCGGTCTTGTAGTTTATGAGATCTAGAGCAAAATCTAGAATTTTGACCCTTTTTTTTCACATAAATATTTTTTTTAGCATTTTTAAAAGCAAAATCATCATCTAAGCTATCAAAATCATCAATCAAGCTATCATTTTTTTTTTTCAGATTGGAGCGCTGATTTTTTTGTTATTTCCAGATTGGGTCTTTGTGTTAATTTTTTTAAATTTTTTTTATGATATACCTAGTCTATTTTAAAATTGTGGAGCCTTCTAAAGTTGGGGGCCCAGGGCGATCGTCCACCTCTTTCCTGCCCTGGGCCAGCCCTGCCTACCATTCTTACCATTCTGTTCAGAAAATAACAAATTTTGAATGCTCACATTGACATAGTTTCCATTTGACATTTGAAATTGATTTTTTTTTTCAATTTTAAATTGGAACCAAAGTAGCATGTCGGCCCGTAATAGAATTAGTCTCTAATCAGAACTAGTATATATGCACGTGCGTAGCACGTATTTGTTATTCATAGATTATAATTAGGAAGATTAAAAGATGCTTGGAGTTGATGATGTTGATGAGTTGGTTTAATTCTGCTGCTTTTAATTATATAGGTTATATATTCAACTCTTCAAATTTCGTGATAACGATTTAGAAGACTTAGCAAGTAGCACGAGCCATTCGATTTTTGTAATATGTTAATTCCTCCAGAATGTATCTTTTAAATGATTGTCAGTAAGATTTATTGCATTAATTTTTTTAATTGCTATATATATTGAAAGATATTTTTGAAAATAATTTTTTTACGGTGAAGTCTACTTTTCACATTTTACAGTAAAATAGATTAGTTTCTAATTGTGAGACCTAGTACCAACCCAACACAATCCTAGCCCGAACACAGCTCAGTCCAGTCCAGCGCAGAAGCCCTAGCATGAACCAGCAAGCCCAGTCCAGTCCAGCCCAGCCCAAGAGAATGGGAACCCCTCTATAAAAGAGCTCATTCCCGAATATTCATTTCACGTCACTCACCAGCTCTTTCTTCTCTTCTTCATTGCTCACCATCATCAATGGCTAATGTTAGTGAGATCCCTGCTCTCCCATTCGCTGATGTCAACGAGATCCAAGACCTCCTCTCGATGCTCGAGAAGAGGAGGGACGTGGTCTCGTGGAGAAAGAAGGAGGAGATGAAGAAGAGGATGCCGAAGAAGAAGATGGAGCGCCATTCCCGTGTCCAGAGTGGGATCTGGAAGAAAAATCGTGTCGGAAGGAAATATGGCGTGCCCGGAACAGCCCAGTTTCTACTGCGGTAATTAATATTGATGGATTTAATTTCGGATTTATTTGTTCATATATTTTGTTATTTTTTATTTGTTCATATATATATAATATTTTTAAATTTGTTTCCAGCCTAGAGGAGGAGGAGGAGGATGAGAAGGAGGAAGAAGAGGAGGAGAATGTTGATGTTGTGGGAGGAGAGGACCAGCAGGAGGAGGGCAATGCGGTGGGAGGAGTGGAGGAGGAGGAGGATCTGTAGAAGGCTGGAGAGGAGGAGAAGAAGGAGGAAGAGAAGAATCTGGAGAAAGAAGTGCTGCTGCATAGTCCGTCGGATCTTTGGGAGACGTCGTCACCACCAGAGTAGGCTAGTTTCTTTTTAGTTGATTAGAGTTAAATTTCTTGAATTCTCTACGTGTGGTGCTCGTTGTTGTGTTTTTTTCTTTGTAAGAGAGGAGCAGCAACCGAAATATTATGATCATCTAAATAATTTCTGTGTCCTCATTGTTCTTGCTTGTTATTGTTTTTTTTTTTTTTTTTTTTTAAGCTAGCGTGGGGCAGAGGAGGGAGTGGTCGTCTTCTTCATTTTCCTGTTTACTTTCCATGATCAATATTTTTTTTTAATTGATGAGCGCCAGCAGACATAGATAATGAATATTTCTCTCTTTTTTAGTAAATAAATTGCATTCGAGCTAGGGACTAATTTGCTAAAAGCAGAGAATATTAACTGTTATTTGGCGGCAGAGCCGCAGAGGAGAGAGTGGTGGGCCCGGCTCTGTATGCGAAAAAAATAAACAAGTGGAAAAGCCAAAAAATTAGTATATTCGAGAACCAGTTTATTCAATTTTGAGCCACAATCTTAAAAAACAATAAAAATAAAAAAAAATACTGTTTGGCTTTTAAATTTTTTGGGTGATATCATTTTCTATTATGTGACAAATGACATAGTTACTGATATGACAGCTGACATGACAAAATTTAACAATAAAATTAATAGTAAATAATAAGTTAACATTAAATTAACATAATAATTAACACTAAAATTAACCTTAACCTTAACATTAGTATTAATATTAAAATTAGTATTAACATTAATATTAACATTAATATTAATATTAATATTAAACATTAACATTAAAAAATTTGGATAATTAATTTTTTTGGTTAAAATTTGCCATATAAGCTGTTATGTCATCTGTCATGTCAGATGTCATATAATGAACGATGGTATCATCCAAATATTTTGGAAGCCAAATAGCATAATTGAAAAAAATATGGATTCAATACACTTACCTAACCACGTAAATGTGGATGGATAATTTCTTTGTGCTTTATTATTCTTCAACGGTCCATTTTTTTTAGTAACGAATGACGATAGAAGTTAATACAAATTAACTTAGCTTGCAACTCAATGCCGGAAGTATCAAGTAAAGAAGCAATGGCAGGCATGTTTACTTAGAACACATATTCCTACCATAAACTAAACAATGATAACGCTATTTAAGGAACGGATTATCGAAATCTAGTACCACTAATGCAATGGAATGCAATGCTTGTTCCTTATCAGTGCACTAATTAAATACTTGAAATGATGTGTGCATAGAGCAACTGTATAGTATTCCACCAATAATAAAAAAATAGCATACAAATAAATATCAAGGAGGAGATGCAACTCACTAGATTAATATTACTTATCTCTACTGTTTACTTATTATTATTAAGGTTAACTTGCTAACACAAATCATCTCTACTTGTTATTATTATTATTATTATTATTATTATTAAGGAAAAACCGAAAGAGTCTCTTAAAGATTTCTTTCCCTGCAAGAAGGAGAAGGTAACGGCTCTCCTTCTTCGATCTATTCTGATCCGACAGCCACACATCAATTTTGTTTCAATCTCAAACAAAAGTCTCAGATGGTAATAGTGGTCCCAGTGCGTGGGGAGCATGTGTGTACCGGCGGCAAGGAAATACAGCCCATTTTTTCCATAAAGTTGCAAAATTGCAGACGAACAAATGAACGCAAGTGTCATGCGCTCCTCTCCTTCTAATTTTAATTTGTCCCATTTGTTTCCTTCTAATACTTTTTAGTACAAACATAATTTTGCACATTAATACCTTAAAATCTGCATTATTATCGCTCAAAAATAGAAATATAAGGTCTAACTCTAAGGAGCAGAAGTAAAGATTGTTTACTTCTAAAAGACGGGTCCGTTTGGATATTTTTTCTGAATTTCTTTTGTAAAAAATAGTTTTTTGAAAGTAAGTTATAAAGTTATTTTCTGAGTATTGAAATTCTGATTTTGTGTTTGGTTACTTTCATCTGAAAAGTAGTTTCCTAAAAGATAAAAAAAGTTAAATTTTTGTTTGTTAAAATATTTTCAAAAAATATTTCTTCATCTTGTGTTTGTTTTGGGTCCTCGACAAATATGTCAATGTGTCCCAAAAATTTGTCCATATTTTCACCAAATATGTTCCCAAAAATTTCTTTTTAGTTGATTAGATGTTTATGGATTAATCTTTTGAGGATGCACCATAAAACCTGGTTAAAACTCCGTTTAGGATTTCTGAGGACCTATTATTCACGAAAGAATGAATAAAAGATAATAATTCGGAGATTTGTGTATATATTATATTGTTAGAAAACATAGTACACACTTTCAGACATGATATTTCTTCAAAAAATTTCCATTGATAGGCTTCATAGCGATTCGACCGTCCATTCTAGTCAGCTGGTAAGCTCCGTTAGAGAAAACTTTGCTTGCAAGGTAAGGACCTTCCCACTTTGGCTCGAACTTGCCTTTGCTCATGTGTGTCATAGTCATAGGACGTCTGAAAGTAAGGACTAGCTCGCCTTTTTGAAATGTCTTTACGGTTGAAGGCTTTCGAGATACGGGCTTAATATAGCTCAATGTGCTGTTGAGCTAGTAGTCGCTTCTCATCAAGTGCTTCAAGCTCTTGAAGTCGAAGATTATCATTGTTTTCCACTACGAGTTCGTTGGTGATAGCTATCCTCAGAGATGGAATTTGGATTTCTAATGGTAAGACAGCTTCGCATCCGTACACCAGAAAGAAGGGTGTACAGCCAGTCGAGGTATATACGGTCGTACGGTACGCCCATAGGCATTTTCTAAGCTTTTTGCTCCAGTTTTGTTTATTGGTAGAAATGAACTTCTTGAGAAGCTTGATGATTGTTTTGTTAAATGCTTCAGCTAAACCGTTAGTTGCGGGATTATAGGCCGTGGAAGAGACGTTATTGACTCGATTGTCATCACATAATCGAGTGAATGTTTGACTGACGAGTTAAGGTCCGTTGCCATGGATGATTCGTCAAGGGACGTCGAATCGATAGATTACATAATGCTTGATAAAGTTGATGATACTGGTTGTCTTGACTTCTACTAAGGGTATAGCTTCTGCCCATTTTGAAAAGTAATCGGTTATAGCTAGGATAAACCGATGTCTTCGAGACGATGATGGATTGATAGGAATAATGACATCTATGTCCCAGGCTTCAAAGGGCCAAGATGTTGTAGTTGGATGCAAGAATTCTGATGGTTGGTGAATGAAATCTGCATAAATTTGACAAGCCTTGCATTTCCTTGCATACTCAATTACGCCTGCTACCATGGTGGGCCAATAATATCCGATGTGTCGGATCTGATCCTAAAACTTGGGACCAGGCTGGTGTGCACCATAGACACTATCGTGGGCTTCACATAGTATTTGTTTTGCTTCATCTCCCGCAAGATAACGTAGGAGCATACCGTCAAATGATCGACGACAGAGTGTTTTGGAGGAGTGATTATAGTAGAATCGAAGCGACCGACGACAGATTGTCGTTGCTTCTTTAGGTTCTTCGGGTAAAATGCCATGTACCGCAAAGTCGATGAAATGAGCCCTCCAGCCTTCGCTAGTAGTACAAATTTCAACTGAATTGCTGAATTCAACATTCAAATTATTCTCAATGCAGAATAATTTTCGATTAGCGATGATAATTAACTATTGTCGTTTCATAGGAATTGCTAATACTGTAACTATATTAGCAAGTACACCGGCTTCTGTAATGCATGCTCGGCGTATATGTTCAATAAATAAACCTTTGAATGATATAGCTAGTTTGACTGCTGCTTCCTGGTATGGGATGAGATCTTGATGTCGAACCTAATACGTGCCCATAACCTGGTTAATAATTAGTTTAGAGTCTCCATATACTTCAAGATACTCGATATCCAATTGTTTGGCTAACTAGAAACCGATAAGCAGAGCCTTGTATTCAGCAACATTGTTAAAACACGATTCATCCAGAGAATAAGCTCTTTGGATGGCTAGCCCTTCTGGTGATACAAGGACGATTCTGACTCCGGCGATAATAATACCGTTAGATCCAATTTTAGATGCACCATCAAAGAACAGATGCCAAACGAGTATTCCTTCTGCAGTCATGTTAGACTCTAGAGTTTCGTCTGGAATCTCGACATACAGTTTAGAAGTTTCAGAAATTGGATGAGCAGCCAAGAAGTCGACTAGGGCTTGACCCTTGACGGACTTCTGTGGGACATAGAGCATATCGTATTGTGCCAGCAGCATAGCCCAAGTAGCAAGTCTGGAAATGAGTGTGCCAGGTTTAGACATCAGGACTCATAGAGGATTGACTCTGGAGATAACATGAATAGTTTGACCTGTGATGTAATGACGTGTCTTCTGGACAGCGAACATCAAGAATAAACATTCTTTTTCTTCTGGGTTGTATCGGTGTTCAGCACCGATCATTGTGCGGCTAAGATAGTAGATCGCTTGCTCGTGACCTTTGTTATTCTTTCGGGCTAAAAGGGCACCAAGAGAATGGTCCATCGCTCGGACATACATTAAAAAGGGTTTCCCTGTAATAGGAGGAACCAAGACTGGAGGGTTCATCAAGTACCTTTTAATGTCTTCAAATGCCTGCTGATATTCATCGGTCCATACAAAAGACACACCTTTCTTCGTTAGTTGATTAAACGGTCTACAACGTCCAGAAAGATTCGAGATAAATCTCCTGATATAGGAAATTCATCCTTGGAATCCTCGTAGCTCTTTAAGTTGCGTGGAGGACGCATCTCTTGAATGACTTTAACTTTCTCGGGATCAACGTGTAACGAATCCGAGAAATTTGCCACTAGAGGCTTCCATGAAGGACTTGGTGGGATTCATCTTAAGTTGATGTTGGCACATTAGATCGAAAATAGTCTCTAAATCTTGGATATGATCTTCCTTTAGACAACTTTTGACATCAATGTCATCAACATAGCATTCGACCGTTTTCTGTAAATGTTCACGAAAGATAGTACTCATAGCCCACTGATAGGTAGCACCAGCATTCTTGAGACCAAACGGTATGACTATATAGCAGTAGACTCCAAAGGGAGTGCGGAAAGACGTATGTTTCTCGTCTTCGGGATTTATCATGATCTTATTATATCCAGAGAACCCATCCATGAAAGACATTCGCTCAAACCCGCAGGTATTGTCGATCATGACATCAGTGATTGAAAGAGAAAACTCGTCCTTAGGACAAGCTATATTAAGGTCTCTGAAGTTGATGCAGACTCCGACATTTTGTAACGCCCAGTCCTAAAATACTTAGGACTAAGTACGTCGATATGCCAGCTGCATACATACGAAGTAAACTCCAATATATGAAACCGTCATATGTATACATAAGTTGTAAAATGCAGTAAACCACGACACTAATCTCAACCACAAATAAAAAAGGAAGAATTTATGAATCAACTCTTGAATTGTCGTTTACAAATCGTTGGACGGAGACAAATCCAATACAAACTAAAAAGGGAAGAAATACATAACAAACAAATTTTTCGAACGATGCGAAGGCGATCCAAGTACAATCACCTCGGAGGAAGATAGTAAAATATGGCCTTACCTAGAGCATCTGCAAAACATCACAAAGGCACACACCTGGAGAGATTACCAGGTCCTCAGAGGGTCATAACAAGATACAGGAAGAACATGCCAAAATAATGAATATAAAATATGCCACAAATAAAAGTAAATGACAAGACATCAATAAGGTAACCTAATCTTACTAAAGTGAACATGCAGTTGAGAAACAATCCTTCAACGCATGAGCCCTGGCTATAAATAGGATCGGCTTGGTTCCCGTATAGGGCACCAGAGGCCTACATCAACAACGTTCGAAGATCGTCATAGGGCATCATGTGCAATGGGGTACGTCCATAATGCTCTGGAAAACATCAGAGGGCACCTGGAGCCTGCGTCTCCGGAGGAGCGCACAGATAATCAGGAAAGTGCAAAGAAGCCCATACGTCAGGTATTGTTCTCCCCACCCAATGCTCTTATTTAAGTCGCATCCACGACCTTATACCTCTACTAACTGCTAAGTCTTCTAACATGTCTCTATTAGCAGTTAGACCTAACGCATGTGCACGGGTGATCAGCCAACACGCAAGGACCTCTACATGCTACTCATCTCACACATACTCATGGTATAACTGTGACAAGGTATATGCAATACACTACAAACGGTAGTCCCTTAACTCTAAGTCCATATGCAAGCAAAAGATAATAAAATAAAATAGAACTAATATCACTGAGAAGGTAGTAAGTCATGAACTGTAATACTGGTACAATTCAAAAAAAGGTAATGAATAGATAGTGATATGTAATAACTAAAGAAATGATGACTGAATATAAACAGTATAAATGGCAAGGTATCTTGCCTGGTGAGTCGTTTGGCGGGGTGCGATGATCCGACAAGTCATACTTTATCCAATAACCGAGGTTGATGTGGGAGGGTCCAATTTTGCAAGAAAATAGGAACGAAGGATCAGTCATGATCTATTACAAAAATTGAAGAGGAATTTGGAGTAATAGAAACTTACAATAGTTTTAGAAAATATCTCATAATATTTTGAAGACCAAAGTTGTTACTAGTAAAATATTCTACATAAACACTTAAAATCAAGAATCATTTTAGGTAAGAAATCTCTAAGTTTGTAAAATATGCTATTTGGGTAAAACTACATACCATATATGAAAATATTGAAAGTAATTTATTCAAAGATATTTGGAAACTAGTATAGACCAAAAATTGTAAATCTAATAGATTTTGCAAAATAATAGAGGTTTAAGTAGCAAAAGAATAATAATAATGATGATGATAATAGTAAGGCTCCTAACAATTTATACTTAATATAATGACATACAATGGTTTATTATCCAAAATATATAAAAATATATAGTTATATATATGCTGTTTATAACAACAATTACAATAATAAGGCTAATAAAAAATAATAATGAAAAAATTAATGTAGTAATGAAACCCTTTACAAAGCAGCACAGCTGCTCTCCTCCTAACCCACCAAAATACACATTATTAATAAAAACCCCTTCTCTCTCCAGAGAGAAGTAAATATCCACATACTGAGGTACGGAAGGAGACGACCAGAGAGCAAGAGATGAGAGGGAGGACTGAGAGGTCGAGGAGCTTACTGGAGAAGGAAGAGTGCTCGGGAGACTCGCCGAAGAAGGGGCGATTTGGCGGAGGGCTCAACGGTGAGGCTTGGCGGAGGGATCCCGATGCGACGGTGGAGGCGTACGCGCGTCGTGAGCTCAGTAGGCGAGGCCAACTGCGGAGGAAACGGCAGAGGGAGGCGGAGTCGCCTAGCAGGTTCGCCGCTGCGGTGATCGTCGGAGGCGGCTGCGCAAGGGCGCTGGGGCTCGGTAAAAGGGAGGTCATCGCCAGTTGTGATCCATCGACGAGGTCGAGGTGGAGCGGGGTGCTCGACGCTTAGTTCAGGTGAGTGTTGTCGGGGTGTGTTTGTTTATTGTTTATTTTTGGTGAGACTGTTGGGCGGTGATGGACGAATTTTTAGTGAGATGGCGGGGGTGATGTTGCTGGATTGGGGTGGTCTGGTGAAGTTGGGGGGTTCGGCTTGGTAAGGGATGATGATGGTGACGATGAGGGTTGTGAGATTTCGTCGGAGGCGAAGATGAGGGATTGGTGGCGGTGGTGGTTCATGGGTGCGGTTGTGATGCTGATGACGGTGGTGGAGGTCCTGGTACGGTCAGGTTGCCTTGGTGATCCCAGCATGGGGTTCTAACCGGGTTGGAGAGGAGGTCGCTGGCCGGGAACGGTGGGGGCTGTGGTGGTGTTGATGGTGAGGAAGATGGTGGCTGGAGTAGTAGGGTTAGGTTAGGGTGGTGTCGTGGCTGGTCGTCGTATCCTGCGTGACACGAATAATGAAGGAGAATGGTGTCCGGTATGTCGGACACGGTAATGATAACTGTAATTGTAAATAGAAAGATATAGTGGATGGGAAGGGGTACAGACATGATGCACGGGTTTGGGTTGTGGTGAAATTTCTATAAAAAATGAGCAATGGGGACTCTCCTTATATAGGAGTTGGGGACTCCCATTTGGATAAGGGTTAGGAAGGTTTAAATTCTCCATTAGATAATCCATCCTTTAATTCAAATTGATTTAAAATTTAATCATTCAATCTGAATCAAATCTAGATCCAATGTATATAAATTACACATTTAATTTAAACTATATTTAGATAAGTTAATAAAATCTTTTCCAACTAAAATCACCGTAATTAATTACATATTAAATCAAACCATGTTTAATATATCTTTTTTGAAATAATAAATTAATGATAATAATTAATTTCAAAAATACAAATATATACACTCGCATGCAAAATAATACTTACACAAAACACAGTTTTTCTAAATTAATAGTTGTACTTGTACCCAAAAATGGCCTTTTTTTAATAAATAAAAAAAATAAAGTTTGTCAATACTCGGCACGACGCATTTACAACTTCAAGCAATATAAAATATTTATCATATATTATTTTAAAATATAATTTACATCTATATAAATAAAATATTTTATAAAAAATATGTACCTCGCACATATTCACACTCGACGAGCAAATACGAAAAATACACATTCGTACCCGACATACAAAAACGAGAACACGAACATGCATGCGTCGTACAAATACGAAGTACAAATTAAATACCATTAAATACCAATTTATAAAAAAATCGTAGTAAAAATTTAGGGGATTTACATCCTACCCAACTTAAAAGAATTTTGTCCTCAAAATTTAGGAATAATTAGGGTTGGTAGGGTAGAGAAGGTAAGAAGAGTTTATTGGTGAAAATCCAATCAAATTATTCGACGATGAGACAAGGCATACAATGGAATCAATTTTGAATAATCAAAATTTCAGATAACTAGAAAAAATTAATTCAAGGGTACAATTTGGAAGATATCTCATGACGACCAGTCAATATTCTAATCCGATCAATATTAATTTTAATCCTATAAAAGTGCAACCTCATAAGTAGGTGTTAACCTCCTTAATCAGTTGATGACGTCAAAATTCATTTTATCCATAAAACTTATATTCTATAAGTAGTTCTTTACAACGCCTTTCGTTTTACGTCCTCCTGAAAAATAAAAATTTGATCTTAAATGCAATCTACTTTCGATATCTCATCATAGAGATTTCAGATAGTCTGACACTTTGAATTCCATAAACCCCTAACACACATATATATCTCCTCAAGCCAAAATCTTGAAAATTTAAAATTTCCAAACCTTCAATTGATTTAGTCCATGCAAAAGTCAAAATCTTTTAGTACAAATTTGTATTTATTTATCAATGTAAATTATATCCATAAGTACCAAAATAAAAATCCATCTTCAATATTCGATAGGACTCGAGAACTAACAATATATCTTCATAACTAAATCTTCTATGAAATTTTCTCTCTCGAAAATTTGAATTCAGTACTCTCTACTTTATGATTGTAGAAATGAAATTCATCTCAAATTCCTATTCAAGTGTATATCCAAAATAGAGAATTTGTACTCAAGGTTTGATTTATACCCTAATTCTATTTACCTTTAATTCACATTACATTCCTCCATTCATCTGGTAGGGTCGACCCCATGTTTCAATTTATGACCATTTTTATATAGACCTTGCAATCGGATAACCATCATGATCAACTATACCATTAATCTCCTCCACGAATTCTCTATCCAAGCCGTGTATAACCGAAGGGTGTCATGATTAAATTTTCTATTCTTTGAACAAGGAATTCATACAAGGGAGAAGATGCATAAACTATAGAGAAAATCATAGTAAAATATAACATGTGAGAAGCAATATAATTGGAAGGGGAAACGTAAGGGTCACTAATAGTGCATGAAGAGTAAAAATGGTATGGGTCTACGTAAATCAAGATAAGGTACGAAAATAAATGGACAAGGGTTAAGCAATCAAGACAAATTACAAAGTAAGCATATAAGAAATTTAGTAGATCACAATCATATATTGGGACGAAAGATTTGAGTCGAGGTTGAGTCCTTATCTGTAGTCAGAAAGTATTTCGGTAGCATGGTAATGGTTATAGTTAGCATTTTCGTCTCGAAAGTCGTATCATAAAAATAGAGTACAAGGGGACGTGTTTTAGTGGGACATGTTTTGTCTACATGAAGTGGAGTCGTCTATGTCTTATATGTAAGATTTGTTGGAAGGTAATAGCTGGTCTCGTGCTCCGAATATCAATGTCACGATAGGGGATATCAAATGATTTAAATATAAAGTGGGAGTTCAAGAGGTGCTAATTAACGCAAAAATAAAAATGATCAATTTAAATCACGAAATAAAGATAAATAAGGAATCTAGTAGATCAAAGTAAAATAAGTTAGGGACACAGTTTCTAGAGGGAAGATAGTCTTCTAAGTTAGGGTATATCCAACAAACGGTTCTAATCATTTCCAAGTGTCAAACAATTAGAAAGTTACGATGATAGATCTAGTTTTTAAGGGAAGGACGAGTAAGTCAAGATGAAGATATAGTCACATGGCTTGGTCAATGACTACTAAACTTGTGTACATACAAATATAATGACCATAGATGATATGGCAACCAATGTGGAATGCTTCTATCCCATAAGGGTGACCTTGCTTGCTTCTTGGTTATCTATCAATAAATTCAAGCTTCTACAAAAGTCTTCTTAATATAATTCAAAAGCAACCTACCAAAATGTCTAACCATTTTAAGTTGTCAAACATAATCAAAATTTAAAATTTAAATTCCTTTAATTAATTTCAAATAACCCTTATCATATCCAATGCATCACAAACTAAACCTTCAATATTCACTAGTCATTTTGAGGTCTTATCAATATCATAACACTAGTGTTTCAACAATTCTAATTACAAATCTTGAGATAACTATTAGCATATCACAAAACAATCTCCATACACACATTTTTTTTTACCAAACTTTTATATCCATAATTGAAACATTAACTTAAAATAAATTTATCAATCATAAATCGTATGACACAGTTGAAAATTTAAAATGTTCCTCAACTCGAGTCCATATATCCAAAATAGATATCTCCATAAATCAAAATAAATCATAAATTTCCTCACACCTTCAAAATTTTAGAATCACTTGGTTTCTTAATCATTTATAGATTCTCACTATCCTTTTGTGAATAACACTTATTAGCCTCAAAAATAAATTTTTATCTATCCTTCGTAGTTGGTACTATTGCTACTACCTAACTTGAAATTAACTAATCCCTCAAGATCATAGGGTTCCTCAATCCTTAAAGTAAAATTGCCTTTATGAATCAAATAGGAATTTTATTGCATTTTACTTGCTAATGTAATCCTTTTAACCATTTGTTTGACCTATAAGCATATACTAGTGTAGTCATCTTCCTAGCTGTCAATAAGCACGAAAATAAGAATTTATGGTAGAGAGGAATCAAGCAAGATGCAAATCAAGGAAGGCAAACGAGAGTTCGAATTTTGGAGTCAAGGAAGGAGATCAAGTATGTAGCTGAGATCCTAGACTCTAATCCTATGTGCATGCCCGCTCGGTACAATAACGTAACCGAAACGACAGACTGACCTGTATGGGCCACCACAAAATATGTAACATTCCAGTGCCAAAATACTTAGGACTAAGTACGTCGATATGCCAGCTGCATACATACAAAGTAAACTCCAATATATGAAATCATCGTATGTATACATAAGCTGTAAAATACAGTAAACTACGACACTAATCTTAACCACAAATAAAAAGAAAGAATTTATAAATCATCTCATGAATTGTCATTTACAAATCGTTGGACGGAGACAAATCCACTACCAACTAAAAAGAGAAAAAATAAATAACAAATAAATTTGTCGAGCGATGCGAAGGCGATCAAGTACAATCACCTCGAAGAAAGAGAGTAAAAAAATGGCCTTGGCTAGAGCACCTACAAAACATCACAAAAGCACACACCTGGAGAGATCACCAGGTCCTTAGAGGGACATAACAAGATACAGAAAGATTATGCCAAAATACTGAATATAAAATATACCACAAATAAAAGTAAGTGACAAGACATCAATAAGGTAACCTAACCGTACTAAAGTGAACATATAATTGAGAAATAATCCTTCGACGCATGAGCCCTGGCTGTAAATAGGATTGGCTTGGTTCGGCACCAGGGGCCTACCTCTGTAACGTCCGAAGATCGTTAGAGGGCATCATATGCAACGGGGCAAGTCCATAACGCTCTGAAAAATGTCAGAGGGCACCTGGAGACTGTGTTTCCAGAGGAGCACATAGGTAATCCGGGATGTGCAAAGAATCCCAAACGTCAGGTATTGTTCCCTCCTTTCACGACCCGCACCCAATATTTGGACACGAGCCATGGGTACGTCCAGCCTACGCCACAGTGTCGGCGGTAGAGCGCTGTCTAGTCATCTCCATAATTTACCAAATATAACCACGCAGTTTATAGATTTCCACAAAAGATCAAGTTTGCATATCAATCTCAACGAAAATTGTAAACACAATAACTATGGTAAAAGGAACAAACTGATGACTGAATAAGGTCACCAAGTATAGAGACCAAATATGATAGAAGAAATGATCTCCACATAATCAAAATGTACTAAAATGGAATCCACTACTCAACTCTCATAATCCATAAATAAAAGAAGTACAATCAAGAGTTTCTGTGAGCAACACATGCTCTAATAAATGCTGTCTAACTAGTAATCTCCTGTGGAGGGTAGCCCCGCATCCAAGTCCTCCTGCAAGCTCAAATCATGGTACTCAGTATGCTCATAAAAAGTGGAACAGAACTCCTCTAACTCATCACCTAAAATATTGGTTATCCAGTCAGGATTGGAATAAGTACACATATGACCACTAGCCGAGTCTCAACAGAATCATAAACATGTAAATAACATATGAGAATGAAACTAGAAGGTAACTAGCATCATAGTACAAAAAGGGAAGACATGAGACTCTATCAATAGAAATATAGCTACTATAAGGCAATATGTAAATCATGGTAGCATAGCAAATGGTGAAGAGCATGGTGGAGTAATAAGAATATCAACTAGTCTATGTGTATTGAAATATCAGTTTCGGTGTGTAAACAGCTAAGGGATAAATCCGGCAGCTACATGTGTCATGTGCAGCTGCTATTATTCAAGAATAGAATCATGGGATAGAATAGGTTGTTCACACGCCTACTAAGATATTTCCCCGCCCAGCTAGTACTCATGGAATTAATCGTAAATAGGGTAAGCAGGTAAGGCAGTCAAGATATAGAATAAATCTATGGTACTATCTCGTGTGACGATCGTGTCAACAAACAGCAAGACATATGAAATAACAAGTAGAAAAACTATCAAAAACGGTAACAATCGATACATGCACTTGCCTATCGTCCTGAGCTGCGAGTAATGATCAAGTGAGGAGTTGTAGTCCAAGTAACCTGTTATATGTATTAAGTCTAATCAACATATGAACTTTAACAAAATAGAGCTATACTGGAAATTACTGCTAATTACCCTTACAATTCCAAATGGCCCTTAAGTGACTGTTAGGTGGTTTCCTGGTAGCCTTGAGCAATAACTCTCACATATATTTAGACTCATCTATCCATGTTACTCAGATAGGCATGGCCTACTTGCCTCTGTTCTGGGCTTTCCTCAAGCCCTTGCCCATGTGCCTGGGCTCCTCTAATCCTACCCAAAGTCTCATGACACAGCCTCTTCATTTCTGTCATAACTGACACAGGTCCCTGCTACCTCAGTCCTCTATAAAATTTGGGTTTTGACTCCCACAACTGTCTATACATCCCCTTGTGGCTTCTTTATACTTCAATGCCACATGGTATTCAGGAGTGAATCTGTTAACACCAGTTATTGAGTGCCTACAGTCCCAATTTTTACCAATGTTCTCTATAGTCAAAGCATGCTCCTATGTTCCCCATGACTTCTTCCTACTGAACTCTCAGGAGCACCTAGCCATATAAATCTATGATACTCCTGTCTATTGGACTATTTCCTGGTGTATTTGAATTGTCTAATCCCTTGTCCAGTTCCAGATAACTAACTTCCAAACCCTGTCATGGGGACCCATACATATGTAGGCAATGGCTGAACACATTACTATAGCATGTTCCCTATAGGACAGCGTATGAATCCACATGGACAGATCAATAATGCAGGTAAGACCATATACATATATATATATGTAATGATATGAAATGACTTAACCAATACAACCCCTTTTCCTGCAGGGCTAAGGTTGATACTCATTAGATCAGTCACTCCCCCATGATACTCACTAACACAAGGCACTAGTTCACAGTTATTAGCACACAAACTCAAATGCTTCATTGTACATACTAAAGTTTATTATAACTGAAACACAAATCATGGGCTAGGCCCTGCATATGAATGTTTAACTGTATGTAAAACTAAACTTTATAGGGACTGTAAAGATTGGACTCAAGGGTGCCAGGTTAATTAGAGCCTGCAAGTGACTGATACTTCCTCAAGTATCAGTCGACCTGATGTTGGTTTGGACAGGGCCACACACTGGCTGGTAATTCGTAGTCAGTTACCAACTGAATTTATATTGACACCATGCTATCCCATCTCTCTACTACCCACAAGTCCAAAGGGGACTAATGTACAAGTTGACTGATACTAAAGGTAATCCCTTAATGTAAAGGGCTGCAATACATAATGTGGAGTGATACCTTCATTCCAAAGACTAAGCTAAGGAAAATCTGACTGCATAATATGTGAATATATGCTATATGCAGGTGACCAACATCAGTGAATGGAGACATTACATAATAATCAGAAGGAACTGCACATACAGGGAATGCATTAGACATATAAAGAATGATGCAGTGTGTGACTTGAGGATAGATGTAGGTGCACTACTCGACTATACAGTAAGGACCTAGGCAGGGAACATGTAGGCAGGTATCAGTTATCTCAATTTGGTTCAATAATAACAGGTATATTCTAACCAAGATACTAGGACTGAAACACCTTAATACAGGGTAATCCTTAATCCTGTTTGCCAAGTCAGGCTAAATACTCAAGAACAAAGGCCTGTGCAAGGTTCTATCTGTGTGCCAAGGCCACACATCTCCAGTCCTGCATATCATAGTGTTCCACTATTTAGCTAATTGCAATTCTAACTACATCTTTTTTTTCCTGTTAACTGGACTGAATTATATAATGCAATGAAGATTGATATATTGATATAATAACTAAATTGATACATAAAGAACTTGCAACCCTTCAGTACAATAGGGAATATGGCTGCCCTCTAGCTCTAGAATCGGCTAGTGCATCTAATATCAATTGCCTACAACAGATCGTCCTGTTTAAGGAAACCTGGTAGGTGTCCTTTCTCAGTTCAAATCCAACCTATGTCTATAATACTTGTATGGTATACACTAGTGTAGGCTGACACAACTGTTGTAAATCTAACCAAGTCATTAGGTATCTGTTGGACACCAGGGTTTGCCTATATCCATGTGTCAATACGTACACAGATTTGAATTTCAATATGATTCGATCATTAGATAATGATGTATCAATATGTTGGTTGCATCCTCTAATTGCCAACCTCAGTATATACCTTTGGTACAACCCTCACATTAAACCTACGGTTGAATCCCCTGCTTCCTATACCCAATGGCATGGAACACATCTCTTGTCAATCCCTCTAAACCATTAAATCAAACACTTAACATTCCATGAAAGACTTTCAAATTAAAACAGGGAAATACCTGAGGGTTCGAGTGCTGGTGTGGGCGATTCCTAGCCTTCTTCTTGTTGTCCTGGCGGCAGGGAGGGAATGGAATTTCTAGGGTTTGAAGGGGAGAGGCAGGGTCGGTTACTTGGCCTATATACTCGAGCAGGAGATCTAGCTGAATCTCTCAAAGATTGAGAAGATCAGCTGCAGTTAAATTTAAAATCGATCTGAAGGATTTTGAATGGAGTTTGACACTTATCCCATCTGCCCGATTTGGAATTTGAACGAGAAAAATGCATTCACCCCCCTCTGGGTTTTGAATTTGGGTGTTAGTCCTACCCTGTGAGAAGTTTTGAGGAAAGCCCCTCTATCTCTTATTATTTATAAAGAAAATTATGGTACATGTGTATAATGGTTATTTACTCAATTATATATTAAGCATAATTTAATAATTCAGCAAACTATTAATAAAAAATGGGGATTTCAGGTCAAGGGCTCACAAATCTACCCACCTTAAAATAATTTCGTCCTCGAAATTAAAGGTAGACACAAGAGTAAGAGATTTTTATACCTTATGTCTCGAAAGATAAGGATAGCGCTCTCGCATCTCGTCCTCTCTCTCCCAAGTGGATTCGCCTGGCGAATTGTGCCTCCACCAGTCGAGGTTTTATATGTGCTATCTAAGGGCTTAGATACAATGCTATGTCTAAAAGTAAAAGTTGCAGGTATGAAGCTGTGACTGTCTCTAGAATCAAAATGGCTGAAAAGATTTAAGGAGAATAGAACCTGCTATCACATTAGGAGGTACTAGTGTCTTTTCGACCGCCATGGCATAAGCTCTGCCCTGTTGCTGCTGCGTGGGCAGGGGTCCCCTCTGCTGCTGGGGTATCGTGGGCCTCGTCGGTGCTCCTTGGGCAGGAGCTGCCTTCTGTGCTGCATGAATACGCGCCGATGGACATTCTCTCATCTGATGCTCGCTAGATCCGCATAATAAGCATGCTCCAAGTCGTTTCTGGCATACCTCCCATGAATGTCCCAAATTCTTGCAGTAGTTACAAGGTCCAGGGGGCTGTCTCTGCTAGTTCTGCTGGGTGGTGGTGACTTTAGCTGGAGGCTGGTTCTGCTGCTGTTGGTAACGGGGTTGTGGCTGATGCTGCTGTGCTGCAGTCTTCCCCGGAGCATTGGATCGTTTTGTCGATCCGGACTGGCTGTTGCCTCCTTCGTAGGCGTCTCGGTCCCTCTTCTGTTTGTGCTTTATCTCTTTCTCTACATTTTGTGCAACTTTCAAGATCCTCTCGTATGTTGTGGCTTGGCTGGTGGCTATGGCTATGCGGATCTCATGGGATAGTCCCTTTCTGAACTTCTTGGCTTTGGCTGCTGGAGTCAAGGCATCTGCAAATCGACTGAGGTGGGAGAACTCGGCAGAATACTCGTCAATGGAGAGGTTGCCTTGTTCGAGGCTCTCGAACTCGTTCTCCAACTCTTCGCGAGCTGCTTCAGGATAAAACTTCGCCTTGAATAGCTCTTTAAATTCCTTCCAAGTCACGTCTGGCTCAGTGAATTGGGGCTCATCCCTGTACCACGTACAGGCGATGTCATAGAGCTGCATGCTCGTATTATCAATCTTCTGGTCTTCGGGGATTCGGGCCCTCCGGAGATTGCGGTCCATATTCTCCAACCAGTCGTCGGCGTAGAGAATTCCCTCCGTACCCTTGAACTCCCGGGACCTGAGGTCTGTAAAATGTTTGGAGGTGCCGGGACGCTGCGGGGGAGCCCCCTAGCCTGAAGAGCCTCCCTCAGTGTATCACGGAAAATGTCAGCCTACCGCGTCTGGGAAGTCATGAGCTGCTGGATGACCCCAAGAAGCGTGGCATTGTCCAACACAGGTGGTGGAGGGAGGACTGGTGCTGGATGCTGAAGGGGTGTTGGCTGGTGGAAGGGTGCTGGTAGTAGAATCGACAAAGTGAATGGAGGAGGTGGCGGAATGTCATCACGGCGAAATCTCGTAGCCTGCGGCTGGAGAGTCTCGCCTAAGTAGGTGAAGTGACCTCCGTGAGTCGGTGGGGTTCTATTCGTGGAGGACCCACCAACGTTTGCTGGAGTGTTCGGGTGAGCGGGGTTCCTGCCTTGATCCATCTAACTGCCACAAAGTAAAATCGTTAGTTGGTATGAAGATTCAAACAAGATGCAGATCAGAAGAATATTTGAGATCAAATGTAGAATTCAATAACGATGTTAGAATTATGGAGATGATCCTTAAAGTCTACTTTCTATTCGCAGGCCTGCAGTAGTACATCTAAGTTGAGTACTACCACAAGTTTTGCTGTGTTTTGCAAAATTAGACCTGCATGGGCCACCATAAAAATGTATCACGACCCGCACCCAATATTTGGACACGAGCCGTGGGTACGTCCAGCCTACGCCGCAGTATCGGTGGTAGAGCGTTGTCTAGTCATCTCCATAATTTACCAAATATAACCACGCAGTTTATAGATTTCCACAAAAGATTAAGTTTGCATATCAATCTCAACGGAAATTGTAAACACAATAACTATGGTAAAAGGAACAAACTGATAACTGAATAAGGTCACCAAGTATAGAGACCAAATATGATAGAAGAAATGATCTCCACATAATCAAAATGTACTAAAATGGAATCCACTACTCAACTCTCATAATCCATAAATAAAAGAAGTACAATCAAGAGTTTCTGTGAGCAACACATGCTCTAATAAATGCTGTCTAACTAGTAATCTCCTGCGGAGGGTAGCCCCGCATCCAAGTCCTCCTGCAAGCTCAAATCATGGTCCTCAGTATGCTCATAAAAAGTGGAACAGAACTCCTCTAACTCATCACCTAAAATATTGTTTATCTAGTCAGGATTGGAACAAGTACACATATGACCACTAGCCGAGTCTCAACAGAATTATAAATATGTAAATAACATATGAGAATGAAACTAGAAGGTAACTAGCATCATAGTACAAAAGGGGAAGACATAAGACTCTATCAATGGAAATATAGCTACTATAAGGTAATATGTAAATCATGGTAGCATAGCAAATGGTGAAGGGCATGGTGGAGTAATAAGAATATCAACTAGTCTATGTGTATTGAAATATCAGTTTCGGTGTGTGAACGGCTAAGGGGTAAATCCGACAGCTACATGTGTCATGTGCAGCTGCTATTATTCAAGAATAGACTCATGGGATAGAATGGGTTGTTCACACGCCTACTAAGATATTTTCCCGCCCAGCTAGTACTCATGGAATTAATCGTAAATAGGGTAAGCAGGTAAGGCAGTCAAGATATAGAATAAAACCATGGTACTATCTCGTGTGACGATCGTGTCAACAAACAGCAAGACATATGAAATAACAAGTAGAGGAAATATCAAAAATGGTAACAATTGATACATGCACTTGCCTGTCGTCCTGAGCTGCGAGTAATGATCAAGTGAGGAGTTGGAGTCCAAGTAACCTGTTATATGTATTAAGTCTAATCAACATATAAACTTTAACAAAATAGAGATATACTGGAAATTACTGCTAATTACCCTTACAATTCCAAATGGCCCTTAAGTGACTGTTAGGTGGTTTCCTGGTAGCCTTGAGCAATAACTCTCACATATATTTAGACTCATCTATCCATGTTACTCAGATAGGCATGGCCTACTTGCCTCTGTTCTGGGCTTTCCTCAAGCCCTTGCCCATGTGCGTGGGCACCTCTAATCCTACCCAAAGTCTCATGACACAGCCTCTTCATTTCTGTCATAACTGACACAGGTCCCTGCTACCTCAGTCCTCTATAAAATTTGGGTTTTGACTCCCACAACTGTCTATACATCCCCTTGTGGCTTCTTTATACTTCAATGCCATATGGTATTCAGGAGTGAATCTGTTAACACCAGTTATTGAGTGCCTACAGTCCTAATTTTTACCAATGTTCTCTATAGTCAAAGCATGCTCCTATGTTCCCCATGACTTCTTTCTACTGAACTTTCAGGAGCACCTAGCCATACAAATCTATGATACTCCTATCTATTGGACTATTTCTTGGTGTATTTGAATTGTCTAATCCCTTGTCCAGTTCCAGATAACTAACATCCAAACCTTGTCATGGGGACCCATACATATGTATGTAATGGCTGAACACATTACTATAGCCTGTTCTCTATAGGACAGCGTATGAATCCACATGGACAGATCAATAATGCAGGTAAGACCATATACATATATATATATGTAATGATATGAAATGACTTAACCAATACAACCCCTTTTTCTGCAGGGCTAAGGCTGATAATCATTAGATCAGTCACTCCCCCAAGATACTCACTAACACAAGGCACTAGTTCACAGTTATTAGCACACAAACTCAAATACTTTATTGTACATACTAAAGTTTATTGTAACTGAAACACAAATCATGGGCTAGGCCCTGCATATGAATGTTTAACTGTATGTAAAACTAAACTTTACAGGGACTGTAAAGATTGGACTCAAGGGTGCCAGGTTAATTCGAGCCTGCAAGTGACTAATACTTCCTCAAGTATCAGTCGACCTGATGTTGGTTTGGACAGGGCCACACACTGGCTGGTAATTCGTAGTCAGTTACCAACTGAATTTATATTGACACCATGCTATCCCATCTCTCTACTACCCACAAGTCCAAAAGGGACTAATGTACTAGTTGACTGATACTAAAGGTAATCCCTTAATGTAAAGGGCTGCAATACATAATGTGGAGTGATACCTTCATTCCAAAGACTAAGCTAAGAAAAATCTGACTGCATAATATGTGAATATATGCTACAGGCAGGTGACCAACATCAGTGAATGGAGACATTACTTAAAAATCAGAAGGAACTGCACATACAGGGAATGCATTAGACATATAAAGAATGATGCAGTGTGTGACTTGAGGATAGATGTAGGTGTACTACTCGACTATACAGTAAGGACCTAGGCAGGGAACATGTAGGCAGGTATCAGTTATCTCAATTTGGTTCAATAATAATAGGTATATTCTAACCAAGATACTAGGACTGAAACACCTTAATACAGGGTAATCCTTAATCCTGTTTGCCAAGTCAGGCTAAATACTCAAGAACAAAGGCCTGTGCAAGGTTCTATCTGTGTGCCAAGGCCATACATCTCCAGTCCTGCATATCATAGTGTTCCACTGTTTAGCTAATTGCAATTCTAACTACATCCCTTTTTTCCTGTTAACTGGATTGAATTATATAATGCAATGAAGATTTTTATTTTGATGTAATAACTAAATTGATACATAAAGAACTTGCAACCCTTCAGTGCAATAGGGAATATGGCTGCCCTCTAGCTCTAGAATCGGCTAGTGCATCCAATATCAATTGCCTACAACAGATCGTCCTGCTTAAGGAAACCTGGTAGGTGTCCTTTCTCAGTTCAAATCCAACCTATGTCTATAATACTTGTATGGTATACACTAGTGTAGGCTGACACAACTACTGCAAATCTACCTAAGTCATTAAGTATCTGTTGGACACCAGGGTTTGCCTATATCCATGTGTCAATACGTACACAGATTTGAATTTCAATATGATTCGATCATTAAATAAATGATGTATCAATATGTAGGTTGCATCCTCTAATTTCCAACCTCAGTATATACCTTTGGTACAACCCTCACATTAAACCTACGGTTGAATCCCCTGCTTCCTATACTCAATGGCATGGAACACATCTCTTGTCAATCCCTCTAAACCATTAAATCAAATACTTAACATTCCTTGAAAGACTTTCGAATTAAAATAGGGAAATACCTGAGGGTTCGAGTGCTGGTGTGGGCGATTCCTAGCCTTCTTCTTGGTGTCCTGGCGGCAGGGAGGGATTGGAATTTCTAGGGTTTGAAGGGGAGAGGCAGGGTCGGTTACTTGGCCTATATACTCGAGCAGGAGATCTAGCTGAATCTCTCAAAGATTGAGAAGATCAGCTGCAGTTCAATTTAAAATCGATCTGAAGGATTTTGAATGGAGTTCGACACTTATCCCATCTGCCTGTTTTGGAATTTGAATGGGAAAAATGCATTCACCCCCCTCTGGGTTTTGAATTTGGGTGTTAGTCCCACCCTGTGAGAAGTTTTGAGGAAAGCCCCTCTATCTCTTATTATTTATAAAGAAAATTATGGTACATGTGTATAATGGTTATTTACTCAATTATATATTAAGCGTAATTTAATAAATCAGCAAACTATTAATAAAAAATGGGGATTTAAGGTCAAGGGCTCACACCTCCAGCCAATGCTCTTATTTAAGTCGCATCCACGACATTATATCTCTACTAACTGCTTAGTCTTCCAACATGCCTCAATTAGCAGTTAGACCTAATGCATGTGCACGGGTGATCAGCCGACACGCAAGGACCTCTACATGCTACTCATCTCACACATACTCATGGTACAACTGTGACAAGGTATATGCGATACACTACAAACGGTAGTCCCTTAACTCTAGGTCCATATGCAAGCAAAAGATAATAAAATAAAATAGAACTAATATCATTGAGAAGGTAGTAAGTCATGAACTGTAATACTGGTACAACTCAAAAAAGGAAATGAATAGACAGTGATATGTAATAACTAAAGAAATAATGACTGAATATAAACAGTTTAAATGGCAAGGTATCTTGCCTGGTGAGTCGCCTGGCGGGGTGCGATGATCCGACAAGTCATACTTTATCCAATAGCCAAGGTTGATGTAGGAGGGTCCAATTTCGCAAGAAAATAGGTACGAGGGATCAGTCGTGATCTATTACGGAAATCGAAGAGGAATTTGGAGTAATAGAAACTTACGATAGTTTTAGAAAATTTCTCATAATATTTTGAAGACCAAAGTTGTTACTAGTGAAATATTCTACATAAACACTTAAAATCAAGAATCGTTTTAGGTAAGAAATCTCTAAGTTCGTAAAATATGCTATTTGGGTAAAACTACATTCCATATATGAAAATATTGAAAGTAATTTATTCAAAGATATTCGGAAACTAGTATAGACCAAAAATTGTAATTCTAATAGATTTTGCAAAATAATAGAGGTTTATGTAGCAAAATAATAATAATAATGATGATGATATTGTTTGCCATGAAATATAAAAGGACAGAACAATTATCGGAGGACTGGACTTTTATTTCACAATACAAACTCGCTTGTACAAAGAAAGCCTAGGGACGAAAATCTAGGTACAACAATCTAAGTACAATTGTTTATTTTAGATTCTGGGGGATGACGGTAGAGGCTCGGGAAAGCGACATCAGCTCTGTCTTACCCCTTGGACAATCGGATGCAGCCTTGGCTCCGGGGAAGATCTGCTTGGCGTTAATGAAGAAATGCTCTCTTTGCTCTCTTTCTCTTTTTCTCTCCAAGTGTTCTGGTGCTCTTCTCCTAAAAAAGGTCCTCTTTGCAATGGAATGACACCTTGCTATTTATAGGAGTAGGATGCCATTATTAGGGTTTGCAATGATTGCCTCTTTGATATGTCGGCGGTTAAAGACCAATTAATCTGGGCCCTTCATTCTGATTGTAGCAAATCTAGGTAATTAATGTAGATTGTATCAAATCTCTGTGGGCAGTAAATGTTGGCCTGCCACGTGTCCAATTTGCTCGATTTGCCTTGATCTGGGCAATTATGGTGATTGCAACAAATCTAATTTTGTTAGGATTTACTAGCACCCATAATTCCAGGAAGATAAGACTGCCACGTGTTTCAATCATCGTAACAAGAACCATGTGTCCTCCATTGGGTCATCTTGGCAGAGCCGCATATGAATGGACCGCATGAGGATGAACGGCCACATGAAGATGGACAGTCGCATGGGGATGAACAGCCGCATGAAGATGGACAGCCGCATGAGGATAGGCAGCCGTATGCTGACAGGAGGCCGCATAAGGGATGCAGCCACATGAAGATGGGTCAGCCGCATGAGGATAGGCAGCCGCATGCTGACGGGCGGCTGCATAGGAGATAAAGCCGCATGAAGATGGGTGGCCGCATAAAGTAGGCGGTCGCTTGAAGTGGGCGGCCGCATAAATACAGCAGCCGCATGCCTCGAGGCTTGGTGGATTCTGCCAGCTGTGAGAAGATCTCCTCATTTTCCCTAGAAATGCTCCTTTATGTCAGTCATTATTGTGCTTTTATGTCAGAGCCGTCATTTGTCAGAGCTGTCAGCTGTCAATACATTAAATGCAACCACCGATGAAGGAAGAAGCTGTTTGAAGGCCACGTGGCTCTGGGTCTATCCGAGCCGCATAGACGCGTGAGCCGCATAGACCCCTGAGCCGCATGGGCTCTCTGAGCTGCATGGAGATCTTTGGCCACGTAGTCCTTTTTTATTCTTTTTCATGCTTCTATAAGACCTCCTTCAAAGTTTTCAATTTGCAAAATTGAAATACTTTGAATAAGAAGCATGACTATGTATAAACTTTTCGGGAGGTATAGGATGTTCTGACCGCATGAGTGTCTCAGCCGCATGGCCCCCTCAGCCGCATGGCCATCTGAGCCGCATGGTCGTTCCAGCCGCATGGCTATCCGAGCCGCATGGGCTCCTTGCCACGTCTTTATGCCATGTGCACAAATCTTTTTGCATTGGTTGCCTTTGATTTGCTGTCAGATTTAAAAGCCACTTTTCGGGGTAGGATCCCGAGAGTTTTGGCCTTTATTTAGTCGGTTCGTCTCAATAATCGAAGAGTCGGTTTTCATGCTGTACGCGGATCGAAGTGCCCTCCTTTTGCCTATAAATAGGAACGTGTTCAGTTGGAGAGACTTCTTTACTCTCTTTCATCTTCAACTCTTGCTGCCTTAATCTTCTTTCTTTGTCTTTCTTCTCCGATCGTCGGACGATAATGGCCTCCAAGTCTTCCAAGGCTGTCTCTGCTACTGTAAAGGGCAAGAAAGCGGCTTCCTCGTCGGCCACTACGCCTAAAGTGCACCCTGACGTCCACCCTGCTTTTAAGGGTAAGGACTATGTAGAAGATTGAATACTTCGAAACCCTAACAAGAATGGCTCTGTTGCATGTTTTATGCACAAGCCTTTGATACGTTTCTCTCGTCTTCATCGAACTGTTTCAAATCGTATGGGCCACCAGCATGTCCCATGACCGAGCCGCATGAGGGTTCACCCCATGTCCTAGCCGCATGGGATTTGTCCAGTAGGCTATATGCATAATAACCCATCAAGAAGAGCCGCATGGACTCGTTTGGATGTCTTCTAACTGTTTATTTCCTTTGTTTTTGGTTCTTGTAGCATCTCCACCGGAGGACGGGATCAAACAGGAGTTATCACCCATTAAGGAAGAGGTGATACCGACAGAAAAGCCGACGTCTGAAGGGGAAGTACGCCTTCCAACTGCTAAAAAGGATGAGCCACAGTCCGAGGTGTAGGAACGAAATCGTAAAACACAATACTCTAGTGGGGGGTGAATAGAGTTGGCAGCGGAATATTGCTAATTAAAAATTTTAGCAGCAAGATCAAAGAATAATAATCACAAATATGAATAATGTAAAGGCAGAGATAAGAAAGCAAACGTAAAGACAGCGATGTATACTGGTTTTTCTCTGTTGAGGACTAATCCAGTCGGTAGAACTCTTGCTACCAGTTGAATCCACTATTGGCAAAACCGTAAGTTTTCTTACGAAGTCCTTGCAACTTCTACAACGCGAGCTTTGATACGAAGAACTCGTCCAACTTCAAATGTGAAGAGGTATTCTTCCATCAAGCCTTCTGATTACAATCTCTCAGAAAACTTCTAGACCGTACCGCACTGACAAATCGACTAGAGGATTGTAATTGGCTTGGGATATAAAAATTTAAAGCTCAAGAAAACTCTTTGGAAGACTGAATGCTTTAGAAAGAGAGAAGATTGAAAGTGAATGAGTGAGTTGAAATGATCGAAATCCTTCTCTATTTATAGGAGTTCCAAAGACAGTATTCTGACAGAATTCGGGCAGAATTCGATGAGGAAATCTTGGTCAAATCTGCAACTGCAGGAGGACCAAGTTCCAGAGGATTCAAAAATCAAACGGCCACCAACCGAACTCTGGCCGAACTCTGGCCGAGTTCTGTCAGGGTTAGGTTAGGTTTTAAAACATCATTTTTGATGATTTTTGAAAACCTTTTTGAAAACCTTTTTAAAGCTTTTGTTACTAAGAATATTTTTCAAAACTAAGGACATTTTAAAAGTATTTTGAAAATATTTTGGAATAGCCTATTTGCCAGTACGACTCGGTGTACAACGTATTCCTAGACTCAATAAAATGAAAAATACATTGCTCAAAGGAAATACAGACTCGAACAGGCAAACATAGCTTCGGTCTTGAACTGTGTAGATAGCTGTTCTTGTTCATGTCCAAGAGTCCGATACATCTTGACTAGCTTCATATATCGAGACAGAGTTTGATCAATTATTAAAATCAGTTTGACCATATGACCAATGGGCCAACAATCTCTCCCATTTTGATAATTGACAAACTATGAATGATATAACATTTAAGCTTGAAATAAAATCAAAAATTGTTCATGTCCTGCATTTTCTTAAAAGAATGTTAGATCTTTATTTTTCTCCCCCGTTGTAACTTAGCAAAATAATTGCAAAAGAGGAAAACTCTCCCGCAATCAATGCATAAATAACAAACAGTGAAGAAATACAATAAAATAATCATGATAAATGATAGAAATCATAAAGAATTTGAATAACATCACAGGCATGTATTTGTACTCAGGTAGTTTATACTAAACAAAGAATTATATCACAGGCAGTTTATAGTAGAGAAGCAGATAAAGAAATGCTAAGTCAATAAACTGATGTGAATCATAAACTATGAATCTCATAAAGATGAAGATAAAGATATTCAGATGACATCAAATAAAATAAATCCAGTACAAGTCCTCAAAAAGAAATACTGATAATAAAGTCTAAAAAATAGAAAAACCTTGGAATGTCGGAGCATTTCCAAGTATACAGTAGATAATGTCTAAGTCTCAAATCAACTAACATATCACAAATCCTCCTCCTCCTCATCATCATCAGTATGATGACCAGCATGTCCAGAAGGACCAACTCCAGAGGTACCCGCGCCAAAAGGGTGAGAAGGAGCGCCAGTGTAAAACTCACCGACATAATCATGAGGAGGAGCACGGTCAGAACGGTACCAATCATATGCGTTACCAGGATGGAAGTAGGCATGAACAGCCTCATCCTTACAGTGGTAACCAGAGAAAGCTGGATCTCTAGGGATGGAATCGGCTGAATGTCCAGTCTGGGCGAAACGAAGATCAGCTAAGGAATTTACAATCGCCTGATAACGGGGGACGTCACGGAACTCACGTTTGTGGGCCATGTCCGTCATCGAGACGTACAAATCTGAAATATGCTGGTGTATGCCCTCATACGTCCTAACATACTGCTGAGGAGGTGGAGGAGGTGGAGCAGTAGCAGGAGCAGTAGGAGGAGCAGATGCAGTCATACTGCGACGAGACAACTTGAGAACCTTGGGCTCAGGGTCTTGAGCACAAGTAGATAAATCAATGTCGAAACGCTGAAATATGCGTAGGAGAATCATCGCGTAAGAGAGATTTCTATCTCTTGCACGACAACGTCCCATCATCTGAATAATAGTCTTAGGGGCAGAAAATGGAATCCCCTTAAGAATGTGATACATAGCAGATAATTCAAGAGACGTGACATCATCCTTCGAAGTAGACTTCGGAAGGAGAGTGGAATAAATGATACGGTACAATTCATAATTAAACAAGTTCAAGTTGTTTGCCTTGAACTTTCCAGAGCGAACTCTATCAGGTGCACAAAGTTCAGCTTTGAAACTGGTAAGTGTCGTGCCTTCGGGGAAATCAAACTCAGTGATATCAACCAGCGGTTCACCTTCGTTGGGAATGCCAAGGATCTCCGCTAAGAGAACATCGTTGAAATTGATATCTAATCCTCCAACACGTGTGCTTACATCAAAAGTGTTTAATATGATATTGCAGTAAAACAGTCTAATGGCATTAGTTGCAACGGGAAAACAGAGTTTAACAAAATGCTGTAACCCTAATGCCTCAAAGAAATGGCGATGATCAGGAAATACAGTCCACTTGATGGGTGCGCCTGTGCATATGGATCTCATGGAGAAGTCTCCATACCACAGTAAGGCTTGGTCTAGGGTTTGAAAGTAAAACCCGTCGAACGCACCGTCGCTAGATTGGACTAGCGAAAAGAGGAAAGTAGTTGGTGGATTCGAAGATGAACCTTCCTCACTAGGGTTGGTTGTCTTCTTCCTCTTAAAGGGGTTGAATCCCTTAGGTGCCATTTGTAAAATAAAAGAAAATAACACGAAATTAAATGGAAAGGAAATAAGGAGTTATACCTCCCAAGATTAGAGTATGTTGTAGAGAATGACGAACTCCGCACGAATCTAAAGTTTGGATTGATTTCACCACTTGGATTGGAAGAGAAGGGGGGTGAAGAACTAGGGTTTGGGGTTCTTCTCGCGTGGCTGCTGCTGCTGTTGATGTGGTTTGGAAGCAATGAGAAAGAAAGGCTCTCGGGTTCTGGTTATATAACCTGACACCCTCAACCGAACTTGGGCCGAATTCGGGCCGAATTTGCCTGGGTTTGGTTTGGAACACTTTCTTTTTCATTGTCTCATTTCAAATATTTAATTCAAAGATTAGTAATTTCACCCTTCAATTAACATAATTAATATTATTTTATAGATGAAATATCATTACACAGCGACTGTTTCAGATTAGCTGTAGGAGTACTGTCCCAGCTGGCGGAGGTTCATCGGGGAACTCTTAAGTACCGCTTCGCTTCAACCGTAGTTGTGGTGACAGACGGACTCTTTATTAGCTTGTCTCTAACACAGTTTTTGCATATTAAAATATAATCATAAAACAAAATTAATTAATATTATTGACGTCCAAAATTCCTAATTTTTGTCGTAAATAATTGAAACGATCTTCTGCTAGAGGTTTTATGAAAATGTCAGCTAATTGATTCTCAGTATCTATGTACACAAGGTCAATATCTCCATTTTGATGATGATCTCTAAGAAAATGATGTCTAATCTCGATATGTTTAGTACAAGAATGACATACATGATTTTTAGTCAAATTAATAGTGCTCGTGTTATCACAGAAAATAGGAATATGTGTATAAAATAAATCATAGTCTTCTAAGGTTTGTTTCATCCACAAAATCTGAGCACAACAACGTCCTGCGGCGATATACTCAGCCTCTGTTGTTGATAGGGCTACAAAATTTTACTTTTTACTAAACCATGAGACTAAAGCCTTTCCTAAGAAATGACATTTGCCACTGGTACTTTTTCTATCAACTTTGCATCCAGCAAAATCTGCATCCGAATAACCAGTAAGGTCAAAGAACTTAGTTTTGGGATACCACAAGCCAATAGAAGAAGTGCCCTTAAGGTATCGAAAGATACGCTTAACTGCGCACAGATGTGATTCCTTTGGATTAACTTGAAAACGTGCACACAGGCAAACACTAAACATAATATCTGGACGACTAGCAGTTAAATAAAGTAAACTACCGATCATACCTCGATACTTACGTGTGTCGACCGGCTTGCCTTGTTCATCAATATCAAGCTTTGTTGAAGTTGCCATCGGAGTGCCAATAGGTTTGACATTGTCCAGATCGAACTTCTTTAGCAAATCTTTTGTGTACTTGGTTTGATTTATGAACGTCCCATTGTCAGTTTGTTTAATTTGCAGTCCGAGAAAGAATTTTAGCTCTTCCATCATGCTCATCTCAAACTCATTCTGCATACACTTAGAAAATTCTTGACACAGAGATTCATCAGTAGATCCAAATATGATATCATCTACATAGACTTGTATTAAAAGAAGCTTGCCATTAAAGGACTTAATAAAAAGTGTAGTGTCAACCTTACCTTTTGAAAAACCGTTGTCAAGTAGGAAAGAGCTTAGACGATCATACCAAGCACGAGGGGCTTGTTTCAAACCGTACAAAGCTTTCTTCAACTTGAAAACATGATCAAAGTTTTTAAAATCTATGAAACCTGGAGGTTGTGCTACAAAAATTTCTTCTTTAATAAAACCATTTAAAAATGCACTCTTGACATCCATTTGAAATTATTTGAAATTATAAAAACATGCAAATGCACATAACATGCGAATGGATTCTAATCTCGCAACTGGGACATAAGTCTCATCGTAGTCGATACCTTCTTCTTGATTGTATCCTTGAGCTACGAGTTGAGCCTTATTACGAGTCACTAAACCATTCTCATTAAGTTTATTTCGGAATACCCAATGGGTGCCAATGATCGGATGATCAATAGGCTTGGGAACAAGTTCCCAAACTTGATTCCGTTCAAATTGGTTTAATTCCTCTTGTATAGCATCTATCCAAAAATTATCACTACATGCTTTATCAATAGTTTTGGGTTCTAGCTGTAAAATAAATGCAACACTAGAAACAATATCTCTACTGGATGTACGAGTACTTACACCTTTGGTAATATCACCAATTACCAAATCCTTCGGATGATCAGCCGTAAATTTTAATCTTTTCGGCAGACTCTGAAGGTAGCTGGTTCTTAGATATTCTCTAGGAGGATCAGCTAGTGCTGAGCTTGGTTGAGAATCAGCTAGTGTTGAGCTTGGTACAGATGGATCTTCGTCATTGTCATCGATAGTCATTTGATTCAATTCATCAAAGGTGACATTGATTGATTCTTCGATGATCATGGTTCGTTTGTTGAAGACTCTGTATCCTTTGCTCTTGGCCACATAACCTAAAAATATACCTTCATCGGCCTTTTCGTCAAGCTTTCCCAAATTGTCTTTTGTATTAAGAATAAAGCATTTACAGCCAAATATTCTAAAATAAGAAACTGATGGAATTCTATCAAACCATAACTCAAATAGAGTCTTCTTCGATTTGGGTCGAATTAGAACTCTATTGAGAACAAAGCAAGCTGTATTGACAGCTTCAGCCCAGAAATATTTGGGTAGACTAAACTGGTTTAACATCGCGCAGGCCATTTCGGATAGAGTTCTGTTCTTACGTTCCACAACTCCATTTTGTTGTGGATTCCTAGGGCAGGAGAACTCGTGTACAAAACCGTGTGTGTCACAAAAATGCTCAAACTCTGCATTCTCGAATTCGCCTCCAAGATCGCTTCTTATACGAGTGATCATGTAACCTTTTTTATTCTAAAATTTCTTGCAAAAGGCGACAAATTCGGATAATGCATCATTCTTGCGTGTCAAGAAGTATACCCACGTGTATCTAGAAAAATCATCTACAATTACAAAAGCATAAAGTTTACCTCCGAGGCTAGCAACTCTGCTAGGACCGAAAAAGTCCATATGAAACAATTGTAGAGGTCTAGTAGTACATACTGCGTTTACTGACTTGAATGTGGATCTGGTAGCTTTGTTCTTTTCACATTGACTGCATACCGAATCCTTCTTGAATGTAATGTCCGGTAAATCGTGTACTAGTTTCTTTGTGGATAATCTTGATATTGTGTCCATATTTATGTGACCGAGTCTCATATGCCACAGATGACTCTCATCGCTTTTAACCATTAAACATCTACCTGAAATGTTAGTTTCTTCCAACAAATAGAAAATATATATGTTGTCTTCCCTGATACCTTCAAAGATAGTACTACCAGTTGAGCTATCAACTATAGTACATTTGTCTTAGCCAAAGTTAATATCATAACCATGATCAGCTAGATGACTTATGCTGAGTAGGTTATGTTTCAACTCGGTAACCAGACAGACATCTATAATAACAGGATAGGGAGACTTACCAACATCACCGATACAAATAATATACCCTTTCAAGTTATTACCGAAGGAAAAATAACCTTCCTTCTTCTTCTTCGACAGTATTGCAAATAATGTAGCGTCACCGGTCATATGCCGTGAACAACCACTGTCGAGGATCCATTTGCTTTTAGCATGTGAAGGGTGTTCCACCTACAAAACAGTTTGTAGATGAAACTTTTGGTACTTATTTCTTGTAGGGTCCTGAAATGTTAGCTTTTGGTATCCAAGCATAAATATTTAAATCAACAAGCTTTCTGACTCTACATGCAGATGAAATATGACCAATGAGGCCACAATAATGACACTGTGTATGTCGAGTGTTGAAAGCTGAGTGGTGTGCATGGTTGGTAGGTTTGGGTTTTCTAGTATAGAAGAAAGCATGCTTATAATCCTGTTTGGGCTTAACCTTTTGGGGTAAAGGTTTGATAAGGTTAGGTCTGACAGTGTTTGGCTTGGAAATGTTCTGATTTTTCTGTAAGTGACACGTGTTAGGGTAGGAAGCATCAGGCTCAGGCTATTTTCCTAACCTAATTTCCAATCTTTTGGAAGTGTTATACAACTTAGTATAATCAGAAGTAAGTGTTTCCATTCTGATTTGTGCAAATCGAAGACTTTTCTTCTCTATCGAAAGTTCTTCTTTCAGTTGGTCGATAACTTTGTCCTTCTCTTCAGATGACTTGGTAGTCTCGTGTAATAAGAGCTTTATTGAAGAAAGCTCACCAGACTCACTAACATTATTTCTAACCTCAGCTAGTAGGTCGGTAAGTCTACCTATTTCACCTTTGTACTCTTTGAGTACCTTCTTAGAGGTCTGATACTTGCTACGCAGTTTCCTGTAATCAGTCATCAGTTCTCTGAAAGCATCTCCTAATTGCTCAAAGGTGAAGTCATCATATGTATCAACTGCAGGTTCAGTAGGTACCTGATCGGATGCCATAAAGCATACGTTTGTAGCGTCTTCTGATTGTTCGTCTTCTGAGTCGCTGGCTTCACTTTTATGCCATATGCTGGTGTTGGCATACTTCCGTGATGTTGATATTTTCAGGTTCCCTTTTTTATACCTGTTGCTCTTCTTGCTTGATGATGAGTTTATATGACAATCCTTCTTCATGTGTCCTTTCTTCTTGCAGCCATAGCAGACAGCATCATCTTGATACCAGTTGTTGCTGTTGTTTTCTTTGGCTCTCTTCTCATGTCTCATAAATCTCTTGAATTTCCTTGCCAGGAGTGCTTGATCTTCAGCATCAGATTCACTGCTGTCTGAGTCACCTTCAGCAGCTTTTCTGTGCTGAGCCTTGAAAGCGATCGTCTTCTCCTTTGGTGCAGGCTCTTCAAAATCTTGTAGCTCCAGTTCATGAGTGAGTAGCTTACCCATGAGTACTTCGAGGGACATAGTTGTGAGGTCGTTCCCTTCAATGATTGTAGTAGCCTTTGGAATCCAGTTCTTGGTAAGTGCTCGCAGGAGTTTGCGAATCTTTTCATGGTTACTGTATTCTTTGCCTAGGGAGGACAAAGGATTTACAATATCCAGGAATCTTTCGAACATCTGAGTAATTGTTTCGTTGGGCTTCATCTTGAACGCCTCATACTCTTGAGTAAGTCTGCTGACCTTTGATTCTTTGACTTAAGTCATGCCTTCATGTGTGACTTCAAGTAGCTTCCACACTTCATTAGCCGTTGTACAGATAGACACCCTGTTAAATTCAGTTCTGTCTAAAGCACAAAATAGAGCGTTAATAGCACGTGCGTCAAGACTGGCCCTTTTGTTTTCTTCCTCTGTATATCTACTATAGGGTTTTTCAACTAAAACTCCATCAACATTTATACGAGATGGCTTTTGATAGCCATCAATAACAACGGACCATAAATCAAAGTCAAGTGATTTTAAGAAGAAACTCATCCGTGTTTTCCAATAGGTATAGTTTGTACCATCAAACAGTAGAGGTCTGTTTGTGGCCTGGCCTTCACTTGTGAATTTCACAGTTGCCATGTGTTATGCTGTGATCTATATAACAGTTAATTAAAAAGAATAAATAATTGCACTGTTACCTTGCTTCACCTATAACACCCGCTCTGATATCAATTATAGGAACGAAATCGTAAAGCACAATACTCTAGAGGGGGGGGTGAATAGAGTTGGCAGCAGAATATTGCTAATTAAAAATGTTAGCAGCAAGATCACAGAATAATAATCACAAATATAAATAATGTAAAGGCAGAGATAAGAAAGCAAACGCAAAGACATCGATGTATACTGGTTTCCCTCTGGTGAGGACTAATCCAGTCGGTAGAACTCTTGCTACCAATTGAATCCACTATTGGAAAAACCGTAAGTTTTCTTACGAAGTCCTTGCAACTTCTACAACGCGAGCTTTGATACGAAGAACTCGTCCAACTTCAAATGTGAAGAGGTATTCTTCAATCAAGCCTTCTGATTACAATCTCTCAGAAAACTTCTAAACCGTACCGCACTGGCAAATCGACTAGAGGATTGTAATTGGCTTGGAATCTAAAAATTTAAAGCTCAAGAAAACTCTTTAGAAGACTGAATGCTTTAGAAAGAGAGAAGATTGAAAGTGAATGAGTGAGTTGAAATGATCGAAATCCTTCTCTATTTATAGGAGTTCCAAAGACAGTATTCTGACAGAATTCGGGCAGAATTCGATGAGGAAATCTCGGTCAAATCCGCAACTGCAGGAGGACCAAGTTCCAGAGGATTCAAAAATCAAACGGCCACCAACCGAACTCTGGCTGAACTCTGGCCGAGTTCTGTCAGGGTTAGGTTAGGTTTTAAAACATGGTTTTTGATGATTTTTGAAAACCTTTTTGAAAACCTTTTTAAAGCTTTTGTTACTAAGAATGTTTTTCAAAACTAAGGACATTTTAAAAGTATTTTAGAAACATTTTGGAATAGCCTATTTGCCAGTACGACTCAGTGTACAACGTATTCCTAGACTCAATAAAATGAAAAATACATTGCTCAAAGGAAATACAGACTCGAACAGGCAAACATAGGTTCGGTCTTGAACTGTGTAGATAGCTGTTCTTGTTCATGTCCAAGAGTCCGATACATCTTGACTAGCTTCATATATCGAGACAGAGTTTGATCAATTATTAAAATCAGTTTGACCATATGACCAATGGGCCAACACGAGGGTGGTAGTGTTGGGAATTCTAACTCTCCTGCTCTGGATGAGGATCTCTCTCAATTACATCCCTCATATGCAAGGTGGTTGAGGGAATGGTATATGCGCCCCTGCAACTAGGATTCAGGGGCTCTCGTAGATGTCTGTCTTCTGTCTTTAATTTTTACCCGTAGTTTGTGTCTTGTTTTTCTTTCCTTCTTGTCTGCATGAAGAACATCTTTGACTTGCTTGTAGTCGTGTGGATGTAACCAATTTCTGAATGAATGGAATATATTTGCTTCACTCTTTTGCTTTGTAATAGTTATCTTAATGGGACATTTTGTGTGGACCTATTATCCCAAACGTACCCCAGTTTTGGGTACGGACAATAAGTTGGAATAAAACTGACATGCTTACTCAGAATACCTGAGACCGTGGTGAGTATAGGTTTTTTTTTCCTCCGCGGAATCTTCCTACTCAGAGGTAATGAGTACATGGCAGGATTGGACTCAACGGAGGATATTTGTGGACCTACTATCCTTGGCGTACCCCGATTGTGGGTACGAATATTAAGTCGAAAGGGAACTGACATACTTACTCAGAGGTAACGAGGACATGGCAAGCATGAGGGCTTTTTCACCGCTGAATCTTCCTACTCAGATGTAATGAGGACATGGCATGAGTGGACTTCAACGGAGGATATTTGTGGACCTACTATCCTTAGCGTACCCCGGTTGTGGGTACGGATAGTAATTCGAAAGGGAACCGACATACTTACTCAGAGGTAATGAGGATATGGCAAGCATGAGGGTTTCTTCGATGGAGCCTTCCTACTCAAAGGTAATGAGGACATGGTAGGAGTGGGCTCCATGAAGGGGGGTACATAGAACGACTCAGAGGTAACATCGACAAGGTCGTTTTGGAAATTTGTGGATCTGTTATCCTTTTTGTGCACTGGGATCATGAGGAAGGAGCTCTTTCAGGAAGAAAGTTCAGAGGTATGGTTATACATGACTTTCTCCCTAAAAGAGTGACCGGGATGTAAGTTCAGGGGTACCAGCGGGTACATAACTCGACAATCCAGGAATTTTGGAATCAAAGTGTAAGTTCAGAGGTACCAAAGGGTACATAACTCGATAATTTGGGATTTGGAGAATGTGAGTTCAGCGGTACCGGAGGGTACATAACTCGATAATCTGGAATATTTGGAAAATGTGAGTTCAGCGGTACCGGAGGGTACGTGACTAGATAATCTGGAATTTTGTGAATATGAGTTCAGCGGTACCAGCGGGTACATGACTCGAAAATCTAAATTTTTTTGAATATGAGTTCAGCGGTACCAACGGGTACATGACTCGAAAATCTGGAATTTTGTGAATATGAGTTCAGCGGTACCAACGGGTACATGACTCAAAATTTTGGAATTTTGTGAATATGAGTTCAGCGGTACCAGCGGGTATATGACTCGAGAATCCAGAATTTTGTGAATATGAGTTCAGCGGTACCAGTGGGTACATGACCCCAAAATCTAGAATTTTGTGAATATGAGTTTAGCGGTACCAGCGGGTACATAACTCGATAATCTAGAATTTTGTGAATATGAGTTCAGCGGTACCAGCGGGTACATAACTCGAGAATCCGAAATTTTATGAATATGAGTTCAGCGGTATCAGCGGGTACATGACTCGAAAATCTGGAATTTTATGAATATGAGTTTAGCGGTACCAGCGGGTAAATAACTCGATAATCTGGAATTTTGTGAATATGAGTTCAGCGGTACCAGCGGGTACATGACTCGATGATCTGGAAAATGTCGTTTAGAAATAATATTTTTTCAGAAACTTGCCGTTGACGGGCAACATGAGCAAGTCTCTGTTTTATTTTGCGAGGCGGTAAGCTCCGTTGGAGAATACGACCTCAATGATAAACGGACATTCGCATTTTGGTTAGAATTTGTCGGCAATTTTTTGAATCATGACCATCGGCCTCCGAATTGCCAGGACGAGATTGACCACTTGGAATGTTCTGATTTTAACCTTTTTGTTGAAGGCACCGGAGATGCATGCTTGGTATAGCTCGATTCGTTGCTGAGCCAAGAGGCGTTTTTCATCTAAGGCCTCCAACTCTTGTAGCCAGCGACGGTAGTTGTCGTCCGTCGTCAATTGGTAAGTAAGGGCGACGCGGAGCGAGGGTATTTGGGTCTCCAATGGGAGGACTGCCTCACTCCCGTACACCAGGAAAAATGGCGTATTTCCAGTGGCTGTTCGGACTGTAGTACGATACGTCCATAAGCATTCACCAAGCTTCTCGTTCCAATCGCGTTTGTTGGAAGACACGAACTTCTTGAGTAACTTGATGATGGTTTTGTTGAATGCTTCTGCCAACCCGTTCGCTGCTGGATTGTATGGTGTTGAAGAAATATTTTGGATGCGATGCTTATCGCAGAACCGATAGAAGGCATGACTTGCGAACTGCGGACCATTATCGTAGATAATCCTTTGGGGTAGTCCAAAGCGATAGATGACGTGATGCTTGAGGAAGCTGATCACGTTTAAAGTCTTTACTTCTGTGAGCGGAACAGCTCCGCCCATTTGGAGAAATAATCTGTAATGGCGAGTATGAAGCGATATCCTCGAAAAAAAGGTGGAGCGATCGGACCGATGATATCTATTCCCCATGCTTCAAATGGCCAGGACGCCACTGTCGGATGTAGAAACTCGGATGACTGGTTAATGAAGTCCGCGTGGACTTGGCAGGCTTTGCACTTTCTTGCATAGTCTATCGCATCTGCTACCATCGTGGGCCAGTAGTAGCCCATTCGGCGAAGACGGTCTTGCAATTTAGGGCCAGGCTGATGGGCCCCGCAGACACCGTCATGAGCTTCGCGTATGGCTTTTTTAGCTTCTGTGCTTGACAGGCATCGAAGCAGTAATCTATCGTAGGATCGGCGGTACAACATTTTCGACTCTGTATCGTAGTAGAATCTGAGAGAACACCTTCTGATGGAAGTAGCTTCCTTTGGGTTCTCGGGCAGGATGTCGTAGACTATGAAGTCTATGAATGGTTGTCTCCAGTCTGGCGCTTCGTCGATCATCCGAGCAGAATAACTCGCCACGTATTGAACATTGTTCTTGGGTCAGACCAGTTCGTGGCCTATCACGTCAACCGAATAATGAGAATAATTTGGCACTGCTAGGGAAGCGGCAAGGCCTGCTAGGGCATCAGCTTCGATGTTTTGGACTCTGGGAATGTGTTCGATGAAGAATCCCTCAAATGACAAAATAATGTTGATCGCTATTTGGTGATAGGGGATCATGTCTTCATGGCGGACTTCGTATGAACCCCGGATATGATTGACGATTAACTACGAATTGCCGTATGCTTCAAGATATTCTACCCCCAGCTCTCTTGCAAGTTGTGGACCAATGACCAAAGCGTTGTACTCGGCCACATTTTTAGAGCAGGGTTCCGTGAGAGAGTAAGCGCAATTGATCACCAACCCGGAAGGAAAAACCAGTACCACCCCGACTCCGACGACGATGTTGTCCTTAGGTCCGGTCCTGGAGGCGCCGTCGAAGAACATTCGCCCTATATTATCATGAGAGGTTGCATGAGAGTCGACGACCTCATCTGGGATTCCTTCATATATTCTGGACGACTCCGAGCCTGGATGGGCTGCTAAAAAGTCTGCCAGAGCTTGACCTTTACCAGCCTTTTGTGGGACGAAGACCATATGATAAGGGGACAGTAATATTGCCCATGTGGCGAGGCAGGAACTGAGTGCCCCTGGTTTAGTCATGAGAACCCTGAGGGGCTTGACTCGTGAGATCACATGTATGGTTTGTCCTGTGATATAGTACCACATCTTTTGAATGGCGAACACCAGGGCGAGGCATTCCTTCTCCACGGTGGTGTATCGGTGCTCTGGCCCAATCATCATTCGACTGAGGTAATATATAGCTTGTTCATGGCCCACATCGTTGTTTTATGCCAGCAGGACACCGAGGGAATGCTCTATTGCTCGTACATATAGCAAGAACGGTTTCCCAGCAACAGGGGCCACCAGGACTGGAGGGACAAATATTCTTTGATGTTGTCGAAGGCACATTGGCACTCTTCATCCCATACGAACGAGACGTCTTTCTTCATGAGAAGGGTGAATGGCCGACATCGCCCGGAGAGGTTAGAAATGAACCTCCTGATGTAAGCTAGCCTCCCTTGAAGGCCTCTGAGTTCGCAGAGATTTCTCGGGGGACCCATCTCCATAATTGCCTTCGTCTTCTCTGGATCGACATGAATTCCCTGGGCTGTAATAATAAAAACCAAGAATTTTTCGTTGGATACGCCCAAGAAGGATTTCGTGGGATTCATCTTCAGGTTGTGTGCTCGCATCAGGTCGAATATCGTCCTCAGATCCTGTATATGGTTTTCCTTATAACGACTCTTGATGGCGATGTCATCAACATAGCACTCCACAGTCTTGCACAAGTGGTCTCTGAAGATGATACTCATGGCTCTTTGATATGTGGTGCCCGCATTCTTTAAGCCGAACGGCATGACTGTATAGCAGTATGTGCCAATTGGTGTTCTGAATGATGTATGCTTTTCGTCGTCAGGAGACATCTTGATTTGGTTATATCCCGAGAAGCCATCCATGAATGACATGTGTTCGAAGCCGCATGTGTTGTCGATCATGATGTCTTTGATAGGGAGGGAGAATTCATCTTTGGGACATGCCTCGTTCAGATTGCGAAAGTCGATGCAGATTCGAATCTTCCCATTCTTCTTGAGGACGGGTACTATATTGGCGACCCATTCTGGATGTTGTTTTTTACGAATGAAGCCGCTGGCGATTAGTTTGTTGACTTCGACTTCGATCGCATCCATGATTCCCGGGCGGAAGCGTCGCTGCTGTTGTTTGACCGGCTTTGCATCTGGCCGAATGTTGAGCTTGTGAAGGACAACTTCGGGGTTTAGTACTGGCATGTCTTCGTAGCTCCAAGCGAACACATCAATATATTCTTTAAAAAGTTCCAGCAGCGATTCTCGCTCTTCGTTTGTTAGGCTTTTACTGATGAAGATTGGTTTTGGAGAAGATTCGCTGCTGAGGTCGACCTGTATAACCTCATCTTCAGTAGGAGGTTCTCTCTGTTCGAACTGCTTTTCCCATTGTGCATCCAGTAGTTGGGCCCACGGCTCTAACTCGAGGATTTCAGGAATGTCCTCATCTTCTTCGTAAGCGTCGGCGAATGCCATATTGACTGACAGGACTTGTCTGAATACGTCCCCGATGCTGGCATCCGAATTAGAATTTGGTGACCCGGTTGAATGTGAATGCCAGTCGCATTCCTCATCTGAACTTTCAGGGGTCGTTGCGGGTGTAACATACCCTAATCCACATCGGGTCTTGGTGTAGTAGTCCCGTGGATTGCCAATCGGGACTGGCGGCTTTAAAGGTAATCGCCGACCAGTGCCGTAGTTCAAACCTGGCGTAGTCTCCAGATCATACCCCTATTTTGCAAGAGATATTTGGATTGGGGGCTATACAGATAAAGAGGCAGTCTTCCGGCATCTGATTCGAGATCGACCTTCTCTATGGTGACGGGCTGTGGGTCGTCCTTCCGGCCGTAGATGATTGGATGGTCTCCTCCCTCGATTATGCGGTAAGCGTCTTCCACTGGAGTAAGCTGGTTTGCGGTGTAAACATTTGTCACCTGTGTGTGTAGGTGAGTACCTATACCGTGTTCCATGGCATACATTGTATAAAGCTTATTAAGCTCGAGGTAGTTCAAAGATAGCCCTTTATTGATGAAGCAAGGTATCTTTTCTAGTGGGATTATATCGTCTGCGGAGGAAATATTAGTGTGGGCATCGCTCCTGTGTAAGCGATGTCTTGGAGATTTGCAGGCGGGCTCTCTCCTATGAGGTTGACCTGAGCCAGGTAGGCATCATCATTCTGGAGTGCATCGCTCAAAGCCACACGAACATCCTTTGAGAGTCTCAGGAGCTCGTATAATGACAATTTGGCTGGTGTGTTGGCCAAATGCGCCAAGATGTCGAAGTTGTAGGGCTTCTCCAGCCCCTGAGGTGCATCTTTTCGGAGGGATTTGTCAAAGCGAGTCTCCTTCGGTCTAGGCTTATCGGTCGTCGGAGACTGAGACGGTCCCGGAGTGTCAACAGTAGCTGGCTGATGATCTTCAGTCGAGTTATCAGCCACAGGCTGTGACTTCTTCGATATCTGCCGAGATTGTGCGGCAGGATTTGACTTTTCCATTCTTTTTTTTACGAATAGAAGGTGGTGTGGACTGAGTCACCTCAAGTACCAGGTCCGGATGGACCCACATGATCTCCCCCCGTGATGTGGTGAGGGGCACTAGACCAGCAGCCTGATCCCGATGAGGTGGAAGATTAGCAATCTCCATCGTCGCCAGAGGGACGGGTACCACGCCGTCTTGAGTCTCCATTGGAGGGAAGTTGCTGAACTGTACGGTTACCATGTTGGCTGCCACTGTTACCTCCTCGAAATCGATGGCCAGAGCGTTCGAATCGATGAGATGTTGGATGTATCGTTTCAGTTGGTAGCAGTCGTGTGTAGCATGGTGGACGTAGCGGTGGTAATGACAGTACTTTGGGCTCTCCATTTCTGCCGGCCGAGGTTCCCGTCTTGGTGGAGGAAGCTGAATTCTGTCTTCTTGTATGAGCATGTCCAAGATGGGCTTGACGTGGCTATCTTCGAAGGAGTAGGTCATTTGTGGCTATTGTTTGTCTGCCGATTTTGACTCAGGTTTCTGGGCTGTGTCGGTCACCATAGCCTGCTTGTCCCTGTTGTCCCGGTTGTTGGAGGGGCTACCCCTATTGTCGTTGTTGGTATTAGGACGCTTGTCCTTGTTCTCTCCCTCCGAGATGTGCAATCCCAGTTGACGAGCCTTCTTCAACCGTTCTTCTGCGCTAGTGGCACTGATGATAAACGTCTTCCAGTCCTTAAATTGACTTTCGCCTATCCAGAGACTGATTGTTGGGAGCAATCTCTTTTGGCAAATTTCAATCAAGGAGGAATCCGGATTACCAGACGGCAACTTCATTGCGGTTTGGCGAAACCGCTCAATATAGTTCCTTGTCAGCTCCTTCTCCCCTTGGACGACGTCCATGAGGGTGGACATTATAGCGTTTTGTCCTACTTCGTAGAATCTCTCCAAGAACATGTGCTTGAAGCTGGCGAAGGAGTGGATGCAGTTGTCTGGCCGGTTGTGATACCAGTCGAAGGCGACCCCTTCCAATGCTCCGATGAATAATCGCGTAAGGATGGCATCGTCATGGGGCAGATGGTCGGTGGTGACCTCGAAGTAAGTAATGTACCAACTTGCGGAGGTCTTGCCATCATAAGGATTAATGTTGAACGGCTTATATCTTGGTAGGAAGGGGACATCCCTCCATGCAGCAGGGTATGGTTGCCGTATTCTGAGGTCTTGGAAGTTTTCTCGAGCGTGAAACATGGCTCGGAGCTCCTGGACCTCTCTTCTTGCTTCCCTAGCCTCATCCGCAGTGGTGGGAGCCATCATTTTAGGAGGATTATTGCCCGAGTTTGGTACTGCTGAGTTCGAGTCCACATTGACTGCAGGACCCGTGCTTGTTTGGCCAGGCGTCCCTCCTTGCAGAGTTGGAAGAGCCGCTTTGATCTCGTCCACAGATTCAACCAAGGTTCGCAGTATAGCTTCCAGAGTGTCGATGCATTGGCGATCACTGGGGCCATCTTGGTCGTCGCTTGTCACGAACGCCGTCCTAACGCAAGTCGAGATGGAAGGGACGGTAGACGACGTGCCCTCCGAATCATACCCTTGTACAGAGAAGTCATCGGGGTATGTGGGAATGTTTGCCTCTAGTTCGAACTCAGAAGGAATAGTACCCCTAGCTTCAGAGCTTGCTTCATCTTGAAAGTCGTGGACGTCCTCGGGGACGTCGGCACCTGCTGTATCTGATGGGAGAGTTGTTTCCCCGGGCTCGTCTCCTTGGAATATCAGATTATCATGGATGTTCGGGGGAGTGCTACCCCCAGTTCCAGCGACCCCCAGTGGTGTGGATGATTTATCACCCACTGTAGCAGATTTTGTCTTCGAACGGGTTCCCTGGAAAACTCCGGTGGAGGACAACCGTTTAGATGACAGTTTCTTAGTCACAGTGGTTGAAATCTTCGGGCTGGAAACGTTTATCTTCTTTCCTCTCCCATCGACGGAGATTTTTTGAGTAGAGTTGCAGGAGACAACAGGAGGCGCCTCGTCTTCTGGGCCTGGTCATTGAAGTCTTTGGAAGACAGACCGTCGGTCTTCTTGTACTGTTACATTGTTGCAACAGCAGTTGACAATGATTTGGGTGCAGTGACGTCCGTGGGAAGACTCTTTGCACTCCAGTTGACAATGATTTGGGTGCAGTTACGCAAGTTTGATGGGTCTGGAACGACCATATTTGCTCCCTTAGTTTTGGGAGACTTTTGGGAACCGCTCTGTCCATTCGCCGTCGGGGGCGGGACTCGAGTGGTTCTGTACAACTTCCCATCAGAGGCCTGCATAATGGTATGTGAAGCGCTCGGATGGTCAGAGGTTGGGACAGCCGACTGAGCTCGCCAAGCTCGCGCTGCCCTTGACTTCTTCACTCTAGCACCTGAAGGCGCATAGTAGGAAGAGTCAAAGTGATGCTGCAGAGAGTCAGACATATTCTCTTGGGTACATGAGAGATCAGGACCATAGGAGAGGCGATCAAAGACTGAGCCTGAGCTGCGTGGAGCAGGCAGTATGCGGCTGGAGTCAATAGTCTTCATGCGGCAGGCAGTTGTGGCCGCATAGGCTTTCTTCATGCAGCTAGAAGTCTCAGCCGCATGGGTTTTCTCCATACGGCTGGGAGTTCTGGCCGCATGGATATTCTTCATGCGGCTGGCAGTTTCGGCCACGTGAGTATCATGCATGCGGCTGGCAGTCTTAGCCGCATGAGTGTTCGGTTTCTTCCTGGAGCACATAGAATCACTCTTTGTCCCTGCAAGTCCAGCATCGTAGTGCTTTCTTCTGCCGGACTTGGGGAAAGTAGAGTCCTCTATGATTAAAGTGGGGCCGCATGAGAGTCGCCTTCGCCATCTTGGGCAGCAGAGAGTACTCCGTCCAGGGCTTGGGAAGGAGCAAATAATTTTGGCCTCCACTCCCTGCGAGCCTTCTTTGTGCGGGTTTGCTTCTGGACTGGGCCAGCGCTCCCGTCGGAGAGCATTTCTTCAAACGCCTGTTGGTCGAAGCAGACGACCATCTTCTGTTGCATGGAGCCAAGTTTGGCTGCATCCGATTGCGTCACCAACTTCTCATCCGTAGAGAAGTTTGTCCCCAGCAGAGTCGCCATCGTGTTTACCATGAAATATAAAAGGACAGATCAATTATCGGAGGACTGGACTTTTACTTCACAATACAAACTCGCTTATACAAAGAAAGTGTAACGCCCAAGTCCCAAAATACGTAGGACTAGGATACGTATACATGCCAGCTACGCATCGAGAGGACTCCAGCCCAGCTCGAATACGTATAAGCTATCTGGTTTTCTAAAGCAATCTACAAATATCTCAATCCACTGAAGATAAACTCTTGTATAAACCAAGTAAACTAATGCTGGTCAGACATTAGTAAACCGGTTACTACAAGTAACAAGAAAAGATAATATACAATAAAGTGGACCAGACTCTAATGCAATTATCTTGAACAAGCTTCTAATGAAAGATGAAGCTTGTAAAACTAGGCTAAACAGCAGCAATGTCAAAGTAATATAATATAGGACAAAATCTAATTATGGAAGAGAACGATAAAACATCAACTAAATATACCTGCAATCTTGGTGTAGCAACGTCATCTATCAATGTATCATATCTTCAGCTAATACCTGGAGAGATCACCAGGTCCTCAGAGGACTAGCAAGACACATAATATACATGCCTACTGTACAGTAAATAACATGCAAGAAAAATAGGAATAATAAGCAGAGGAAAAGATGACACGTAAGGAAACTCTACAGATGGTGACATGTCATGAGAATGTAATATTAATCGTGGCTAAAACCGTAGCCCGGAGAGGCACTAACAGTCCTATAATAGGTTCTCTATCGTAGCCCGAGGAGGCACTAACAATAGAGGATAGCCACGGCTAATAAAACATTCTCTCCTAAGGTACTAGGAAGTCAAGCCTATCTAGTCATGTCCAAGTCAAGTATAGGTCAAACAGGTCAGAAAAAACATGGCACAAGCATACCAATACTACCACTAGACATGAACAAAATGGGAAAGATAGAACAAGTAGTATAGGAAGAAAATTCAAAATCTACGTGCACGTGTAACTAGAAAGAATCATGAGAGAAAATAAGAGAGATATATAACAAAGCAAGAAATACAGAAAATATAGGAAAGCATGTAAATACTGTAGAGTTGGCAAGGTGTACTTGCCTGGTGTCGCGCTGTGAATCTGAAATGTCGCTCCCGCGTCAACGCCACCGGAACCCGACGCTCCTAGATAATTAATTAACTAAATTAACCCACTACTCATGAACTTATAATATGACTTAATTAGTCAAGATAATATTTTAAGGTTATATTCAATTTCTAGTGGAACCTTTAGACCCATACAATCACACACAGGTTTTACGAGACACCGAACACAATTTTTGGGTTTGCAACTCCAAATTAGTCAGTTATGTTGCTACTTCAATCATATACTTAAAAATCATATAAAAATAATAAAAATATTATTTAAAATAATTTTCTATAGATTTATCTCAGAATTTATATTTCTAAAGAATTATACTACTAGTTGTCTACCGGGTCGACTAGTCTACCCAAAATTTGTCTAGAACTTCCTTAATTATCTAAATTATAAAAATTCTCAAAAATACAATTTAAACAGAATTAAAATGCCCTAAATATTATAATATGAAATTTTTTATGCAAGGATTTCATGGTACTAATGGTTTGGAATCTTCTAGGTCAACAAGTCACCCAAAATGACTAATTTTGACCTATAATTTTTCAGAACAGAATTGAATTGTTAAATTCATGAAAAATGTTTAAAAATCCTAATTTAAATATATTAACCTACATAAAATTCAGTTTTGAAAAATTCCTACAAAAACTTATAGTTCCTTCACAACGTGGTAAGTTTTGGCTCTACCGAAACATGAAAATAACTATCATAATTCATGAAACTTTTATGGGTGAAAATACTACCCAAGAGACATCAAAATAATATTTTTACAGAATTAATACCATAATTTTTATAGATTTATAACATAGGTTTGAGATGGAAAAATTAGGGTTTCTTACCAAAAGTCCTTGCTAGTTGGGTTGTGGAGGCTTCTCCTTGCTAAAGCTCCCACCTTTATTGCTATCCTTGCTTGCTAATCCTCTCTTGATGAGTTTGGAGGAGTTGGCAATGATTTTAGATGGTTGGATTGTTTGCCATTGATTGTAAAAGTATAGAACAATTATCGGAGGACTGAACTTAGACTCACAATACAAACTCGCTTGTACAAAGAAAGCCTAGGGACGAAAACCTAGGTACAGATTTCTAAGTACAATTGTTTATTTTAAATTCTGGGGGGTGACGATAGAGGCTCGGGAAGGCGACGGCAGTCCTGTCTTACTCCTTGGACGATCGGTATGCAGCCTTGGCTCCTTGTGAGAAGATGGTTAGCGTTTGACGAAGAAATGCTCTTTTTGCTCCTTTGTTGCTCTCCTGGCTCCTCTCTCTCTCTGTGTATTTTCTCTCTGATTATTGGGGGAGTCTCTCTCTCTGTATATCTCCTCTCTGACTATTTTTTTTATTCTTTTGTTGCCGGTGGGTTTTACAAAGAAATGATGCTGGCTATTTATAAGAGCGGGGGGTGATCATTAGGGTTTACTAATGATCATTTGTTTGGAATGTCGGCGTTCCTTCAATCCATCTGAACCCTTGATCCTGATTACAATGAATCTAGGCCATTAATGCGGATAGTACCGAATCTTGTGAGCAATTAATGTTAACTGCTTTAAATCTTCATGATTGATTATACCAATGTCCGGTTGCTCGCCACGTGTCCCATTGGCTTGATGATAAATGATATGCCCTGATCTCAGTAATTATGACGATGATGTCAAATATACTTGTTGGGATTCGGTTTAATCCTTGATTGATCCGATGCCACGTGTTTTAATTGTGGGTCCTGCCAGAGCCGCATGGAATAAGCAAGACTTGAACCGCAGGAAGATAATCTTTATGAGCCGCATAGGACAGCGCTTTATTGAGCCGCAGGGGATGAACTCTCAATGAGCCGCATATGCATAATCTCTACGAACCGCATAAGCTAGCGTTGTATTTGAGCCACATGGATTGGGCTCTCGGTGGGCCGCATATGGCTGATTTCTGTTGGCCATATAGAGTGACTTCTTAGTGAGCCGCATGAAGCGGTTCTCCATTTAAGCCGCATGAGACGTGCCACGTGGCAATCTAGGACTTCTGTCGGATCGGGTCAGAGATTTTCTTCTTTTCCCGAAGAGTCTGTCATTATGGCAGAACCATTATGACGCTTTATGTCAGAGCCGTCACGGTCGTCGAGTCGTGTCAGGGCATTAAATGAGGCCAGCACTCAAATGGCCAGCTGTAGGGAAGGATCCCAAGGGGGATGTGGCGTCGATCGGGCCGCATATTCCTGCTGAACCGTATACACTCCCGAGCCGCATGAGACTGACAGTCTTCTTTGAATCGCATAAGGCAGCTCCTGTATGAGCCGCATGGGCTTCTTCTCAGAGCCGCATGGACCATTACTCTGATATTTTCCATGCTTCTACAGGACCCCCTTCAAAGTTTTCTATTTGCAAAATTGAAATACTTTGAATAAGAAGCATGGCCTCGTTCATGCCGCATAAGTGTCTCAGCCGCATAGACTTCTTTGCCACGTGTCCTGACTGCGTGTGCAAATCTTTATTAAATGCTTTTGATTCGTTTTGAATTAACGCCGTCTTTTGGGAGAGGATCCCAAGGGTCGGTTTTGCCTTGACCGAAGCATTTTTTGCCTTTATCTTTTGAAGCGGCGCGTAATCCGAGGCGTAATCCGAGTCGTTTGTTCGTTTTATGGGTCTCTTTCGCCTATAAATAAGAGTCTTTTAGTCTCTTGGGGGTTTCTTTACCTTCTCTCTTTGCTCGAATTCCTTGTTGCCGTCTTTGCTCTTTGTCTTCTTCCTTCAACGATCGACAATGGCTCCTAAGAAGGCTGCGGCGTCGAAGGCCGTGAAGGGTAAGGCGGTTGCTTCTACGGCGACTGCAGCGACGAACGTGGTCACTGCTCCGCCGGCTGCTGTGCGTTCTATCCACCCCGACGTTCACCCACCTATCGCTGGTAAGGGTCGTCTGAAAACCCTATCTGTTGTCATGGCTCTGCTGCATACTTTATGCACAAGCCGCATGTACGGGGCTTATTGATGTAACCACATAAGCCCTTCGCCCCATGGGGCCGCATGAGCTTGCTATACTCGATCTGAGCCGCATATGTGTTTTTGATTTGGGCCGCATTGTAGGACCGTTTTAACCCTAAGCCAGTATTACCATAATTGATTTTACAGAATAAATCCTAGACTCAATAAAATAAAAAATACATAATAAAATGAGAAATGAGTCTCCAGTAGATTTGATGACGTTGACGCTTTGATTGATACGGTACATCGTCCGTTGAATATGATTTCATGAATCCTGAAACGATTAGCAGCATTTTCTATATTTTGTGTATCGACTAAAGTGTATGTTGATTATCGAAATCGGGTGTGACCATGGAATGGGCCAACAATCTCCCCCATTTTGATAATTGACAAACTTGAGTCTATACCAAAATATATTTATATCAAATAGAACAAAATACAAAGTACCTGAAAAAAAATACCTAAAAATAGTTGGATTTTGTTTTTGGATTGTTGTATATGCGCGCTTTGGTATACTCTTTTTCTCCCCCTTTGTCAAGTAGTAAAATGAATAGGCTCCCCCGTAAATCGTGAAGCCAACAATAGACAAACACAAGACAAAGTGAAGCAAAAGAAATAATCACAGCATAGACATATATGGAACAACTAATAGAGAATAAAACAACTCATAATAAACTAAAATATCATAGAAAGTTCCACTATAAATCCAAAGAGTACAACTGATAAAGTCTAACTGAAACAGTTTAGAAAAAAAAACTACTACATCAAAAGCATCAACTAATCAAAGAAATATCCACTAGTCCAAGGCTGAATCCACGTCACATCGTGGGGTCGTCCGTACCGGGAGGATCATGAGGGAAGTATGCTGCAGTCGGGTCGAAGAACTGAAAGGAAACCTCACCAGTGAAGCGAGGACCCGAAAAAGCAGGGTGAGGAAGGATGGTGACCGGATGAACTGGATCTTGAGCCAGGCTATAGTGGAGATCGACAATACTATTTCTCAGCACCTGGGCCTGAGAAATGTGCCGGAACTCGGAGTCCTGATGACGTTGCGTAGAGACCGCAACAAAGTCATCGAAGCGCTGGTAGAAAGTCGGGTCAAATCCTGGGGCAGGTGCCGGAGCAGGAGGAGCAGCAGCTGGAGGGACCTCAGCATCAGCAGCTGGGGCAGGAGCAGCTCCAGGTGGTGCAGGGAACCGATGAGAGCGAGTCAGCTCAACAGGAGGAGAAGAGATGGCACACGTTTCAAGATCAATCTCGAAACGTCGAAATATACAAGCAAGGTGCATAGGAAAGACTAGATTCCTACCTGCATTCTTGCAGTTAAGCATCCAGGACATCATAGTTTTTGGAACGGAGAAATGAATTCCAAAATGGATGTGATAAAGAGCAGAAAGTTCTAAAAAGGTAACTTCATCGGTAGAGCCTTTCTTCGGAAGAAGGGCAGAGAAAATCATACGATGAAGCTCATAAAAAGTTTGGTTCAGATGTCTAGAAAAGATTCTCCGGGGAGGAGGGTTAGGGTGACAGATTAGTTCCCTAAAAGAGGCCAAAGTAACATCAGCAGGAAACTGTATATGGTGGATGTCAACTAATGCGTCACCAAGATCAGGAATGTGAAAGTATTCACTGATGTCAGTGGCGCTGAATTCTAATTCTTGCCCAGCAATGCAAGAATAGAAATTGCCGTTTTGTTTTACCTGCAAATTGCAGTAAAATATACGGACTGCATTATCGTAAATGCTATCTTGGACCTCGAAGAAATCGCGGTATCCAAGTTGGTCAAAGATATGAGGATATTCAAAGAAAGTTGTAAAATTAACGAAAGCTCCAGAGCAAATATGACGAGAAGAGAAAGAATCAAACCAGAGATCCGAGAAGTCTTTGTCGGGAAACAAAGTAGCATCGTATTCTTCGGGATCTCTCGGTCGTGCTGGACTAAAGAGACTTGCAGGAGTGTAGTCAGATGAGGAGGAAGCACCTTGAGAAGAGTTTCCTCTTTGACGCTTGGGAGCCATGAGGAGATGGAGAAGAAGGAAGAAGATCGCCCACTGGAACTCGTCGATCCCTTGCTAAGAAGGAGGAGGAGAGACTTCTAGTAGGAGAGGAAGGTATTCCACGTTTTGGTGTGAAGAAAAAGTGGAAGGAAAGATGGAATATATAGGCATTAGGGCCGGCTGTTCGGTTCTGGAACCATCACAGCGCCGACCGAACTCGGTCCGGTTCGGCCACTTGCATTCCTGAGACAGTCAAAGCAGTCAGGTAAATAAATGCTGTAATTAATGACAGTTGACTGGTTTATTAAATAACTGCTGTTATTTTCGGGTTAACTATAGGGTTTGTCCCAGCTAACGGTGGTTCACCGGAGAACTCTTAAATACCGCTTCGCTTCGACCATAGCCGTGGTGACAGACATACCCTTTGTAAGCTTGTCCCCAAAAATAATTTTCGTTAATTAATAAATTATCAAGTCATAAATACAATTTTAATTACCATAAGCATTATTAGTCCGAGAATTCAAGAATGTCGAGCTCACGCCTCAAGATGTTAAAACGGTCTTCAGCCAATGGTTTTGTGAATATATCAGCTAGTTGATGTTCAGTATCAATAAATTCTAAGCAAATATCCCCGTGTTGTTGATGATCACGAAGAAAATGATGTCTAACTTCTATGTGTTTTGTGCGTGAGTGACAAACAGGGTTCTTAGTCAGATTAATTGCACTAGTGTTATCACAATAAATAGGAACATTTGTATAGTGCAGATTATAGTCCTCTAGGGTTTGCTTCATCCACAAAATCTGAGCACAACAACGACCTACGGCAATATACTCAGCCTCAGTTGTTGATAATGCTACTGAATTTTGTTTCTTGCTAAACCAAGAGACTAAGACTTTTCCTAAGAAATAACATGTACCACTGGTACTTTTACAGTCCACTTTGCATCCTGCAAAATCTGCATCCGAGTAACCTATAAGGTCAAAGGATTTGGTTTTGGGATACCATAAGCCAACTGTAGAAGTTCCTTTAAGGTATCGGAAGATACGTTTAACGGCACTAAGATGTGATTCCTTAGGGTTTGCCTGGTATCGTGCACATATGCAAATGCTAAACATAATATCAGGGCGACTAGCAGTTAAATATAATAAACTACCAATCATACCTCGATACTTACGCTGATCGATAGGTTTGCCACTTTCATCAGCATCAAGCTTTATAGATGTAGCCATAGGTGTCCCGATTGGCTTTACATTCTCGAAGTCGTACTTTTTCAGTATATCCTTCGTATACTTGGCTTGGTTGATGAATGTTCCAGTCGAGTGTTGTTTGATTTGCAGTCCTAGGAAGAAGTTCAGTTCTCCCATCATACTCATCTCAAATTCACTCTGCATACACTTAGCAAAATCTTGACAAAATTTTTTATTAGTAGAACCAAATATGATGTCATCCACATAGATTTGTACTAGAAGTATATCATCATTCATGGATTTTATAAATAAAGTAGTATCAATCTTTCGTTTTAAAAATCCATTATCAAGTAAGAAGGCACTTAGTCGTTCATACCAAGCACGAGGTGCTTGTTTAAGTCCGTAAAGTGCTTTCTTAAGCTTGAAGACGTGATCAGGTTTTTGAAAATCTTCAAAGCCAGGGGGCTGTTTCACAAAAACTTCTTCTTTCAAAAATCTATTTAAAAATGCGCTTTTCACGTCCATTTGAAAAAGTTTAAAATTATTGAAACATACAAATGCGCAAAACATGCGGATGGCTTCTAGTCTAGCAACAGGAGCATAGGTCTCATCATAATCAATTCCTTCTTCTTGATTATAACCTTGTGCTACTAGACGTGCTTTGTTGCGTAGAACTTGTCCATCTTCACTAAGTTTATTTCGGAACACCCATTTGGTACCAATTATCGATTGACCAATAGGTTTAGGAACGAGTTCCCAAACTTGGTTTCTCTCAAATTGATTAAGTTCCTCTTGTATGGCAGAAATCCAAAACTCATCAGAAAAAGCTTCATCAACATTCTTAGGTTCTATTTGTGAAATAAAAGCTACATTTGCTGCTAATTCAGAATCTTTAAGGGATGAACGTGTACTTACACCTTTGGATACATCACCTATAATTAGAGTTTCTGGATGATCTAGCTTGAATCTCAATGATTCAAATCTTTGGGCCATACCCTTCACAAGGCTTTTTTCAGTTCCTGCATCTTCAGAACTTTTATCAGTTCTTGCCTCTTGGGTCAGATCTTTCTCAGAATTCTTCTTAGTCTTTTTAGGTGCATCTTCATCATCACTGTCGCTAGATCTGTGACTATTCAACTCATCAAAAGTAACATTAATACTTTCTTCAACAATCATAGATCTTTTATTAAAAATTCTATATCCTTTACTCTTAGCAGCATATCCGAGAAATATCCCGTCATCTGCTTTGGAGTCGAACTTTCCCAAGTTATCCTTGGTGTTCAGGATAAAACAGCGACAACCAAAAACTTTAAAATAAGAAATGTTTGGAATTCTTCCAAACCAAAGCTCATATGGTATTTTCTTCGAGATTGGTCGAATTAACACCCTGTTTAAAACATGACAGGCTGTACTAACAGCTTCTGCCCAAAAGTATTTAGGAAGATTATACTGATTCAGTATGACTCTAGCTATTTCGCTCAGAGTACGGTTCTTCCGCTCCACAACACCATTCTGTTGGGGAGTTCTAGGACAAGAAAATTCGTGGTAATATCCACTATCATCACAAAACTTTTTGAAATCAGAATTTTCGAATTCGCCACCATGATCACTTCGGATACGAGTAATCATAAAGCCTTTTTTGTTTTGTACCTTTTTACAAAATATCTGTAATTCAAAAATAGCATCACTTTTGTTTGATAAAATGTAAACCCAAGTAAATCGAGAGAAATCATCAACAATAACAAAAGCATAGAGCTTACCGCCAAGACTGGCGACTCTACTAGGACCAAATAAATCCATATGAATCAACTGCAAAGGTCTCGAAGTACTTACAGCGTTGATGGATTTAAAAGTAGACCTATGTGCTTTGTTCTTTTCACAGTCTGCACATACCAGATCTCTCTTGAATGGAATTTCAGGGAGTCCTTTTACCAACTTCTTTGTATTCAGTCGTGAGATAGTATCCATATTTGCATGTCCTAGTCTCATGTGCCATAGCCAGCTTTCATCTTGATTGGCTACTAGGCACCTTCCTGCATTATTAGTATTCTCCAAAAAGAAAACATAAATATTGTCTTCTCTAATCCCTTCATATACGGGATCACCAGATGACATATCATATATGGTACATTTATCTTTTACAAAATTGATACCATAACTATTATCTGCCAAATGGCTTATGCTCAATAGGTTATGTTTCAATTCAGTTACTAGACAAATATCCTTTATTATTGGATAAGGAGAAATACCTACAGTGCCATTACCTATTATATCACCTCTCAAGTTGTTTTCGAAGGAGGCGTATCCTTCTTTCTTCATCGATAGCGTAGCGAATAAGGATGCATCACCAGTCATGTGTCGCGAACATCCGCTATCGAGAATCCATTTACTTTTAGCATGAGAGGGTTGAGGGTCCACCTACAAGACAAGTAGATGAATCCTTTGGTGCCCATTTTCTGAAGGGTCCACACAGATTAGCTTTAGGTCTCCAGACTAAAGTATGGTTATTAACAAGCTTTCTTGCAAGACAATATTGTGATATGTGTCCGTGCGTACCACAATATGTGCAAGTCAGTTTAGAAGTAGAAACTGTATTTGCAAGCTTGTTTTGTTTGGAGAACCTGTAAGTGAAAGCATGATTGTGTTCGTGTTTTCTCTGTGCTTTCTTGTGTTTAGTCCTTCTAGGTGTATGCTTTGCATTAGGACTAATCTTAGGCTGTGTCACAGGTATTGCCTGTTTGCCTAACTTGATTTCTAACTTTTTAGAAATCGCAATAGACTCTTCGTATCTAGCAGTCATATCAAGGAGTCTTTGTTCAGTTACTAGGTGCATCTTCTTCTCTATGTCATAAAGCTTTTGTACTTTAACATAGTCTTTTTCTTTCTTTTCAATATTGAGGATAGCCTCATGATAGTCTGCTTTAAGTTTGGCTATCTCTTCCGTGTTACCGGTAGTAGATGTCTCTTTGATATCTTTAATTAGATTAGATAATCTGGCTATCTCGGTTGTGTGTGCCTTAATCTCTTTTCGAGATTGCTTATACTTGTCGAGCACAGTTTTGTGATCTTCAAGTAGTTCGCTAAAGGCGTTCTCTAGTTCATCGAAAGTAAAATCATCAAATAAAGGATTAGATGATACCTTTTCAAAAGCCATAAGATAAACATTGGTATTGCAGCAGGGTCTGTCTTTTTCTTCTGAGTCACTGGCATCACTTTCGTGCCAGATGCTTGTGTTCGCATACTTTCGACCAGATGTAGATTTTTTGCTTGATCTTGATCTATCGTATGGACTGCTTTTCTTGGTGGTTGGACAGTCCTTCTTCATATGCCCTGATTTCTTGCATCCAAAGCATATAGTTTCATCTTAGTTGCTTTCTTGGACATCTTTCTTCTTTCTGCTTGTGAACTTTAGATATTTCTTGAAGTTCCTCACAAGTAGGGCTCTTTCATCACCACTTGACGATTCTTCATCGGAATCGTTGTATGTTGATTTTCTTGCTTGAGCTTTGAAGGCAATAGTTTGGTGTTGCTTCTTTAAAATCTTGCAAGTCGAGTTCATGGGTCATAAGTTTGCCCATCAGTGTCTCCAGAGTCATCGTGGTGAGATCGTTTCCTTCAATAATTGTTGTGGCTTTTGGATTCCAGTTCTTTGTTAGAGCCCGCAACACTTTTCTGATTTTCTCGTGGTTGCTGTAATCCTTGCCAAGAGATTGTAAAGGATTAGTTATATCAAGGAAACGAGTAAACATCTGTGTAATTGACTCACCGAGTTTCATTTTAAAGGATTCATACTCCTGTGTTAGCTACTAATTTTGGATTCCTTTACTTGGGAAGTCCCTTCATGGGTTACCTCAAGGAGTTTCCAAATTTCGTAAGACGTTTTACAGGTTAAAACTTTATTGAACTCAGTTTTGTCAATTGCACAGAATAGTGCATTGATGGCTCGAGCATCAAGACTAGCCTTTGCTTTTTCAGCATCGGTGTACTTGTCATGAGGCTTTTCCATAAGAATACCTTCAACCATTGTGGGTACTGGCTTCTTATATCCATCAATGACTATTGACCAAAGATCAAAGTCAAGAGACTTTAGAAAGAAAGTCATCCGTGTTTTCTAGTATGTGTAATTTGTTCCATCAAATAGGGGAGGTCTATTTGTGGATTGCCCTTCACCGTTGAATATAGATTTCACGGCTGCCATATATACTCTCTAAGTTATGTTATATAAAAATATAACCTGCTCTGATACCAATTGTAGGACCATTTTAACCCTAAGCCAGTATTACCATAATTGATTTTACAGAATAAATCCTAGACTCAATAAAATACAAAATACATAATAAAATGAGAAATGAGTCTCCAGTAGATTTGATGATGTTGACGCTTTGATTGATGCGGTACATCGTCCGTTGAATATGATTTCATGAATCCTGAAACGATTAGCAGCATTTTCTATATTTTGTGTATCGAACAAAGTGTATGTTGATTATCGAAATCGGGTGTGACCATGGAATGGGCCAACACGCATAAGCGTTGCTCACTTTTGAACCGCATGAACTCGCTTGCTTGCCTCCGCATCAGCTCGCAAGAGTCTGGCTTCGTAGGCTTGCTTAACCTGAACCGCATGAGTCTATAAGCTCGTCTGAATGTGAGTTGCATGGACTCGGCCAACTCGGAGCCGCATGAGGCTATGATGCACAGAACCACATGGACGTATCTAATGCCGAGCCGCATGAGGCTGTGACGACCCGAGCCACATAGACTCAAATAATCTTTCTAATGCTTCTGTTTTTTGACTATCTTCTAACCTCGTTTCTTTCATTTTTTTCAGTGAATCTGCCCGTAAATCCTGCTGGAGAGCTTATAGTAGGTTCAAATCAATTCGTCATGGGTGTGCGTCTTGACGACCTGAAGCCTTTGTTCCTTTTTGGTGATGCTTTAGTCATCAAGAATCCCGGAGTTTTAGAGATTTCCGAGAACTGGAACTTTTCTTTGGATGGGGTGGCAATCCATATTCCTCTCATGGAGCGTCATTATCCTCTGTTGTGGTTCAACATGGTGTTATTGGACAGAAAGATGGTGTGTAATTTGACTCCTACTCAGTCAGGGATGTTGATGGGCAACATCTATTATAATCCGAACATGCGGTCGGCGTATGCAGGTAAGGATTCCGTCCTCCGGTACATGATGGGTTTGGCCCCGGGCTCTTTCATGAATGTATACGGTCCCAATTTCTCATTCGCTCAAGCTGACACTTTCCTGAATCGGCTTGTTCGCAAGAAGTCTTATCCCGTTGGTAGGCTGGCACTGCCGAACTGGATAAACCCCACCTCTACTTGGGCCCAGTTGACTACTTGGGTTTTATAGACCTACGGAGCATTCTTGTGGGAGGTGGGACTTTACTAGGCCATTCGAGGCACTTGTCATGGGCTTCCTAACAATAAGCCACTGTTTGTAGCGCTTTTGGAGATGTATTGCCAGCGAACGGGGACATTCTTTGCACCAGGAGGGGAGTTGGGGCTTGCTCTTCATGAAATGTATACTGTCTCCAAACTTCCCTGGGGGAATGAGCCCTTTGAGGTGTATACCCCGTCGAATGAGGAGTTCGAGGACTTGGACAGACAACTCCCAGGTTCCGTTGCGGTGTATAGGGAGTTGTTGTGCCACCATAGTGCTTGTCATCAAATGGCTATAAAAACGACGGATAGCTCCGAGGGGACCGCGCCCCACACCACATCCTGGATTAATTATCTTTTTAGAGTTGATCCTTCTGGCGATGTTACTCCCCGAGCCCCTCGAACGCATGGAGAGATAAGGGATCTGATGTCAAGTATCAAGAAGTCGCGATCCAAGAGCGACATATTCGGGAGTCAAGCTGACTCTCTTAGCTATTTTTACTATGGGACCGTACAGATGTCGGAGAAGGCGCTTCTGGCTGGATTTTTAATGATATGGCTACGGAACTGCGTAGTCTCGGGAGGAGCGGGTTCAATAGAGAGGATTGGTCGCATCCTCCCTGCCGTTAAACTAGTATTCGGAGTTAGGCTGGCCCTCCTTCTTGCTATGGTGTGCAGCATACACCATGGTCTTCGAACATTCTCGTCCAAGGTTATTGCTCGCAAGAAGACTTTAGATTTTGAGCACGTAGAACTGCCTTTCCACTATTTGATGGGGTGGTTGGCGATGCATTACAGGTCTTTGATGGGTCCCGGGATAGCGGAAGATGCTACAGATGAAGACGCTTTCCTTTTTAAATGCCATTGTCGGTCTTGGGAATACAATACTATGCCAACTTGTCGGAGGGCGCTGGCGAGGGTGGACGGGTGTGACTTTTTCGTGTCTGTTCCTCCCTTTTCTGATGAGGAAGTGAGGAAGGTACATCTTGACGGTATCGGGCCTTCTCATTTTCTATCTCCGGATATGCTTGCTTGGTTGCGCAATATCCGCCCCGCGCATCTGGTTTATCGCAACCGAGATAATATGTACTTGGAGCCTTACCTACCTAGTAGGTTTTCCCGCCAGTTTGGTTATAGCCAGTTGTTCCTTGATTGTCCCAACCCTTGTTTGGGTTTTGAAGGCAGCGTTCTTGACGGCGTCCGAGCGTGGAATTATTATGATGCTTATCTTACTCGAGCCAGCTTTTCGGTTCCCGATGCTAAGGCGCCGAGGGAAATTTTGTACGTGGCTACTTTGTATCACGTTATGGTGAACAAGCCTCCTGTTAACTTTAATCCGAGTACCAGTTTCATCGTGGGTACCGGTTTAGAGGAGAAGCCCAAGGGGGCTAAGGCTAGGAAACAACTGGTGCTCCAGATTCCCCTTCCTGAATCAGAACCTTCCGAGTCGGCTGAGGAGGAGGATGATAATGATAGCGAAGGCTCCCTCTCTGGTGGGGGTGAAGAAGTAGCGGATCAACCGCTTCCCATACCCGACAAACCGGCGGAAGATCCGTTGCTTACTACACAAGAGGGAGTAATGAGAGAAGAACAACCTTCAGCCGTGTCTGGTCCCTCGCGTAAACGGGTCAGATACGAGTCTCCTGACAGTAGAGCGACCTTTTCTGTGAAGAGAGCTGCTGTTAGGTCTCGTGGATTACTTATTACCGAGAAAGGTGAAGGTACAGATGCTACTTTGGGGGTAAGACCAAATCATAGCCATCTCTTTGTTATAATTTTCTTTTCTCTCGAAGATTATGACTTAATCACTTCTCTTTGTAGGTGCCTGACGAACCGTCCTCTCCTGACTCGTCTACCACCCCTGAAGTTGCTCCGGCCCTTGCTACTTTGATTAGCGACATGTGTGCTGCGGTCCTTTCTGCGGGGGCTCTCTCAGCGGCGGCTGACAGCTCCCAGGTTGCTGAGGTCTCGACCCGGGGTGATGAAGGTTTCCTTGGGCCCGTATTCGAGACCGCTGAACTTCAGCAAGGCGACGCCGATCTCGGTGCACCCCCTCCCGAGGACGCGAGGGCGGAGGAATCTATTATACCTGACTCGAAGGCTGTTGGTGAAGGGGCTGTGGTGGCTGCAGGCGAACCTCGGCCTTCACACTCCTCCACTGGTAAGATAAGCCAGATATTGACTAGTGAGGGGGCTTATCTGCTTTATCAACATATCCTTCGGGTCAAGTTGATTCATGGTTGCCTTGGCCCTGCAGGTCCTGACCCTTTACCTCCCGCCGCGGATGTTCTTGGGGAAGGCTCGGGCTGCCGTGATATGGGCGAAAGGAGTGTTTCTTCTCCTTCGCCGTCTCATGTTGAGGAGCGTCCTGCCAGCTCCGGGCAGATGGGGATGGAGTTGGTGCCGGCCCCCGCCTCGTCTTCGGCTGCTTATACAGCTCCGGAGATTGACCTCTCGGCCCTGCTGAGCTTTTAAATTCTGCGGGCTGCTGAAGAGGAGTTGGCTGCTATCCGGGCGTCCTCCCATACGGAGTTTGTTTCTCTTGTGGCAGGAGCAGCAAATTCTGTTGCATCTTCTTCAGCGTTGCCGGCCACCCTCCCGTTGACACCGGCTTCTTCGGAGGCTCTAGATGAGGTAACACAAGATGTGGTCGACAGCTTCTATCGCCATTTACAGAGGGGTGTTGACGCTGCCGTCGAACAGGGGATCCCTTTTTTCCTTGTCTCTGCGGGGTGCTCGGGGTTAGATTGACACCTTGAAGGGTCTTCCTGGCGGGATGGGGTTGGCTACGCTCCTGGAGCCTAAGTTGACAGAGGCTGATCAGCTTGTGACTCACCTGTTGGCGGTACGTCAGGCTGGCTTGCCTGCTGCGATTGAACGGGAGCGAGGCTTCCTCGTTGCTGCTCGGGATAGGATCAAGCTCGCTCGAGAAACTGCCGGGCCAGCTGTGCAGAGGGACCTTGACAAGTTCTCCGTCTCGTATGACCGACTGGGTCATCGAAGTCAGGCCTGTAGGGCCCGGAAAGAATCCGCCTCTCGTGGAATAGCTGACACGAAGGAGCTGATTCTCGCACTCCAGAAGGAGTTGGCCTTCTTAGAGTCAGAGCTGGAGACTGCTCAGTCGGAGCAGGCGTCAATCGTTCGGGAGGCCGAGAAGGTTTCCCGATCTTCTGATAACCTGGAGCGGGCCTTTAAGAAATTTGAGGATAACCGGCAGGCTTACGCTCACCTGGAGGACGAGGCGGTGCTGACCCACGAGGCGGAACGTCGAGCCTCCCAGAGGTTCGAGCGGTCGGTCGTTTTGCTGACAGACCGTCTCAGGGCGTTATGTGCCCCAGAGCAGTGATCGACTGTCTGTTTTCTTTGCTTTCTCTTTTTTTTCTTCTCTTTTTTTGTAAGGGACGTGATCCCAAATGAAGTAGTACGTTGAATTTTGAATAAATGAGCATGTTTCAACCCATCATCTCTTTCTTGTACTTGTGGCGTCTGTGAAATTGGAATTGCTGGGGGTTTATTTGTGGACCTGTTATCCTAGGCGTACCTTGGTTTTAGGTACGGATAACAAGCTTGGACAGGATGTCCGAAACAGCCGTGGCAAAGTAGTCATGGATGTTCTCGGAAACAAGAATGCCGTAGAGCAGCTGGGCTCCCGGGGCATGGTAGGGTGGTGGATTTATGCTAAGAGGCTTAGCAAAGGAATATTTGTGGACCTATTATCCTTGGCGTACCCTGGTTTTAGGTACGGATAACAAGCTTGGACAGGATGTCCGGAACAGCCGTGGCAAAGTAGTCATGGATATTCTCGGAAACAAGAATGCCGTAGAGCAGCTGGGCTCCCGGGGCATGGTAGGGTGGTGGATTTATGCTAAGAGGCTTAGCAAAAGAATATTTGTGGACCTATTATCCTTGGCGTACCCTGGTTTTAGGTACGGATAACAAGCTTAGACAGGATGTCCGGAACAGCCGTGACAAAGTAGTCATGGATGTTCTCGGAAACAAGAATGCCGTAGAGCAGCTGGGCTCCCGGGGCATGGTAGGGTGGTGGATTTATGCTAAGAGGCTTAGCAAAGGAATATTTGTGGACCTATTATCCTTGGCGTACCCTGGTTCGGGATACGGATAATAGGGTGAAAGAAAAACCAACATATTTGCTCAGAGGTTATAAGGACATGGCAAACATGCGGGTTTTACCGTGGAATCTTCCTGCTCAGAGGTAATTAGGACATGGCAGGGGAGGTTTCACGGAAGATATTCGTAGTCAACAGCGGACATTTGTGGACCTATTATCCTTGTCGTACTCCGGTTGTGGGTACAGATAATAGGTCGAAAGGAGACCGACATACTTGCTCAGAGGTAATGTGGACATGGCAAGCATGAAGGTTTCTTCGACGGAGCCTTCCCACTCAGAGGTAATGATGACATGGCAGGAGTGGGCTCAATGAAGAGGGGGTACATAGAACGACTCAGAGGTAGGAGAACATGGAAGTTCTATGTGAGAGGGCGGTTTGTTTTTGGTGGAAGTGAAAACGACTTAGAGGTGATGAGGACATGGCCGTTTTTTTCGGAATTCTGTGGATCGATTATCCTTTTTTGTGCACTGGGAGCGCGGGTAGTGGATCATGAGGGAGGATCTCTTCCAGGAAAAAAGTTCAGAGGTATAATCGTACGTGACTTACTATCTGAAAGAGTGACCGGAATGTGAGTTCAGAGGCACCAGCGGATACATAACTCGGTAATTTAAAAATATTGAGAAGGTGGGAGTCCAGCGGCACCAGCGGGTGCATGACTCGATAATCTGAAGGGAATGTGGAGGTGTGTTTAGAGGCACCAGCCGGTACATGACTCGATAATCTGAAATGTTGTGGGTGTGAGTTCAGTGATACCAGCAGGTACATGACTCGATAATCTGAAATAGGATGGATGTGAGTTCAGTGGTACTAACGGGTACATGACTCGATAATTTGAAATAGGGTGGATGTGAGTTCAGTGGTACTAAAAAGTACATGACTCGATAATCTGGAATAGGGTGGGTGTGAGTTCAGTGGTACTAACGGGTACATGACTCGATAATTTGAAATAGGGTGGATGTGAGTTCAGTGGTACTAAAGAGTACATGACTCGATAATCTGGAATAGGGTGGATGTGAGTTCAGTGGTACTAACGGGTACATGACTCGATAATTTGAAATATGATGTTTAAACATAGTATTTCTTCAGGAACTTACCGTTGACGGGCAACATGAGCAAGTCTCCGTTCTGCTTGGCGAGGCGGTAAGCACCGTTGGAGAACACGGCCTCGATGACAAATGGACCTTCCCATTTTGGCTGGAACTTGCCGGCGGTCTTGTGAGTCATGACCATTGGCCTCCGGACTGCCAGCACAAGATCGTCCACTTGGAATGTTCTGATTTTGACCTTCTTTTTGAAGGCTCCTGAGATGCGTGCTTGGTATAGCTCGATCCTTTGCTGAGCTAGGAGGCGCTTTTCATCTAAGGCCTCCAACTCTTGCAGTCGACATCGTTAGTTATTATCCGTCGTCAATTGATAAGTGAGGGCGATGCGGAGTGAGGGGATCTGAGTCTCCAATGGGAGGACTGCCTCACTCCCGTACACCAGGAAGAATGGTGTATTCCCGGTGGCTGTTCGAACTGTGGTACGATAAGCCCATAAGCATTCGTCGAGCTTCTCGTTCCAGTCGCGTTTGTTGGAGGAGACAAACTTCTTGAGGAGTTTGATGATCATTTTGTTGAACGCCTCTGCTAACCCGTTTGCTGCCGGGTTGTACGGTGTCGAGGCGATATTCTGAATACGGTGCTTATCGCAAAATCGATAGAAGGCGTGGCTTGCAAACTGTGGACCGTTATCATGGATGATCCTTCGGGACAGTCCAAAGCGATAGATGATGTGATGCTTGAGGAAGCTGATCACGTTTGAAGTCTTAACTTCTGCGAGTGGGACAGCTTCCGCCAATTTAGAGAAGTAATCAGTGATCGCGAGTATGAAGCGATGTCCTCGGGAGGAAGGTGGGGTTATTGGACCAATGATATCCATTCCCCATGCTTCGAATGGCCAGGAGGCCATTGTCGGATGCAGAAACTCCGATGGTTGGTGAATGAAGTCTGCGTGGACTTGGCAAGCTTTGCACTTTCTAGCATAATCGATCGCATCTGCCACCATTGTGGGCCAGTAGTAGCCCATTCGGCGAAGACGGTCTTACAGTTTTGGGCCGGGCTGATGGGCCCCACAGACGCCGTCATGAGCTTCTCGCACGGCTTCTTTGGCTTCTGCGTTCGACAAGCACCGGAGTAATAATCCGTCATAAGAGCGGCGATACAGCATCCTTGTCTCTGTATCGTAGAAGAATCTAAGAGAACGCCTTCTGATGGAAGTGGCCTCCTTCGGGTTCTTAGGTAGGATGTCGTAGACGACGAAGTCGATGAATGTTTGTCTCCAATCTGGGGCATCGTCGATTGTCTGTGCAGAATAACTTGCGATGAATTACATATTGTTTTTGGGACAGACCAGTTCATGGCCTATCACTTCCACTGATTGTCGATCGTAATTCGGCACTGCTAGGGAAGCGGCGAGACCAGCTAGGGCATCGGCTTCGATGTTTCGGAGTCTAGGGACATGCTCGATGAAGAACCCCTCAAATGCCGAGATGATACTGATTGCTATTTGATGATAAGGGATCATGTCTTCATGGCGGACCTCGTACGAACCCCGGATCTGATTGACGATTAGTTGGGAATTGCCGTATGCTTCAAGGTATTCTACCCCCAGCTCTCTCGCGAGTTGGAGGCTAATGACCAGAGCGTTGTACTCGGCCACATTGTTAGAGCAGGGTTTCGTGAGGGAACAAGCACGATTGATCACCAATCCGGAAGGGGAGACCAGCACTACCCCGACTCCGATGACTATATTGCCATTAGGTCCGGTCCTCGAAGCGCCGTCGAAGAACATTCGCCATATATTTTTGCGAGAGGTTGTATGCGAGTCAGCGACCTTATCTGGGATCTCTTCGTATATCCTGGAGGATTCCGAGCCTGGGTGGGCTAGTAAGAAGTCTGCCAGGGCTTGACCTTTGACTGTCTTTTGGGGGACGAAGATCATATGATAAGGGGACAGCAATATTGCCCATGTAGCGAGTCGAGAACTGAGTGCCCCTGGTTTAGTCATGAGGACCCTTAGAGGGTTGACTCGTGAGATCACATGTATCGTTTGTCCGGTGACATAGTATCGCATTTTCTGAATGGCAAACACCAGGGCGAGGCATTCCTTCTCCACAGCGGTATATCGATGCTCTGGCCCAATCATCATTCGGCTGAGGTAATATATGGCCTGTTCGTGGCCCGCATCGTTGTTCTGTGCCAGCAGAGCCCCGAGGGAATGATCCTTTGCTCGTACATAGAGCAGGAACGGTTTTTCAGGAACCGGGGCTACCAGAACTGGAGGATTTGATAAATATTCTTTGATGCTGTCGAAAGCACGCTGGCATTCCTCGTCCCATACGAATGAGACTCCTTTCTTCATGAGGTGCGTGAATGGTCGGCATCGCCCGGAGAGGTTGGAAATGAACCTTCTGATGTAAGCTAACCTCCCTTGAAGGCCTCTGAGTTCGCGGAGATTTTTCGGGGGACCCATCTCCATGATTGCTTTCGTCTTCTCAGGGTCTACATGGATACCCTTTGCAGTGATGATGAAGCCCAAGAACTTCCCACTGGATACACCCACAAAGGACTTCGTGGGGTTCATTTTCAAATTGTGCGCTTGCATTAGGTCGAATACCGTCCTTAGATCCTGCAGATGGTCTCCTTTGCTACGGCTCTTGACGGCTATATCATCAACATAGCATTCCACCGTCTTACGTAAGTGGTCTCTGAAGATGATGCTCATAGCTCTTTGATATGTGGCTCCAGCATTCTTTAAACCAAAAGGCATGATTGTGTAGCAGTACGTGCCAATCGGTGTTCGGAATGATGTATGATTTTTGTCGTCAGGAGACATTTTGATTTGGTTGTACCCCGAGAAGCCATCCATGAACGACATGCGTTCGAAGCCGCAGGTATTGTCGATCATGATGTCTGTGATAGGAAGGGGGAATTTATCTTTGGGGCATGCCTCGTTCAGGTTGCGAAAGTCGATGCAGATTCGAATCTTCCCATTCTTCTTGAGGACGGGTACTATATTGGCGACCCATTCGGGATGTTGCTCCTCATGAATGAAGCCGCTGGCTATCAGTTTGTTGACTTCGGCTTCGATCACGTCCATGATGCCTGGACGGAAGCGTCGCTGCTGTTGCTTGACCGGCTTCACGTCTGGTCGAATGTTAAGTTTGTGAAGAGCGATGTCAGGATTTAACCCTGGCATGTCTTCATAGCTCCAAGCGAACACATCAATGTATTCTCTGACAAGTTCTAACAGCGACTCCCGTTCTTCGTCGGTTAGGCTTTTACTGATGAAGATCGGTTTTGGAGAAGATTCGCTGCCGAGATCCACTTGTATGACCTCATCTTCAGTAGGAGGTTCTCTCAGTTTGAACCGCTTTTCCCATTGTACGTCTAATTGCTGGGCCCATGGCTCCAGCTCGAGAATTTTGGGGATGTCTTCGTCTTCTTCGTAAGCGTCGGTGAATGCCATGTTGACTGACATGACTTGTCTGAATACATCCCCGATGCTGGTATCTGAGTCGGAAGTTGGTGATCCTGTTGAATGTGACTGCCAGTCGTATTCTTCATCTGAACTTTCCGGGGTCGTAGTAGGCGTTACATACCCTAGCCCGCATCGAGTTTTGTTATAGTAGTTCCGTGGTTTGCCCGCCGGGACTGACGGCTTCAAAGGTAATCGTCGCCCAGTGCCATAGTTCAACCCTGGCGTCGTCTCCAGATTATACCCCTGTTTCTGCATGAGATATTTGGATTGAGGGCTATATAGATACAGAGGCAGTCTCCCGGCATCTGACCCGAGGTCGACTTCTTCTATGGTGAGGGGATGAGGGTTGTTCGTCCGACCGAAGATGATCGGGTGATCTTGTAAGCCCACTTCCCAAATTTTTAATTTTTTTAATTTTATTTGTTTATGATTAATTTTATGGTCACTGTGAGTCATACCAAAACTTGTAGGTGGACCATGACTATATTAATGTCATATGACCTCTAGATAGCTTAAATATGTATTATTTAGCTATTTTATATTTTTCTATAATTTTTGGATATTTTTAGGTATTTAATATTTAAGATTTTATTGTTTTTAAGGACATTTAAGATTTACCGTAAGGTCATACGGGAGTATTTCTGGACCAAATATTTTTATTTGGGCTTTAAATGGCTAAAAATATTTTCTAGAATATTTTAGAATTTTTCTAAATTTTTTAGAATTTTTGGAAATTTTTATATAATTAAAACCTATAGAATTTGTATTTTATAGGCTTTGGGAATTTACTGTGAGGTCAAATGATGATATTTTATGTTAAAATATTTTATTTAGATTCTAGACACTTAGAAATATTTTCTAGAATTTTCTAGAATTTTTCTGGATTTTTCTACAATTTATTTTGATTTATTCGGACTTAAAATAATTTTTAAATGATTTTCTGAATTAAATAATAAATAACCCAGAAATTCACCCATAGGGGGGGCCCACCTGTCGGCGGTACTACTGTAGCCGCCTCTCTTCCCTATATATATCCATGTATATTCACAAACCCTAGTTATTTTATCAGCCGACTTTTGTGGTTTTGATCCCGGCGATCCCCCGACTTCCCGAGGTGATTCCCGTCAACCCCGACCTCATTTTCACGTGCCATTTTTTTTATTGGAAGAGTTTTGAGGTAAACTCTCTGAATATATAATTTATTTTCGTAAATTCTGAACATGAATTTCTGGAAAATTCGTAGGGTGTTGGTTGTCCGAAACTTGACGCATTTCAGTGTTTTCGAGATTCCGGGAGAACCAGAAATCAAAATCATGATCCGTTTAAAGTTTCAGAAAGCTAACACAGAGCTCTACAACATATATCTTTTCCAGAAATTATTTCGTTAATTTATTATTTTATTTATTCTGTTGAACTCAAAACTGATCATTTGATCTCCGTTTTGGTCACGATTAGCCATAATGGCGATATCTTTTAACCAAAGCGTGATTTTGAGGCACGGTTAATTCCAGCGCACTCGTGGCGCTGAAATCTACCAAGGTGCACTTTCAAAATCTAGGGTTCATAGCGTTTGACCAAAAAGTCAACGGCACGTCTCGATTTGCGTGCCATGGTTTCCGAAATTGAGAAACACGACTTTTGATGGCCAAACTTGCATATGTAGATTATATTCAGATTATTATTAGGTTAAATTAGGTTTTTAAGTAAATTATTATAGAATTAATTATTATTAAACTTAGTAACCCAACTAGCCACTATTTAGAACTAGAACATTAGAATTAATTTGTGGTTTTCGTGCACTGTTCGTGGTGCGTTGTATGTTATAGGTTGATAGCTTCTAGATCGGCTTTTCCTTCACCCTCGGCTTGTGACTACGGTTTGTGCAAGGATTCAGGCAAGTGCACTTTCTGATTGCTTTTCGATTCATAGTAGTCTTTTCATTTCATGTCTATAGATATATCTTGCTGCTTGTTGACACGCTCGTCACACGGAGTAGTCGGAAGGGGAAATATCTTAGTATACATGTGGACTACCCAGAAATATCCCTAAAATGTCTATTATTGCATGATAGCAGCTGCACATGACACGTGCAGTGAGCCGGATTTACCCCCTAGCCGTTCACATGTCAAAAATGATATTTTACACCACCTAGATAGATGTCTTTTATTAGTTTTTCCTTATTTACTTCTCTATCGTACCATGTCATCAGTTTTCTTACCAGCTTTTATATTCCATATGCTATTTTCATGTCTTGTTAATTCTATTGTGTTTTGTATTGCCGTCGGTTTGTGTACTTGTTCCATTCCTGACTGGAAACCAATATTTTTTAGGTTTAGCCATAATCACTCTTAGCAATGGGAGAACTTGGGTATGCTGAAGACAACCTAGAAATAGAAAAAATTGTATCAATTTCATTAATTGTAAATCTTGTACTTTCTTTAATTATAAATGTTGTAATAAATGTAGAATTGTGAATGAGCATCAAATGTTTATTTTTGAGCATTTATTTTCTTGCGGGCTTGATAGCGTTCTACCGCCGACTCTGCGGCGTAGGCTGGCTTGGACACGTCTCGTATCCGAAAAGCGGATGCGGGTCGTGACAAGTTTTTGTGGTGGCCCATGCAGGTCAGTCTTCACAAATTATGCGAACTTGTGGTAGTACCAATATTAGTCGTACTACTGCAAGCCTGTGACTAGGAAAATGCTCATTCACAACTAGGACTAATTAAATTTTAGAGAATGACTAGGACTAGGAGTCCCTTATTCAATTTGACCCTTGGGTAGTTAAGGTTGCTAATTAGGCCATGTGATTTAGCCAATGATTTATTGAATTTTAAACCCTATTAGATATTTGATACGTTGTTAGAATCAAAGGTGGGTAGACTATTCGCTTGGTAAGTTAGGCCTTCACAGAATTCAATTCCTAATTTTGATCATTTTTGTGCCATTTTATCTTCTGCCTTCTCTAAACCTCGTTTTATTTTCAAAACTATTTTGCGATCGTTTTATTTTTAATTCCTAATCTTGTTTTAATTATCTATATATTAATTCGAGTCGTCCTTGTTCATTTTGTGATCATTTTGTTTTCAAAACTGATACTTTTACTCAAGAACAGATACTTATATTTTCTTATCATGATCGACTTAATTGAATTTATCGAAGTTCTTTTGAAATTCTTACGGATATAGTTGAAATAATTTTGATGATTTACAATGGTAAGGCAGATACGCACTGTCCCCATTTATTTGAATTATGGAGACTGCGGGTTTACTGCAGTCAGAAGCGCACTGGCGTGGCATGACCCCTAAGTTGAAATAATTTCAAGTAAGCGTAGATTGTCAAATATTACTAAAACTATATCCTAGTTGTATTATTGATCTTTTGATTTATTATGTCAATATTGGGTAGAGTTGATAAAGTGTTCGATAACATAGTATACTTGAGTCATGAAACCAAGGGTTCACGGCAGCCAGATGTACACTGGCGAGGCATGGATTCTCGGTTAAATGACTTCGGATATACTTATGATTTTCGAATATTATAGCGACTATATCTTTTATTGGCATACGCCTATTTTTTTCTTCTTTTAAATTTATTTGGTGTCTTATTTCTTGTTACCACCTTCTCTACAACTAGTAGTTCTTTATTACTTTCATATTTTTCTATTTTCGAATCGTCATATTTTAAACCTATTTTGATTTCCTTCCACTATATTTCTAAAACATATTTATATTTTGATTCTATATGCTTGATCAATTTCGATCATTCATCACATTATTTTATTGATTATATTTTTGTCGTGATTGTTCATATCGATTGGACATGTCACATTTTGATGCTATTCTTGGTTGTGCCTATTTATATCTTTTGAAATTTCGAGGACGAAATTTTTCTAAGATGGGTAGATTTGTAAGCCCACTTCCAAAAATTTTAATTTTTTTAATTTTATTTGTTTATGATTAATTTTATGGTCACTGTGAGTCATACCAAAACTTGTAGGTGGACCATGACTATATTAATGTCATATGACCTCTAGATAGCTTAAATATGTATTATTTAGCTATTTTATATTTTTCTATAATTTTTGGATATTTTTAGGTATTTAATATTTAAGGTTTTATTGTTTTTAAGGACTTTTAAGATTTACCGTAAGGTCATACGGGAGTATTTATGGACCAAATATTTTTATTTGGGCTTTAAATGGCTAAAAATAATTTCTAGAATATTTTAGAATTTTTCTGGATTTTTTAGAATTTTTGGGAATTTTTATATAATTAAAACCTATAGAATTTGTATTTTATAGGCTTTGAGAATTTACTGTGAGGTCAAATGATGATATTTTATGTTAAAATATTTTATTTAGATTCTAAACACTTAGAAATATTTTCTAGAATTTTCTAGAATTTTTTTGGATTTTTCTACAATTTATTTTGATTTATTCGGACTTAAAATAATTTTTAAATGATTTTCTGAATTAAATAATAAATAACCCAGAAATTCACCCATAGGGGGGGCCCACCTGTCGGCGCTACTACTTTAGCCGCCTCTCTTCCCTATATATATCCATGTATATTCACAAACCCTAGTTATTTTATCAGCCGACTTTTGTGGTTTTGATCCCGGCGATCCCCCGACTTCCCGAGGTGATTCCCGTCTACCCCGACCTCATTTTCACGTGCCGTTTTTTTTATTGGAAGCGTTTTGAGGTAAACTCTCTGAATATATAATTTATTTTCATAAATTCTAAACATGAATTTCTGGAAAATTCGTAGGGTGTCGGTTGTCCGAAACTTGACGCGTTTAAGTGTTTTCGAGATTTCGGGAGAACCAGAAATCAAAATCACGATCCGTTTAAAGTTTCGGAAAGCTAACACAGAGCTCTACAACATATACTTTTCCCAGAAATTATTTCGTTAATTTATTATTTTATTTATTCTGTTGAACTCAAAATTGATCATTTGATCTCCGTTTTGGTCACGATTAGCCATAATGGCGATATCTTTTGACCAAAGCGTGATTTTGAGGCACAGTCAATTCCAGCGCACTCGTGGCGCTGAAATCTACCAAGATGCACTTTCAAAATCTAGGGTTCATAGCGTTTGACCAAAAAGTCAACGGCACGTCTCGATTTGCGTGCCATGGTTTCCGAAATTGAGAAACACGACTTTTGATGGCCAAACTTGCATATGTAGATTATATTCAGATTATTATTAGGTTAAATTAGGTTTTTAAGTAAATTATTATAGAATTATTTATTATTAAACTTAGTAACCCAACTAGCCACTATTTAGAACTAGAACATTAGAATTAATTTGTGGTTTTCGTGCACTGTTCGTGGTGCGTTGTATGTTATAGGTTGATAGCTTCTAGATCGGCTTTTCCTTCACCCTCGGCTTGTGACTACGGTTTTTGCAAGGATTCAGGCAAGTGCACTTTCTGATTGCTTTTCGATTCATAGTAGTCTTTTCATTTCATGTCTATACATATATCTTGCTGCTTGTTGACACGCTCGTCACACGAAGTAGTCGAAAGGGGAAATATCTTAGTATACATGTGGACTACCCAGAAATATCTCCAAAATGTCTATTATTGCATGATAGCAGCTGCACACGACACGTGTAGTGAGCCGGATTTACCCCCTAGCCGTTCATATGTCGAAAATGATATTTCACACCACCTAGATAGATGTCTTTTATTAGTTTTTCCTTATTTACTTCTCTATCGTACCATGTCATCAGTTTTCTTACCAGCTTTTATATTCCATATGCTATTTTCATGTCTTGTTAATTCTATTGTATTTTGCATTGCCGTCGGTTTGTGTACTTGTTCCATTCCTGACTGGAAACCAATATTTTTTAGGTTTAGCCGCAATCACTCTTAGCAATGGGAGAACTTGGGTATGCTGAAGACAACCTAGAAATAGAAAACAATTGTATCAATTTCATTAATTGTAAATCTTGTACTTTCTTTAATTATAAATGTTGTAATAAATATAGAATTGTGAATGAGCAGCAAATATTTATTTTTGAGCATTTATTTTCTTGCGGGCTTGACAGCGTTCTACCGCCGACTCTGCGGCGTAGGCTGGCTTGGACACGTCTCGTATCCGAAAAGCGGGTGCGGGTCGTGACAGATCTCCTCCCTCGAATATTCGGTAAGCGTCTTCTACTGGAGTGAGTTGGATCGCGGTGTACACATTTGTCACCTGTGTGTGTCGGTGAGCACCTATACCATGTTCTATAGCATACATTGTACATAGCTTATTGAGCTCGGTGTAGTTCAAAGATAACCGATAACCCTTTATTGATGAAGTAAGGTATCTTTTCTAGGGGGATTACATCATCAGCGGAGGGGACATCAGTGTGGGCAGCCACATACTTGGTTAGCTCTGGTTCCTCTTCGGCTACCCCCTGTATGAATGAAGACTGAGAAGACGACCTAGGAAGCTTGATTGTCAGTGGTCCAGTTGATGGAGCAGAGCGTGGAGTTGTTGGCAGACTGGCGACCCCCAGTTTGGCATTTAATGTGAAGCGAGGAGTGGTTGGTTCGCTGGAAGTGTCAGACCTTGCATCGAGGTGATAACCTTTCTTGGGAAGGCGTATTGTCAGTGGCCTGTCCGAGGGGTTAAGCTTCCCTGCTGGTGGTTGACTGACTCTCGGCAGTCGGATTGTCAGTGGCCCCGTTGTGGGTCTCGGCACTTGGCCGGACCTTGGCAGCAGGATTATCATTTGCTCTTTTTGCGCTGAGAGGCTGATTGCGTCCTTCCGCAAAGTGGCGGTAAGGGGTGCAGACTTGCCCGATTTGCGAGCTTGGAGGTGGATCGTCAGGGGTCCTTCTGATCCCGTGGCTGTCTCGGTATGAGTTTGTGCGTCTCCTTCATCAAGGTGCCTCTTCGACTTTTCGTATAAGCAGGAGTCCGAGTAGTAAGACTCGACCCCCTTGAAGGGATCAATATCAGCAAATTCTGTCTTCACGAAGCCGTATTTGTCGACATTTTTGAAGCACTGGTGTAGCGTGGAAGGCACGATCATATAATCGTGTATCCATGGGCGCCCCAAGAGGATGTTGTAGGAAGTGTCTGCATCTATGACGTAGCAGGTGACTTCGGATTGGAGGTCGCCAATTTGACACTTCAGACGAATCTTCCCAATAGGGTAGCTCCTACCCGAATTGAAACCGCTGATGGCGGTGCTTGTAGGTGTCAGGCGATGCATTGGGATGCGAAGATGATGTAACAGGCCCTTCGGGATGATGCTTATGGAAGAGCCAGGATCAATGTGCATCCGATCTACCTTCACGTCGCCGATGTATCCCGTGTAGTATAGCGGGCGATTATGTAGGTTGGTTTTGATGAGCATGTCCTGCGGAGTGAAGACGATGTTGGGCATTGCTCCCGTGCAGGCACTACCTTGGAGATCCACGGGTGAGTCCTCCCCGGTGAGGTTAGATTGAGCGAGATAGACATCGACATTTTGGAGTGCTTCGCTCAATGCAATACGAACGTCCTTGGAGAGCCTTAGGAGTTCGTATAATGACAATTTGGCCGGAGTGTTAGCTAATTGTGCTAAGATGTCAAAGTTGTAGGGCCTCTCTAGTCCTTGGGCTGCGTCCTTTCGGAGAGATTTGTCGAAGCGAGTCTCCTTCGGCCTAGGCTTGTCGGTCGTCGAAGGCTGAGCCGGTCCCGGAGCATCAGTTGTAGTGGGTTGATGAATTTCAGCTGGACTATCAACCACAGGTTGGGATTGCGCTCCGGACCGCGTAACGACGGCTGTAGCTTCCTCGTTGTCTGCTGAAATTGTGTGGCAGGTCCTGATTTTTCTACTCTTTTTGTTGGTGGGAGATGGTGTAGGCCGAGTTACTTCTGACACCAAGTCTGGATGGACCCACATGACCTCCCCGCGTGAGGTGGTGAGAGGTACTAGACCAGCAGCTTGTTCTCGGGGTGGAGAAAGATTGGTAATCTCCATTGTCACGAGAGGGACGGGGATTACCCCGTCTTGAGTCTCCGTCGGAGGGAAGTTGCCAAATTGTACGGACACCAAATTGGCTGCTACGGTTACCTCTTCGAAGTCGATGGCCAGAGCGTTCGAATCGATGAGGCTTTGGATGTACCGTTTTAGTTGGTAGCAGTCATGTGTAGCGTGGTGTACATAACGGTGGTAATGGCAGAACTTCGGGTTCTCTAAATCAGCCGGCCGAGGCTCCCGTCTTGGTGGAGGAAGCTGAATTCTGTCTCCTTGTATGAGCATGTCTAAGATAGGCTTGACATGGCCGTCTTCGAAAGAGTAAGTGATCTGAGGCCATTGCTTGTCTGCTGGCTGTGGCTCGGGGTTACCCCCATTATCGTTGCTGAGACGCTTGCCCTTGTTTTCTCCTTCGGAGATGTGCAACCCCAGTTGGCGGGCCTTCTTCAGTCGTTCTTCAGCGCTTGTGGCGCTGATGATAAACGCCTTCCAATCTTTGAATTGACTCTCGTCCATCCAGAGACTGATCGTTGGATGCAGTCTCTTTTGGCAGATTTCAATCAAAGAAGAATCTGGGTTTCCGGAAGGCAGCTTCATGGCAGTCTGGCAGAACCGCTCGATGTAGTTCCTTGTTAGCTCCTTCTCCCTTTGGACGACGTCCATGAGAGTGGACATAGTGACGTCTTGTCCTACTTCATAGAACCGTTCCAAGAACATGCGCTTGAAGCCGGTGAAGGAGTGGATGCAGTTGTCCGGTAGATTGCGGTACCAATCGAAGGCGACTCCTTCCAATGCCCCAATGAATAACCGTGTGAGGATAGCATCATCATGGGGTAGATGGTCGGTGGTGACCTCGAAGTAAGTGATGTACCGACTTGCTGAGATTTTGCCATCATACGGGTTGATGTTGAACGGCTTATATCTTGGTGGGAATGGAACGTCCCTCCACTCAGCGGGGTAAGGTTGCCGTATTCTGAGATCTTGAGCATTTTCTCGGGCATGAAACATGGCACGGAGCTCCTGGACCTCTCTTCTTACTTCTCGGGTCTCATCTGTCGTGGCAGGGGCTGTTATTTCGGAAGGATTATTGCCCGGGTTTGGCGCCGCTGAGTTCGAATCTATATTAACCGGGGGGCCCGTGCTTGTTTGACCAGGCGCTTCTCCTTGTAGAGTGGGCAGGGCCACTTTGATCTCGTCTACAAACTTGACCAAGGCAAGTAATATGGCTTCGAGACTGTCAATGCGCTGGCGATCACTTGAACCACTTTGATTGCTGTCCGTCATGAACACCGTCCTTACGTGAGGAGTGATGGAAGGGACGGTGGAGGATGTGCCCTCTGAGTCATACTCGTGCATCGAGAAATCATCGGGGTAGGTAGAAATATTCTCTTCGGGTTCGGACTCGGAGGGAACAGTACCCCCAGCTCCGGAGCTTGCTTCATCTTGAGAGTTATGGATATCCTCAGGGACATCATCATCTGTTGTTCCTGACGGAAGGGTTGTTTCCCCGGGCTCATCTCCCTGAAACATCGGGTTGTTGTGGACGTTCGGAGGAGTGCTACCCCCAGCTCCCACGATCCCCAGCGATGTGGATGATGAATTTCCCATCGCGGCAAATTTCGTCTTTGAATAGGTGTATTGGAATACACCAGTGGAAGACAACCGTTTAGATGACAGTTTCTTAGTTGTAGTGGTTGATATCTTTGGGCTGGAGATGTTTGCCTTCGTCCCTCTTCCCTTGGCGGGGACTTTCTGTGCGGAATTGCAGGAGATAACAGGAGGTGCCTCATCTTCCGGGTTCGGATGCTGTAATCTTTGGAAGACGGATGGCCAGTCTTCTGTTACTGCCACGTTGTTGCAACAGCAGTTGACGATGATCTGGGTGCAGTGACGTCCATGTGAGGACTCTTTGCACGTCGAGGCCCCTTCTCTTTCCTTACGTTTGTGGAGGATAGCCCCACGTAGGTTAGAGAAACCACTTTGTCCATTTGTAGTTGGGGACTGGACTCGAGCGGTTTTATACAACTTCCCATAAGAGGCCCGCGTGATAATCAGCGGGACGCCCCGATAGTCAGAGGTTGGGGCAGCTGTCTGGGCTTGATGAGCCCGTGCTGCCCTAGACTTTTTCTTCTTAGCACTTGTGGTTGCATAATAAGAAGAGTCCAGGTCGAATACCACAGAGTCTGGCTTATCATCCAGAGAATCATCAGGGTTCGGACCGTACGAGAGACGGTCGAAAACTGATTGAGAGGAGCATGGAGCGGATGTTATGCGGCTAGGATTGGAAACCATGCAGGCTGTCTGCATGCGGTTGTCTTCTGCCGTCGGGTGAGTTCTTATGCGACTAGGAGTCACGACCGTGCAGGCTGGCCGCATGCGGTTGACCTCTGTGGCCGTATGGGTTTTCTGCAAACGATTGACTTTGATAGCCGTATGAGTCTCATCCATGCGGTTGGCAACTGTAGCCGCATAAGTTATGCGGCTGACAGATGTGGCCGTATGAGTTTTCTTTATGTGGTTGGCGGATGTAGCCGCATGGACTTTCTCCCTGCGGCTAATACCCTTCTGCGGCTCGGATCGCGTAGAGTTCCTCTTTGCCCCTGCAAGTCCAGCATCATAGTGTTTTCTTCTGCCAGACTTGGGAACAGCAGAGTTGTCTACGGTCTGAAGTGGGGCTGCAGGAAAGTCCTTCTCGCCGTCTTGAGCAACAGAGGGTATCCCATCGAGGGCTTGAGGAGGAGCAAATGATTTTGGCCTCCACTCTTTGCGAGCCTTCGTGGTGCGGGTGCACTTCTGGACCGGGCCAACGCTTCCTTCGGAGAGCATCTCTTCAAACGCTTGTTGGTCGAAGCGGACGACCATCTTCTGTTGTGTGGAGCCAAGTTTGGCTACATCCGATTGCGTCACCAACTCTTCAGCCGTAGAGAAGTTAGTCCCCAGCAGCGTCGCCATCGTGTTTGCCATTGATTGTAAAAGTACAGAACAATTATCGGAGGACTGAACTTAGACTCACAATACAAACTCGCTTGTACAAAGAAATCCTAGGGACGAAAACCTAGGTACAGCAATCTAAGTACAATTGTTTATTTTAGATTCTGGGGGGTGACGATAGAGGCTCGGGAAGGCGACGGCAGCCCTGCCTTACTCCTTGGATGATCGGTATGCAGCCTTGGCTCCTTATAAGAAGATGGTTGGCGTTTGAGGAAGAAATGCTCTTTTTGCTCCTCTGTTGCTCTCCTGGCTCCTCTCTCTCTCTGTGTATTTTCTTTCTGATTATTGGGGGAGTCTCTCTCTCTGTATATCTCCTCTCTGACTATTTTTTTATTCTTTTGTTGCCGGGGGGTTTTATAAAGAAATGATGCTGGCTATTTATAAGAGTGGGAGGGTGATCATTAGGGTTTGCTAATGATCATTTGTTTGGAATGTCGGCGCTCCTTCAATCCATCTGAACCCTTGATCCTGATTACAATGAATCTAGGCCATTAATACGGATAGCACCGAATCTTGTGAACAATTAATTTTAACTGCTTTAAATCTTCATGATTGATTATACCAATGTCCGGTTGCTCGCCACGTGTCCCATTGGCTTGATGATAAATGATATGCCCTGATCTCAGTAATTATGATGATGATGTCAAATATACTTGTTGGGATTCGGTTAAATCCTTGATTGATCCGATGCCACGTGTTTTAATTGTGGGTCCTGCCAGAGCTGCATGGAATAAGCAAGACTTGAACCGCAGGGAGATAATCTTTATGAGCCGCATAGGATAGCGCTTTATTGAGCCGCAGGGGATGAACTCTCAATGAGCCGCATATGCATAATCTCTACGAATCGCATAAGCTAGCGTTGTATTTGAGCCTCATGGATTGGGCTCTCGGTGGGCCGCATATGGCTGATTTCTGCTGGCCATATAGGGTGACTTCTTAGTGAGCCGCATGAAGCGGTTCTCCATTTAAGCCGCATGAGACGTGCCACGTGGCAATCTAGGACTTCTGTCGGATCGGGTCAGAGATTTTTTTCTTTTCCCGAAGAGTCTGTCATTATGGCAGAACCATTATGACGCTTTATGTCAGAGCCGTCACGGTCGTCGAGTCGTGTCAGGGCATTAAATGAGGCCACCACTCAAATGGCCAGCTGTAGGGAAGGATCCCAAGGGGGATGTGGCGTCGATCGGGCCGCATATTCCTGCTGAACCGCATACACTCCCGAGCCGCATGAGACTGAGAGTCTTCTTTGAATCGCATAAGGCAGCTCCTGTATGAGCCGCATGGGCTTCTTCTCAGAGCCGCATGGACCATTACTCTGATATTTTCCATGCTTCTACATGGATGGAGAAGATAGAGTTTTTAGGGTTGGTTTGGTGGAGTTTGGATGGAAGAAGGATGAAAGAAGGAGCTATTATGGAGGAGGATGAGTTATGTGATGGAGGGGATGATGTAGTAGAGTGGAGGGGATAATTTTTTCGAAATTAATGGTAAAGGAGCTGCTCTTGGGTGATAAATAAGAGTTTTTGGTGTTAGGGTTAGGGTTTTGATAAGGTTGATATATATATTGGCCTATGGGTTGAGTTTATATATGTAGGAGGGTGTTTCCATGCATGGCATGGCCCGCCAATGTAGGGGTTTGTTTTTGGACAAAAATTACATGAAAATAATCTTTGGTTGGTCATATGTGGGGTCCACATGGATTGGTTTAGTTATTTGATGAGTTGGCTAATTGATTCATTGTGGATTTAAATAAAAGGTTTCCTAATATGGAACTAGTTAGATTTCTAAATATAAATGCAATCTAAACCTGAATTAAATATACAATATATATATTTATTAATATATATTAATATCCAACATGCCTACATAGGTTTGGGTTGGACTTTGGATCAAATATAAACTAATGCCAACTAGGATTGCACTAGGATTACACGTAGACACTTTCTATAAATAGAAACTTTCCAAAATTGAAAAGATATTAATATTAATAAAATATATATACAAAATACATATTAACATGAAGTTATTTGAGAGTATTACATGTCTATTTAGATTGGGATTTGGTTCGGGTCAAGTCGGAGCTAAATTGGTACAACCGGGTCTCCTAGATGTCAATAATCTAATAATTAAATAAATAAATCATCGGTGGAGGTTAAGTCGTAACTTGGCCTGATTATCCTAGTTAGAACACACCTATGGCTCGGCCTTCCCTACCATGGGTAATAGACTAGTCAAAGTACACGACTACACTATTTGTACTAAAATTTCTAGTCGATATCTATCTCAAACTTAACCATAACTAAGGCCATATATATATAATATTAGACTATTATTAAAAAATATATATATATATAATATTAGACTATTATAAATATAATCATATACACAAAATTGTATTTAAATCTAATTGACTGTATAACATCCCAAAATAAATCCATAATAATTATACTGGCATGGCAACCTATCATGGCTCCCTACCAGGTGGGGTTGGCTAGGTTAGGGTCCAAATATATATATTCTAATTTAATCGAACTCTAAGAGTCAACCAATAAGTCTCTTGTGCCATTCGCAATTAAATAGCACATGGAGACTCGATTGAGTGGCACACTCTTAGCATGTACGTCGTAGGCCAAAATGAGTCAAAACCATAATTGGGTCGAATAGTTTTGATTTATGTCGAGTCCCGAACTCACGTGGGAAGTTAGGTCTGGAATTATGTTAAATAATCTAATTGCCTAAATTTGACCCGAAGTTGCGCAAAGTCAAAAGAATGCTAGGAGACAAGTTTGGATGGGTCATAATATATCAAGTTGAAGGTCATCATGTCTACTACAAAACTCATGAAGGACGTTTCAAGAGATGGGTATGTCTTGTGCTCCAAAAATCAAAGACATGAAAGAGTGCATATATAATCATAATTAAATATACAATATAACCTAATAATTAGAAATACTAAAAAAATAATTTCCAAAAATCAGGGTCCTCACAATCTACCCACCTTAAAAGAATTTCGTCCTCGAAATTAAAATAAGACTCACTAACAAAGAACCGTTCTAGAGTAACTAGGAATAGTTTAAGGGATATGCTAGGTCACTACAGTTTCTCCTAATAAGTCAAGTAATAATCAAGCCTAAACAATTTTGATTTGCAACAATCGTAAAGCTATATATGGTTATCTCTAGTCGCTCTTTTTGGTACTAGCGGTCTTGCAACGATCATGTTGAAGGCTTGTCCTCCTAACCATTTTATCAAGACAATTATATAAGTCTCCATTCACCTAACCAAGTTAAGTGATACCTATCAATCTGTCAAATCCTAGTTTTACAATTGACAGGATATAATAGTAAATGGGTTGGGTTAGGCTATGTCTAGTTTTATCTCTTAGAGGGTCGATCTCTACACTAAAACTACCACTCTATTCTTGATCAAGTGGCCACCATAAGGGCGTAACCCAATATGATCATATATGTATGCCTATAATGAGGACGTCTACCCACCTTTGGTCAAACTACCTCATCAAACACATGATGCCCTATGGCATATGGCATCTCTAATCCTACTCATCTATCAAGCAATCACAATACCATAAGCAAACTAACATACACTTTAACTTAAGAATTTTTGCTAAATCCTATATAGCACGATTATTCGTCACTTCAAAATTGGAAGAGACGAGAAGCAATGATACGAGAAAGTAAATGAAGAGTAATTGAGAGCAAATATGAAGTTCAAGGGCGGTAGAAAATTTCTAAAAGAATTGTCAAGGCAGTTGTGGATTGAGATTCCTAAGAGTTTAATCATATCGCAGGCCCGCTCGGTACAGTGACGTAACCGAAATGGCTAACTCGACCTGCATGGGCCACCACAAAAATATTTAACGCCCCAGTCCCAAAATACGTAGGACTAGGATACGTATACATGCCAGCTACGCATCGAGAGGACTCCAGCCCAGCTCGAATACGTATAAGCTATCTGGTTTCCTAAAGCAATATACAAATATCTCAATCCACTGAAGATAAACTCTTGTATAAACCAAGTAAACTAATGCTGGTCAGACATTAGTAAACCGGTTACTACAAGTAACAAGAAAAGATAATATACAATAAAGTGGACCAGACTCTAATGCAATTATCTTGAACAAGCTTCTAATGAAAGATGAAGCTTGTAAAACTAGCCTAAACAGCAGCAATGTCAAAGTAATATAATATAGGACAAAATCTAATTATGGAAGAGAACGATAAAACATCAACTAAATATACCTGCAATCTTGGTGTAGCAACGTCATCTATCAATGTATCATATTTTCAGCTAATACCTGGAGAGATCACCAGGTCCTCAGAGGACTAGCAAGACACATAATATACATGCCTACTGTACAGTAAATAACATGCAAGAAAAATAGGAATAATAAGCAGAGAAAAAGATGACACGTAAGGAAACTCTACAGATGGTGACATGTCATGAGAATGTAATATTAATCGTGGCTAAAACCGTAGCCCGGGGAGGCACTAACAGTCCTATAATAGGTTCTCTATCGTAGCCCGGGAAGGTACAAACAATAGAGGATAGCCACGGCTAATAAAACATTCTCTCCTAAGGTACTAGGAAGTCAAGCCTATCTAGTCATGTCCAAGTCAAGTATAGGTCAAACAGGTCAGGAAAAACATGGCACAAGCATATCAATACTATCACTAGACATGAACAAAATAGAAAAGATAGAACAAGTAGTATAGGAAGAAAATTCAAAATCTACGTGCACGTGTAACTAGAAAGAATCATGAGAGAAAACAAGAGAGATATACAACAAAGCAAGAAATACTGAAAATATAGGAAAGCATGTAAATACTGTAGAGTTGGCAAGGTGTACTTGCCTGGTGTCGCGCTGTGAATCTGAAATGTCGCTCCCGCGTCAACGCCACCGGAACCCGACGCACCTAGATAATTAACTAACTAAATTAACCCACTACTCATGAACTTATAATATGACTTAATTAGTCAAGATAATATTTTAAGGTTATATTCAATTTCTAGTGGAACCTTTAGACCCATACAATCACACACAGGTTTTACGAGACACCGAACACAATTTTTGGGTTTGCAACTCCCAATTAGTCAGTTATGTTGCTACTTCAATCATATACTTAAAAATCATATAAAAATAACAAATATATTATTTAAACTAATTTTCTATAGATTTATCTCAGAATTTATATTTCTAAAGAATTATACTACTAGTTGTCTACCGGGTCGACTAGTCTACCCAAAATTTGTCTAAAACTTCCTTAATTATCTAAATTATACAAATCCTCAAAAATATAATTTAAACAGAATTAGAATGCCCTAAATATTATAATAGAAATTTTTTATGCAAGAATTTCATGGTACTAATGGTTTGGAATCTTCTAGGTCAACAAGTCACCCAAAATGACTAATTTTGACCTATAATTTTTTCGAACAGAATTGAATTGATAAATTCGTGAAAAAATGTTTAAAAATCCTAATTTAAATATATTAACCTACATAAAATTCAGTTTTGAAAAATTCCTACAAAAACTTATAGTTCCTTCACAACGTGGTAAGTTTTGGCTCTACCGAAACATGAAAATAACTATCATAATTCATGAAACTTTTATGGGTGAAAATACTACCCAAGAGACATCAAAATACTATTTTTACAGAATTAATACCATAATTTATATAGATTTATAACATAGGTTTGAGATAGAAAAATTAGGGTTTCTTACCAAAAGTCCTTGCTAGTTGGGTTGTGGAGGCTTCTCCTTGCTAAATGTTTGCCATTGATTGTAAAAGAACAGAACAATTATCGGAGGACTGAACTTAGACTCACAATACAAACTCGCTCGTACAAAGAAAGCCTAGGGACGAAAACCTAGGTACAACAGACTAAGTACGATTGTTTATTTTTGATTCTGGGGGGTGACGATAGAGGCTCGGGAAAGCGACGGCCGCTCTGCCTTACTCCTTGGACGATCGGTATGCAGCCTTGGCTCGGGAAAGATCTGCTCGGCGTTGACGAAGAAAGGCTCTCCTTACTCTCCTCGGGTTGCTCTCCTGGCTTCTCTCTCTCTGTGAATACCAAGAAAAAGGAGAGCTCCCTCTGTATATCTCTCTCTTCTTCTCTTTTTTTTTATTCTTTTGTTGCCGACCTTTTTTACATAGAAATGATGCTGGCTATTTATAAGAGTGGGGTAGGATCATTAGGGTTTGCAGATGATTATCTGTTTAGAATGTCGGCGCTCCTTCATTCTATCTGGGCCCTTGATCCTGATCATAATGAATCTCGGCCACTAATGCGGATAGCACCAAATCTTATGAGCAGTTAATGCTGATTGCTTTAAATCTTCGTGATTGATTATGCCAATATTTGATTGCTCGCCACGTGTCCTATTGGCTTGATGATGAATGATATGCCCTGATCTCGACAATTATGATGATGATGTCAGATATTTTCGTTGGAATTCTGTTGCATCTTCAGTGCCACATTTTTTAATTGAAGATCCTGCCAGGGCCGCATAGGGTGACCAACACTTGAACCGCAGGGGGATACTCCTCGTGAGCCGCATGAGTCAATGCCTCATCGAGCCGCAGGGGACGAACTTTCCATGAGCCGCATATGCATAATCTTTGCGAGCCGCAGGGGACGATCTCTCCATGAGCCGCATATGCATAGTTTCTGTGGGCCGTATGAATTAGCGTGGTGTTGAGTCGCATAGACCGGGCTATGGGTGGACCGCATATGGCGGATTTTTGTTAATCATATTAGAACGATTCCTCAATGAGTCGCATGAAGCTGTTCTCTATCCGAGCCGCATGAGACTTTTGCCACGTGGCAATCTAGGATTTTTGTCAGATCGGGTCAGAGATTTTCTTCTTTTCCCGAAGAGTCTGTCATTATGGCAGAGCCATTATGATACTTTATGTCAGAGACAGCCGTCGAGTCGTGTCAGAGCATTAAATGAGGCCATTACTCCAGTGGCCAACTGTAGGGGGGGTAACACGTGTCGTCAATTGAGCCGCATATTCCTGCTGAACCGCATTCATCCCCCAGCCGCATGAGTCTGAGGGTCTTCTTTTGGGCCGCATAGGGCAACTCCAGTATGAGCCGCATGGACTTGCTACCCAAAACCGCATGGGCCATTTATGCCTTTATTCTAATATTTTTCATGCTTCTACAGGACCCCCTTCAAAGTTTTCAATTTGTAAAATTGAAACACTTTGAATAAGAAGCATGGCCCCGTTCATGCCGCATAGGATGTTCTGTTTACCTGAGCTTCCTGGCCGCATTAGCATCTTGGCCGCATAGATTCTTCTGGCCGCATAGGCTCTTCGCCACGCGCCCTGACCACGTGAGTAAATCTTCATTAATTGCCTCCGATATGATTTGACGCTGCTTTTTGGGGGAGGATCCCAAGGGTCGGTTTTGCCTTGACCGAAGCGTTCTCGCCTTTATTTTTGGAGGCGGCGCATAATCCGAGGCGTCTTTCTACTTTATGGATCGCCTATAAATATGAGTTTTTCAGCTCTTGGGGATTTCTTTACCTCCTTTCTTTGCTTGAATTCCTTGTTGCCAACTTCGCTCTTCGTTTTCCTTCTTCATCCATCGACCATGGCTCCCAAGAGATCTGCTGCATCGAAGGCCGCGAAGGGCAAGGCAGTTGCTGCTACGGCGACTGTGGCGACGAATGTAGTCGCTCCTCCGCCGGCTGCTGTAGGCGCTGTCCATCCTGATGTTCACCCGCCCATCGCTGGTAAGGGGGTCACTCCGAAAAACCCTAGCTACAGCCATGGCTCTGTTGCATACTTTATGCACAAGCCACATATACGAGACGTATCAATGTGACCGCATAAGCACTTCGCCCATTATGGTCGCATGAGCTTGTCACATTCGATCAGTACCGCATGTGTGTTTTTGACTTGGGCCGCATAAGCGTTGCTCACTTTTGAACCGCATGAACTTGATGGTTTGTAGCTGCAGCGGTTTGTATGAGTCGGGCTTAGCCGCATGAATCTATAAACCCTTCTGAATCTGAGTTGTACGGACTTGGTTAATTCAGAGTCGCATGGGGCTATGACGCGCAGAGCCGCATGGACCTATCTGCTGATGAGCCGCATGAGGCTGTGGCAACCTGAGCCGCATAGACTCCAATAACCTTTCAAATGCTTCTGTTTTTTGTCTATCTTCTGACCTTGTTTCTTTTATCTTTTTCTAGTGAATCTGCCCGTGAATCCTGCGGGGGAACTTTTGGTTGGTTCAAATCAATTCGCTTTGGGTGTGCGTCTTGACGACCTAATTAAGCATGTATTGAATCAGTTCCCTGCTGATGAGCCTTTGGAGAGGTTGAACGCCATCGAGAATCAGACCCTTCATTACCTTCGTTCCATGATAAACACTGGAAGGTTGGATGGGAAATACCTGAAGCCTCTATTCCTCTTTGGAGATGCTCTAATCATAGGGAACTCTCGAGTGTTAGAGATTTCTGAGAACTGGGATTTCTCTTTGGACGGAGAGTCAATCCATATCCCTTTTATGGAACGCCATTATCCCTTATCGTGGTTCAACATGGTGCTGTTGAACAGGAAGATGGTGTGCAGCTTAACCCCTACTCAATCGGGGATGTTGATGGGCGACATCCATTACAATCCGAATATGCGGTCAGCGTACCCAGGTAAGGATCCCGTCCCTCGGTATATGATGGGTCTGGCCCCGGGCTCCTTCATGAATGCATACGGTCCCAACTTCTCATTTGCTCAGGCTGACACCTTCTTGAATCGGCTTGTCCGTAAGAAGTCCTATCCTGTTGGTAGGATAGCGTTGCCGAACTGGATAAACCCTACTTCTATGTGGGTCCAGTTGACCACCTGGGTCCTGCAGACCTACGGAATACTCTTGCGCGAGGTAGGACTTTATCATGCTGTTCGAGGGACTTGTCACGGGCTCCCTATTAATAAGCCGCTGTTCATGGCGCTCTTGGAGATGTATAGCTGGCGAACGGGGACATTCTTCTCACCAGTAGGGGAGCTGGGGCTTGTTCTTCATGAGATGTATACTGTTTCTAAACTCCCCTGGGGAAATGAGCCTTTCGAGGTGTATACCCCTTCGAATGAGGAGTTTGAGGACTTGGACCGACGATTCCCAGGTTTCGTTGTAGTATACCGGGAGTTGCTGTGCCACCATAGTGCTTGTCACCAGATGGCCATAAAGACAGCAGATAGCTCCGAAGGGACCGCTCCCCACACCACATCATGGATTAGTTACCTTTTCAAAGTTAACCCTTCTGGTGGAGTTACTCCTCGAACCCCTAAAACGCACGTGGAGGTGAAGGATTTAATGTCAGGCGTCAGGAAGTCGCGGTCCAGGAGTGACATATTTGGAAGTCAAACTGACTCTCTCAGCTACTTTTACTATGGGACCACGCAGATGTCAGAGAAGGCGCTTCTGGCTGGCTTTTTGATGATATGGTTACGGAATTGCGTCGTCTCGGGAGGAGCAGGTTCCATCGAGAGGATCGGTCGCCATTTTATTCTTCCCGCCGTTAAACTGGTGTTCGGAGTTAGGCTGGCCCTTCTTCCCGCCATGGTGTGCAGCATCCACCACGATCTTCGGACCTTCTCATCCAAAGTTGTTGTGCGTAAGAAGACCTTGGATTTTGAGCGCGTAGAATTGCCTTTCCATTACTTGATGGGGTGGTTGGCGATGCATTACAAGTCTTTGCTGGGACCCGGGATAGCGGAAGATGCTACGGATGAAGATGCTTTCCTCTTCAAATGTCATCGCCAGTCTTGGGAATACAATACTATGCCGGCTTGTCGGAGGGCGCTGGCGAGGGTAGATGGGTGTCACCTTTTTGTGTTTGTTCCTCCTTTTTCTGATGAGGATGTGAGTAAGGTACACCTTGATGGTACTTGACCTCCTCACTTTCTATCTCCGGATATGCTCACCTGGTTGCGTAACATCCGTCCTGCTCATTTGGTTTATCGCAACCGCGATAGGGTGTACCTGGAGCCTTACCTACCTAGTAGGTTTTCTCGGCAGTTCGATTATAGCCAGTTATTCCTTGATCATCCCAATCCTGGTTTGGGCTTCGAAGGTAGTGTTCTTGATGGCGTCAGGGCATGGAATTATTATGATGCTTATCATACTCGAGCCAGCTTCTCGGTCCCTGATGCTCAGACGCCAAGGGAAATTTTATACGTGGCTGCTTTGTATCATGTCATGGCGAACAAGCCTCCTATTAATTTCGATCCGAGTACCAGTTTTATCGTGGGTACAGGCTTAGAGGAGAAGCCCAAGGGGGCTAAGTCCAGAAAGCAACTAGCGCTTCAGACTTCTCTCCCTGAATCAGAACCTTCCGAGTCGGCTGGGGAGGAAGATGACAGCAAAGATTCTCTTTTTGATGGAGGCAAAGAAGTAGCAGATCAACCGCTTCCCATCCCTGATGAACCGGCGGAGGGCCCATTGCTTTCTACAGAAGGTGGAAGAGTGAGGGAAGAACAGCTTCCGGCTGTGTCTGGTTCCTCACGTAAGCGAGTCAGGCACGAATCTTCTGGCAGTAGAGCGACTTTTTCCGTGAAGAGAGCTGCCGTTAAGTCTCGTGGATCGCTTATTACCGAAAGGGATGACGGTACCGATGCTACTCCGGAGGTAAGGCTAAATTGGATTTATTTCTTTGTTGTAGTTCCCTTTCCTCTCGCAGATATGATTTAATCACTTTTCTTTGTAGGCGTCCGATGGACCGGGGTCTTCCGAACCATCTACTGCCTCCGAGGTTGATCCCGTCCTTACTGTCTTAATCAGCGATATGTGCGCCGCGGTCCTTTCTGTTGGGACTCTTCCGGAGGCGGCTGGAAGTTCCCGGGTTGCTGAAGCATCAGCTCGGGGGAACGAAGGTTCCTCTGGGCCTGCCCCTGCGGTCGTTGAGCTTCGGCGAGATGACACCGTCATCAGTACCTCTTCTCCCGGGGACGACTCTCTGATTCCTGATTCGGAGGTTATTGGTGAGGAGGCTGTGGTGGCTGTAAACGAACCTCAGTCTCCATACTCCTCCATTGGTAAGATAGGCCATATATTGACTACCGAAGGGGCTTATTCGCTCTATCAACATATCCTTCGGGTTAAGTCGATTCATGGTTGCCTTGGCCCTGCAGGTCCTGACCTTTTACCTCCCGCCGTGGATGTTCTCGGGGAGAGTTCGGTCGGCCATTATCCGGACAAAAGGAATGTTTCTTCTCCTCTCTCTCATGTTGAAGAGCCTCCTGCCGTCTCCGGGCAGACGGAGAGGGAGTTGGCAATAGTTTCCGCCTCGTCTTCCGCTGTTGACACGGCTCCGGAAGTCGACTTCTCGACCTTGTCGAGCATCCAAATCCTGCGGGCTGCTGAAGAGGAGTTGGCCGCTGTTCAAGTGTCTTTCCGTGCGGAGTTGGTTTTTCTTGTGGCAGGAGCAGCAGATTCCGTCGCGTCTTCTTCCGTGCTACCAGCCACACTCCCGCTGACACCGTTTTCCTCGGAGGCTCTGGACGAGGTAACGCAGGATGTGGTTGACAACTTTTATCGCCACTTAGGGAGGGGTATAAACGCTGCCGTGGAACGGAGGGTCCCTTTTTCTCTGTCTCTACGGGAAGCTCGGGGCCAAATTGACACTCTGAAGGGTCTTCCTGGCGGGCTGGGGTTAGCAGCGTTCCTGGAGCCTAAGCTGACAGAGGCTGACCAGCTTGTGACCCAACTGCTGGCAGTACGGCAGGCTGGTTTGCCTGCTGCGATCGAACGAGAGCGGGGCTTCCTGGTTGCTGCTCGGGATAGGATCAAGCTCGCTCGAGAAACTGTCGGGCCGGCTGTGCAGGGGGATCTTGACAAGTTCTCCGTCTCCTATGACCGACTGGGTCGTCGGAGTCAGGCTTGTAGGGCCCGGGAAGAATCTGTCTCTCGTGGAATAGCTGACACGAAGGAGCGGATTCTCGCACTCCAGGAGGAGTTAGCCTTCTTAGAGTCAGAGCGGGAGGCTGCTCATGCAGAACAGGAGTCGATTGCTCGGGAGGCCGAGCGGATTTCTCGAACTTCTGCCAACCTAGAGCGATCTTTTAAGAAGTTCGAGGACAACTGGCAGGCCCACGTTCATCTGGAGGACCCGACGGTGTTGAACCAGGAAGCTGAGCGTCGAGCCAAACAGAGGTTTGAGCGGTCGGTCGCCTTGATAAAGGACCGCCTCACGGTGTTATGTGCCCCGGAACAGTGATTCGCCATCTGTCTTCTTCTGCTTCTCTCTTTTTTTTTGTTTTTTTTGTTTTTCTTTCATATGTGTATATTTTTATTTGCAAGGGATGTGATCCCCACTGATGTAGCTCTTTTGAATTTTGAGATAAATGAGCATGTTTTAACTCATCTTCTCTTTCTTGTTCTTGTGGTGTTCATGGAATTGGACTTGCTGGGGGATTATTTGTGGACTTGTTACCCTGGGCATACCTTAGTTTTAGGTACGAATAACAAGTTTGATCAGGATGTCCGGGACAGCCACGACAAAATGGTCATGGATGTTCTCGGTACTGGGGAAAGGAATGCCGTAGAGCAGCTGGGCTCCCGGGGCATGGTAGGATGGTGGATTTATGCTAAGAAGCTTAGCAAGGGATATTCGTGGACCTATTATCCTTGGCGTACCCTGGTTCAGGATACGGATAATAAGGTGGGAGGAAGCCAGTCATATTTGCTCCGAGATTATGAGGACGTAGCAAACATGAGGGTTTTACCGTAGAATCTTCCTACTCAGAGGTAATGAGAACATGGTAGGGGGAGACTTCACGGAAGACTTTTCTATAATCAATAGTGGTCAACAGAGGACGTTTGTGGTCAACAGAGGACATTTGTGGTCAACAGAGGACGTTTGTGGTCAACAGAGGACATTTGTGGTCAACAGAGGACATTTGTGGACCTATTATCCTTGTCGCACTCCGGTTGTGGGTACGGATAATAGGTTGAAAGGGAACCAACATACTTGCTCAGAGGTAATGTGGACATGACAAATATGGTGATTTCTTCGACGGAGCCTTCCCACTCAGAGGTAATGTGGACATGGCAGGAGTGGGCTCAATGAAGAAGGGGTGCATAGAACTATTCAGAGGTAGGAGGACATGGAAGTTCTATGCGAGGGGGCGGTTTGTTTTTGGTGGAAGTGAAAACGACTCAGAGGTAATGAGGACATGGTCGTTTCGGAAATTAGTGGATCGATTACCCTTTTTGTGCACTGGGAGCGCGGGTAGTGGATCATGAGGGAGGATCTCTTTCAGGAAGAAAGTTTAGAGGTATGATTATACGTGACTTACTATCTGAGAGAGTGACCGGAATGTAAGTACATAATTTGGATTTTTTAGAATATGGAGGAGATGAGAGTTCAGTGGCACCAGCGGGTGCATGGCTCGGTAATCTGAAATGTTGTGGATGTGGGTTCAGTGGTATCAATGGATACATGACTCGATAATTTAGAAAATGGTGGGTGCGAGTTCAGGGGTACTAAGAGGGTACATGACTCGATAATTTGGAAAATGGTGGGTGCGAGTTCAGGGGTACTAAGAGGGTACATGACTCGATAATTTGGAAAATGGTGGCTAAACATAGTATTTCTTTAGAAACTTGCCGTTGACGGGCAACATAAGCAAGTCCCCATTCTGCTTGGCGAGGCGGTAGGCGCCGTTGGAGAACACGGCCTCGATGACAAATGGACCTTCCCATTTTGGCTGGAACTTGCCTGCGGTCTTGTGAGTCATGACCATTGGTCTCCGGACTGCCAGAACGAGATCGCCCACTTGGAATGTTCTGATTTTGACCTTCTTGTTGAAGGCTCCCGAGATACGTGCTTGGTATAGCTCGATCCTTTGCTGGGCTAGGAGACGCTTTTCGTCTAAGGCCTCCAACTCTTGTAATCGGCGTCGATAGTTATCATCCGTTGTCAATTGATAAGTGAGGGCGACGCGGAGTGAGGGAATCTGAGTTTCCAGTGGGAGGACTGCCTCACTCCCGTATACTAAAGAGAATGGTGTATTTCCAGTAGCTGTTCGAACCGTGGTGCGATAAGCCCATAAGCATTCGCCGAGCTTCTCGTTCCAGTCGCATTTGTTGGAGGAGACAAACTTCTTGAGGAGTTTGATGATTGTTTTATTGAATGCCTCTGCCAACCCGTTTGCTGCCGGGTTATATGGTGTCGAAGCGACATTCTGAATGCGGTGTTTGTCGCAGAATCGATAGAATGCATGGCTTGCAAACTGCGGACCGTTATCATGGATGATCCTCCGCGGCAGTCCGAAGTGGTAGATAACGTGATGCTTAAGGAAGCTGATCACGTTTGAAGTCTTAACTTCTACGAGTGGGACGGCTTTCGCCCATTTGGAGAAGTAATCGGTGATCGCAAGTATGAAGCAATGTCCTCGGGAGGAAGGTGGGGTGATTGGACCAATGATATCCATTCCCCATGCTTCGAATGGCCAGGATGCCACCGTTGGATGTAGAAACTCGGATGGTTGGTGAATGAAGTCCGCGTGGACTTGGCAAGCCTTGCATTTTCTGGCATAGTCTATTGCGTCTGCCACCATCGTGGGCCAGTAGTAGCCCATACGGCGAAGGCGATCCTGTAGCTTAGGGCCAGGTTGATGGGCCCCACAAACACCATCGTGAGCTTCTCGTACAGCTTCTTTGGTTTCTGTGTTTGACAAGCACCGGAGTAATAATCCGTCGTAGGATCGTCAGTACAGCATCTTTGTCTCTGTGTCGTAGAAGAATCTGAGAGAACGCCGTCTGATGGAGGCGGCTTCCCTTGGATTCTCCGAGAGGATATCGTATACGACGAAGTCAATGAACGGCTGTCTCCAGTCTGGTGTTTCGTCGACCGTCTGGGCGGAATAGCTCGCCACGAATTGAATATTGTTCTTGGGACATACCAGTTCGTGGCCTATCACCTCAACCGAGTGATGCGCTTGGTTCGGCACTGCTAAGGAAGCGGCAAGGCCTGCTAGGGCATCGGCTTCGATATTTTGAAGTCTGGGGACGTGTTCGATGAAGAATCCCTCGAATAAGGAGATAATATTGATTGCTATTTGGTGGTAGGGGATCATGTCTTCATGGCGGACTTCGTACGACCCCCGAATCTGATTGACGATTAATTGTGAATCGCCGTATGCTTCGAGATATTCTACACCCCGCTCCTTTGCGAGTTGGAGGCCAATGACCAAAGCGTTGTACTCGGCCACATTGTTGGAACAGGGTTTCGTGAGAGAGTAGGCGCGATTGATCACTAGCCCGGTAGGAGAGATCAATATTACACCGACCCCGACGACGATATTTCCCTTGGGTCCGGTTCTTGAAGCGCCATCGAAGAACATCCTTCATATGTTGTCGTGGGTGGTTGTATTAGAATCGGCGACCTTATCTGGGATTTTCTCGTATATTCTGGATGACCCCGATCCTGGATGGGCCGCCAAAAAGTCTGCCAGGGCTTGGCCTTTGACAGCCTTCTGTGGGACGAAGATCATATGATATGGGGATAGCAGTATTGCCCATGTAGCGAGGCAAAAGCTGAGCGCCCCTGGTTTAGTCATGAGGACCCTGAGGGGATTTACCCGTGAGATCACATGTATGGTTTGTCCTGTAACATAATGCCGCGTCTTTTGAATAGCGAATACCAAGGCGAGGCATTCTTTCTCCACGGCAGTGTATCGGTGTTCGGGCCCGACCATCATTCGGCTGAGGTAGTATATGGCCTGTTCGTGTCCTGCGTCATTATTTTGTGCCAGCAGGGCACCGAGGGAGTGTTCTATTGCTCGTACATAGAGCAAGAATGGTTTTCCAGGGACCGGGGCCACCAGGACTGGAGGATTTGACAAATATTCTTTGATGTCGTCGAAAGCGCGTTGGCATTCTTCGTCCCATACGAATGAGACTCCCTTCTTCATGAGGTGTGTGAACGGCCGGCATCGTTCGGAGAGATTGGAAATGAACCTTCTGATATAGGCTAGCCTCCCTTGAAGGCCTCTAAGTTCGCGGAGATTTTTCGGAGGACCCATCTCCATTATTGCCTTGGTTTTCTTAGGGTCTACATGGATACCCCGTGCAGTGATGATGAAACCTAAGAACTTCCCGCTGGATACGCCCAAGAACGACTTTGTAGGGTTCATCTTCAGGTTGTGGGCTCGCATCAGGTCGAATACCGTTCTCAGATCTTGCAGATGATCCTCCTTGCGGCGACTCTTGACAGCGATGTCATCGACGTAGCATTCCACTATTTTGTGCAAATGTTCTCTGAAAATGATACTCATAGCCCGCTGATATGTGGCACCAGCGTTCTTTAGATCGAATGGCATGACTGTGTAACAGTATGTGCCGATCGGTGTTCTAAATGATGTGTGCTTCTCATCGTCGGGGGACATCTTGATTTGATTGTATCCCGAGAATCCATCCATGAATGACATACGTTCGAAGCCGCATGTGTTGTCAATCATGATGTCCGTGATCGGGAGGGGAAATTCGTCTTTCGGACATGCCTCATTTAGATTACGGAAGTCGATACAGATTCGGATCTTCCCGTTCTTCTTAAGGACCGGGACTATATTGGCAACCCAGTCAGGGTGTTGCTCCTCACGGATGAAGCCGCTGGCTATCAGCTTGTTGACTTCGGCTTCGATCGCGTCCATGACGCCCGGGCGGAAGCGTCGTTGCTGCTGCTTGACTGGCTTTGCATCCGGCCGTATATTGAGTTTATGGAGAGCAATATCGGGATCTAATCCCGGCATGTTTTCGTAACTCCATGCAAATACATCAATGTATTCTCTGATGAGTTCCAGCAGTGATTCTCGTTCCTCGTCTGTTAGGCTTTTACTGACGATGATTGGCTTTGGAGAGGATTCGGTGCCGAGGTTGACCTGCATAACTTCATCCTCCGTAGGAGGTTCTCTTAGCTCGAACCGCTTTTCCCATTGTGCGTCTAACTGTTGGGCCCACGGCTCAAGCTCGAGGATTTCAGGAATGTCCTCGTCTTCTTCGTAAGCGTCGGCAAATGCCATGTTTACTGATAGGACTTGTCTGAATATGTCCCCAATGCTTGTGTCTGAGTCAGAAGTTGGTGACCCGGTTGAGTGTAACTGCCAATCACATTCTTCATCTGAACTCTCTGGAGTCGTTGTGGGAGTTACATACCCTAGTCCACATCGAGTTTTGCTATAGTAGTCCCGTGGTTTACCAGACGGTACTGGGGGCTTCAAAGGTAGTCGCCGTCCGGTACCGTAATTTAAGCCTGGTGTAGTTTCTAGATCATATCCTTGTTTCTGCATGAGGTATTTAGACTGGGGACTATAAAGGTATAGAGGCAATCTCCCGGCATCTGACCCAAGATCGACTTCTTTTATGGTGAAGGGATACGGATCGTCTTTCCGGCCGAAGATAATCGGGTGGTCCCCTCCCTCGACTATTCGGTAAGCGTCTTCTGCCGGAGTAAGCTGGATTGTGGTATATACATTTGTCACTTGCGTGTGTAGGTGAGTGCCTATATCGTGGTCCATAGCATACATTGTACATAGCTTGTTGAGCTCGATGTAATTCAAAGATAGCCCTTTATTGATAAAATAAGGTATCTTCTCGAGAGGGATTACATCATCCGTGGAAGGGGTATCGGAGTGGGCAGCCACATACTTGGCTAATTCTGGTTCTTCTTCGGCTACCCCTGTATAAATGAAGACTGGGAGAGCGACCTAGTCAGCTTGATCTTCAGAGGCTCGACCGGGGGAGCAGGTCGTAGAGTTGTTGGTAGACTAGCAACCCCCAGCTTGGCGTCTGATGTGGGGCGAGGAGTGGCTGGTTCGCTGGAAGTGTCAGACCTCGCGTCGGGGTGACGGCCCTTTTTAGGAAGACGTATCGTGAGCGGTCTGTCGGAGGGATTGAGTTTCTCCGTTTGGAGCTGACCGACTCTCGGTATTCTGATGGTAAAAGGCCCTGGTGTGGGTCTCGGCACTTGGCCAGACCTCGGCAGCCGGATTCTCATCTGCTCTTCTTGTGCCGATAGACTGATTGCGTCCTTACGCAGAGTAGCCGTAAGGGGTGCAGAACTGCCCGGTTTGCGAGCCTGGAGGTGGATCGTCAGGGGTTCTTCTGATCTTGTGGTTGCCTTGGTGTAAGCTTGCACCTCCTCTTCGACCAGATGCTTCTTTGATTTTTCGTACAGACAGGAGTCTGAGTAATAAGATTCGACCCCCTTGAAGGGATCGATATCAGCAAACTCTGTCCTCACGAAGCTGTGCTTATCGACATATTTGAAGCACTGGTGTAGCGTGGAAGGCACGATCATGTAATCGTGTATCCAAGGCCGCCCCAGAAGGATATTGCAAGAAGTGTCAGCATCTATGACGTAGCAGGTGACTTCTGATTGGAGATCGCCAATCTGACATTTCAAGCGAATCTTCCCTATTGGGTAGCTCCTGCCCGAATTGAAACCGCTAATGGAGGTGCTTGTAGGCGTCAGGCGATGCATTGGAATGCGAAGATGATGTAGCAGACCCTTCGGAATGATGCTTATGAAGGACCCAGGATCAATGTGCATTCGGTCCACCTTTACGTCGTCGATGTATCCAGTATAGTACAATGGGCGATCGTACAGGTTAGTTTTGATGAGCATATCCTGTGGAGAGAAGACGATATTGGGCATTGCACCTGTACACGCACTATCTTGGAGATCTGTAGGCTGATTATCTCCCGTGAGGTTGACCTGAGCCAAGTATGCGTCGGCATTTTGGAGCGCCTCACTTAGAGCCGTGCGGACATCCTTCGAGAGCCTCAGGAGTTCATATAAGGATAATTTGGCCGGTGTATTAGCCAATTGCGCCAAGATGTCGAAGTTGTAGGGCCTCTCCAGCCCCTGAGGTGCCTCCTTTCGGAGGGATTTGTCGAAGCGAGTCTCCTTCGGCCTAGGCTTGTCGGTCGTCGAAGGTTGAGCCGGTCCCGGAGTATCAGCGTTTGTGGGCTGCTGATCATTAGTCGGATTCTCGGCCACTAGTTGGGCTTGTGCTCCAGATCGAGTAGTGACGGCTGAGACTTCCTCCTCCTCTGCCGAGGCGGTGCGGCAAGATCTGACCTTTCCACTTTTCTTTTTAGAAGGTAAAGTGGGCTGAATCACCTCGTGGACTAGGTCCGGATGGACCCACATGATTTCCCCTCGTAATGTGATGAAGGGTACTAGGCCGGGAGTTTGATCACGGGTAGGCGGAAGATTAGTGATTTCTATCGTTGCTAGAGGGATGGGTATGACACCGTCTTGAGTCTCTGTTGGAGAGAAATTGCCGAATTGTACGGACACCATGTTGGCTGCTACGGTTACCTCCTCGAAGTCGATAGCCAGAGCGTTTGAATCGATGAGGTTCTGGATATACCGTTTCAGTTGGTAGCAGTCGTGTGTAGCATGGTGGACGTAGCGGTGGTAATGGCAGAACTTCGGATTTTCCAAATCAGCAGGCCGAGGTTCCTGCCTTGGTGGAGGAAGCTGAATTCTATCTCCTTGTATAAGCATGTCCAAAATAGGCTTGACGTGGCCGTCTTCGAAAGAATAAGTGATTTGAGGCCATTGTTTGTCTGCTGGCTGTGGCTCGGGCTTCTGGGCTGTATCGGTCACCATGGCCTGCTTGCCTTTGTTGTCCCGGTTGTTGGAGGGGCTACCCCCATTGTCGTTGCTGGCGTTGGGACGCTTCCCCTTGTTCTCTCCCTCTGAGATATGCAACCCCAGTTGGCGAGATTTCTTCAATCGTTCCTTGGCACTTGTAGCGCTGATGATAAAGGCCTTCCAGTCCTTGAATTGACTTTCGCCCATCCAGAGACTAATTGTTGGGAGTAGTCTCTTTTGGCAAATTTCAATCAAGGAAGAGTCCGGGTTGCCAGATGGTAACTTCATTGCGGTTTGACGAAACCGCTCAATGTAATTCCTTGTCAGCTCTTTCTCTCCTTGGACGACGTCCATGAGGGTAGACATCGTGACGTCCTGTCCTACCTCATAGAACCTCTCCAAGAACAAGCGCTTGAAGCCAGCGAAGGAGTGGATGCAATTATCTGGCAGGTTACGGTACCAATCGAAGGCGACTCCTTCCAGTGCCCCAATGAATAACCGTGTGAGGATGGCGTCATCATGGGGCAGATGGTCGGTAGTGACCTCAAAGTAAGTGATGTACCGGCTTGCTGAAGTCTTACCACCATATGGGTTGATATTGAACGGCTTATATCTTGGGGGAAAGGGCACATCCCTCCATTCAGCTGGGTATGGTTGCCGTATTCTGAGGTCTTGAGAATTTTTTCGGGCGTGGAACATCGCTCGAAGCTCCTGAACCTCTCTCCTTACTTCTCGGGCCTCATCTGTCGCGGTAGGGGCCGTTATCTCGGGAGCATTATTACCCGGGTTTGGTGCCGCTGAATTTGAATCTATGTTGTTCGCAGGACCCGTGCTTGTCTGGCCAGGTGTCACTCCCTGCAGAGTAGGAAGTGCCACTTTGATCTCGTCTACAGACTTGACCAAGGCATACAATATGGCCTCCAACGTGTCGATGCGCTGGCGATCGCTGGAACCGCCTTGATTGCTGTCTGTCATGAATACCGTCTTCACATGAGGAGTGACGGAGGGAGTGGTGGAGGATGTACCCTCCGAGTCGTACCCATGCGTCGAGAAATCATCTGGATATGTGGGGATTTTCTCTTCAGGTTCGGACTCGGAAGGAACACTATCCCCAGCTTCAGAGCTTGCTTCGTCTAGAGAATCATGGGTGTCCTCGGGGACATCAGCATCTGTTGTACCCGATGGGAGGGTTATTTCTCGGGGTTCGTCTCCTTGAAACATTAGATTATTGTGGATGTTCGGAGGAGTACTACCCCCAGCTCCTACGACCCCCAGGGTCGGGGACGATGAGCCTCCTGTTGCAGCAGATTTTGTCTTCGAACGGGTGTGTTGGTATACTCCAGTGGATGGCAACCGTTTAGCCGACAATTTCTTAGCTGTAGTGGCTGATATCTTTGGACTGGAGATGCTTGTCTTCTTCCCTCTCCCCTCCACGGGAACTTTCCGCGCGGAATTGCAGGAGGCAACGGGAGGTGCCTCGTCTTCCGAGCTCGGATGTTGTAATCTTTGGAAGACGGATGGCCGGTCTTCCGTTACTGCTGTGTTGTTGCAACAGCAGTTGACGATAATCTGGGTGCAGTGACGTCCCTGTGAGGGCTCTCTGCACGCTGAGGCTCCTTCTCTTTCCTTGCGTTTGTGGAGGATAGCTTCTCGCAGGTCAGAGGAACCACTTTGTCTGTTTGCCGCCGGGGGCTGGACTCGAGTGGTTTTATACAACTTCCCGTCAGAGGCCCGCGTGATACTCAGCGGGACGCCCCGATAGTCAGAGGTTGGGGCAGCTGTCTGGACTTGATGAGCCCGCGCTGCCCTAGACTTTTTCTTTTTAGCACTTGTGGGTGCGTAATAGGAAGAGTCCACATTAGGTATCACAGAGTCTGGATTTTCATCCAAAAAGTGATCAGAGTTAGGACCGCATGAGAGTCGGTCGAAAACTGATCGAGAGAAGCGCGGTAGAGACGCTATGCGGCTAGCGTTGGGTGCCGTGCAGGCTATCTGCATGCGACTGTCTTCTGTTGTGGGACGAGTTCTTATGCGGTTAGGAGTCACGACCGTGCAGGCTGTCCGCATGCGGTTGGCATCTGTGGCCGCATGGGTTTTCTACAAGCGGTTGACTTTACTGGCCGCATGAATCTCATCCATGCGGTTGGGAACTGTAGCTGCATAAGTTATGCGGCTGACAGAAGTGGCCGCATGAGTTTTCTTCATGTGGTTGATGGTTGTGGCCGCATGGATTTTCTTTCTGCGGCTAATACCCCTCTGCGGTTCAGGTTGAGCAGAGACCCTCTTTGCCCCTGCAAGTCCAGCATCATAGTGTTTTCTTCTGCCGGACTTGGGGACAGCAGAGGTGTCTGCGATCTGAAGTGGGGCCGCAGGAGAATCTTTCTCGCCGTCTTGAGCGACCGAGGATATCCCATCGAGGGCTTGGGGAGGAGCAAATGACTTTGGCCTCCACTCTTTGCGAGCCTTCGTGGTGCGGGTGCGTTTCTGGACCGGGCCAGCGCTGCCTTCAGAGAGCATCTCTTCGAACGCCTGTTGGTCGAAGCGGACGACCATCTTCTGTTGTGTGGAGCCAAGTTTGGCTGCATCCGATTGCGTCACCAACTCCTCAGCCGTGGAGAAGTTAGTCCCCAGCAGAGTCGCCATCGTGTTTGCCATTGATTGTAAAAGAACAGAACAATTATCGGAGGACTGAACTTAGACTCACAATACAAACTCGCTCGTACAAAGAAAGCCTAGGGACGAAAACCTAGGTACAGCAGACTAAGTACGATTGTTTATTTTTGATTCTGGGGGGTGACGATAGAGGCTCGGGAAAGCGACGGCCGCTTTGCCTTACTCCTTGGACGATCGATATGCAGCCTTGGCTCGGGGAAGATCTGCTCGGCATTGACGAAGAAAGGCTCTCCTTACTCTCCTCGGGTTGCTCTCCTGGCTTCTCTCTCTCTGTGAATACCAAGAAAAAGGGGAGCTCTCTCTGTATATCTCTCTCTTCTTCTCTTTTTTTATTCTTTTGTTGCCGACCTTTTTTACATGGGAATGATGCTGGCTATTTATAAGAGTGGGGTGGGATCATTAGGGTTTGCTGATGATTATCTGTTTGGAATGTCGGCGCTCCTTCATTCTATCTGGGCCCTTGATCCTGATCATAATGAATCTCGGCCACTAATGCGGATAGCACCAAATCTTATGAGCAGTTAATGCTGATTGCTTTAAATCTTCGTGATTGATTATGCCAATATTTGATTGCTCGCCACGTGTCCTATTGGCTTGATGATGAATGATATGCCCTGATCTCGGCAATTATGATAATGATGTCAGATATTCTCGTTGGAATTCTGTTGCATCTTCAGTGCCACGTTTTTTAATTGAAGATCCTGCCAGGGCCGCATAGGGTGACCAACACTTGAACCGCAGGGGGATACTCCTCGTGAGCCGCATGAGTCAATGCCTCATCGAGCCGCAGGGGTCGAACTTTCCATGAGCCGCATATGCATAATCTTTGCGAGCCGCAGGGGACGATCTCTCCATGAGTCGCATATGCATAGTTTCTGTGGGCCGCATGAATTAGCGTGGTGTTGAGCCGCATAGACCGGGCTATGGGTGGACCGCATATGGCGGATTTTTGTTAATCATATTAGAATGATTCCTCAATGAGTCGCATGAAGCTGTTCTCTATCCGAGCCGCATGAGACTTTTGCCACGTGGCAATCTAGGATTTTTGTCAGATCGGGTCAGAGATTTTCTTCTTTTCCTGAAGAGTCTGTCATTATGGCAGAGCCATTATGATACTTTATGTCAGAGACAGCCGTCGAGTCGTGTCAGAGCATTAAATGAGGCCATTACTCCAGTGGCCAACTGTGGGGGGGGGGGGTCACACGTGTCGTCAATTGAGCCGCATATTCCTGCTGAACCGCATTCATCCCGAGCCGCATGAGTCTGAGGGTCTTCTTTTGGGCCGCATAGGGCAACTCCAGTATGAGCCGCATAGACTTGCTACCCAAAACCGCATGGGCCATTTATGCCTTTATTCTAATATTTTCCATGCTTCTACACTAAAGCTCCCACCTTTATTGCTATCCTTGCTTGATAATCCTCTCTTGATGAGTTTAGAGGATTTGGCAATGGTTTTAGATGGTTGGATGGAGAAGATAAGGTTTTAGGGTTGGTTTGGTGGAGTTTGGATGGAAGAAGGATGAAAGAAGGAGCTATTATGGAGAAGGATGAGTTATGTGATGGAGGGGATGATGTAGTAGAGTGAAGAGGATAATTTTTTCGAAATTAATGGTAAAGGAGCTGCTCTTAGGTGATAAATAAGAGTTTTTGGTGTTAGGGTTATGGTTTTGATAAGGGTTGATATATATATGGGCCTATGGGTTGAGTTTATATATGTAGGAGGGTGTTTCCATGCATGGCATGGCCCGCCAATGTAGGGGTTTATTTTTGGACAAAAATTAAATGAAAATAATCCTTGGTTGGTCATATGTGGGGTCCACATGGATTGGTTTAGTTATTTGATGAGTTGGCTAATTGATTCATTGTGGATTTAAATAAAAGGTTTCCTAATATGGAACTAGTTAGATTTCTAAATATAAATACAATCTAAACCTGAATTAAATATACAATATATATATTTATTAATATATATTAATGCCCAACATGCCTACATAGGTTTGGGTTGGACTTTGGATCAAATATAAACTAATGACAACTAGGATTGTACTAGGATTACACGTAGACACTTTCTATAAATAGAAACTTTCCAAAATTGAAAACATATTAATATTAATAAAATATATACACAAAATATATATTAACATGAAGTTATTTGAGAGTATTACATGTCTATTTAGATTGGGATTTGGTTCGGGTCAAGTCGGGGCTAAATTGGTACAACTGGGTCTCCTAGAAAGTCAATAATCTAATAATTAAATAAATAAATCATCGGTAGAGGTTAAGTCGCAACTTGGCCTGGTTATCCTAGTTAGAACACACCTATGGCTTGGCCTTCCCTACCATGGGTAATAGACAAGTCAAAGTACATGACTACAATATTTGTACTAAAATTCCTAGTCGATATCTATCTTAAACTTAACCATAACTAAGGCCATATATACATAATATTAGACTATTATAAATATAATCATATACACAAAATTGTATTTAAATCTAATTGACTGTATAACATCCTAAAATAAATCTATAATAATTATACTGGCATGGCAACCTATCATGGCTCCCTACCAGGTGGGGTTGGCTAGGTTAGGGTCCAAATATATATATTCTAATTTAATCGGACTCTAAGAGTCAACCAATAAGTCTCTTGTGCCATTCGTAATTAAATAACACATGGAGACTCGATTGAGTGGCACACTCTTAGCATGTACGTCGTAGGCTCAAAATGAGTCAAAACCATAATTGGGTCGAATAGTTTTGATTTATGTCGAGTCCCGAACTCACGTGGGAAGTTAGGTCTGGAATTATGTTAAATAATCTAATTGCCTAAATTTGACCCGAAGTTGCGCAAAGTCAAAAGAATGCTAGGAGACAAGTTTGGATGGGACATAATATATCAAGTTGAAGGTCATCATGTCTACTACAAAATTCATAAAGGACGTTTCAAGAGATGGGCATGTCTTGTGCTCCAAAAATCAAAGACACGAAAGAGTACATATATAATCATAATGAAATATACAATATAACCTAATAATTAGAAATACTAAAAAAAATAATTTCCAAAAATCAGGGTCCTCACAGAAAGCCTAGGGACGAAAACCAAGGTACAGCAATCTAAGTACAATTGTTTATTTTAGATTATGGGGGGTGATGGTAGAGGCTTACTCCTTGGACGATCGGATGCAGCCTTGGCTCCGGGGAAGATATGCTTGGCGTTAATGAAGAAATGCTCTCTTTGCTCTCTCTCTTTTTCTCTCCAAGTGTTCTGGTGCTCTTCTCCTAAAAAAAGGTCCTCTTTGTAAGGGAATGGCACATTGCTATTTATAGGAGTAGGATGCCATCATTAGGGTTTGCAATGATTGCCTCCTTGATATGTCGGCGGTTAAAGACCAATTAATCTGGGTCATTCATTCTGATTGTAGCAAATCTAGGTAATTAATGTAGATTGCATCAAATCTCTGTGGGCAGTAAATGTTGGCCTGCCACTTGTCCAATTTGCTCGATTTGCCTTGATCTGGGCAATTATGGTGATTGCAACAAATCTGATTTTGTTAGGATTTGCTAGCACCCATAATTCCAGGAAGATAAGACTTCCACATGTCTCAATCGTCGTGACAAGCGCCATGTGTCAACCATGGGATCATCTTGGCAGAGCCGCATATGAATGGACCGCATGAGGATGAACAGCCGCATGAAGATGGACAGTCGCATGGGGATGAACAGCCGCATGAAGATGGGCAACCGCATGAGGATAGGCAGCCGCATGTTGACAGGCGGCCACATAAGGGATGCAGCCACGTGAAGATGGGTCAGCCGCATGAGTATAGACAGCCGCATGCTGACGGGCGGCCGCATAGGGGATGCAGCCGCATGAAGATGGGTGGCCGCATGAAGTAGGCGGCTGCATGAAGTGGGCGGCCGTATAAATACAGCAGCCGCATGCCTCGAGGCTTGGTGGATTCTACCAGCTGTGAGAAGATCTCCTCATTTTCCCTAGGAACGCTCCTTTATGTCAGTCATTATTGCGCCTTTATGTCAGAGCCTTCATTTGTCAAAGCTGTCAGCTGTCAGTACATTAAATGCAACCCCCGATGAAGGGAGAAGCTGTTTGAAGGCCACATGGCTCTGGGTCTATCCGAGCCGCATAGATGCGTGAGCCGCATAGACTCCTGAGCCGTATGGGCTCTCTAAGCCGCATGGAGATCTTTGGCCGCATAGACCTTTCTTTATTCTTTTCCATGTTTCTACAGATAATAGCAAGGCTCCTAACAATTTATACTTAATATAATGACATACAATGGTTTAGTATCCAAAATATATAAAAATATATAGTTATATATATGCGGTTTATAACAGCAATTACAATAATAAGGCTATTAGAAAAAATAGTAAAAAAATTAATCCGCTATTTAGTCGTTGACTTTATGTTGGTTTCGGTTCGAGTAATTAAACCCTTTACAAAGCAGCACAGCTGCTGTCCTCTTAACCCACCAAAATACACATTATTAATAAAAACCCCTTCTCTCTCCAGAGAGAAGTAAATATCCACACACAGAGGTGCGAAAGGAGAATACCAGAGAGCGAAAGAGGAGAGGGAGGACTGAGTGGTCGGGGAGCTTACTGGAGAAGGAAGAGTGCTCGGGAGACTTGCCGAAGAAGAGGGCGATTTGGCGGAAGGCACAACGGTGAGGCTTGGCGGAGGGATCCCGGCGCGGCAATGGAGGCGTACGCACGCCGCGAGGTCAGTAGGCGAGGCCAAGTGCGGAGAAAACGGCAGAGGGAGACACAGTCGCCTGGCGGGTTCATCGATGCGGTGGTCGTCGGAGGCGGCTGTACGGGGGCTCGGGGGCTCGGTAAAAGGGAGGTCATCGCCAGTTGTGTCATAACTCAATCACCAGATAAAACTAAGGTAGATAGCACGAAAAGGAAATATGATAGATATGAAAATAGAAAATAAGTTCAAGATCCAACACAAGCCCAGAGATATACACAACATCACAGAGTCACAAAATATAATATAGAATACTACAGTCTGAAAGTACTAGCTGGATCACAGTCCAGGCAAACCTAACTAAGCTATACTACTCTGGGTGTGCAAAGTCTAGTGGCTCAACTATCAGGCCATAGTCCTGGACTACTTCATCTATCTCGACCCCATAATAGGTCGAGCAGTCTGCCTCAGAATTATCTGTAATATATCAACGGTATCCTGTCAGTAAAATGAGCAAGTACAAACACTAATAGCAGTTCCATATGAATTGACAAATTCTATAAGAGACAGTATAATGAAATACAAGACAAAGATATATGATGACTTGGAAACTATTCGGAAGCTGAATTACAATCCTTAAACCAAATAAGGACCGGGGTTGTAACCCTTCTCCCGAACAGAACTTAGCCTCCAATCAAGGTATAACATAAGAGCATGTAGAACATGTGAGTAATGAATATTATAGCATGGTGAGAAAAGTACTGAATGTAGAACTGAGCAGGATACATAATGAGATAAAATAAATATAAAATGTGCCTTGAATTATTATAGCGTTATGTGACCGGCTTTGGAAAAGTTACAGGACAGGCTATCCACTTGGCCCGACAATCACAAGAAAATCTCTGAAAAGGGTCATGCCGGCCAACCTGGATAACAAGCACAAGGAATAGGATCTCTCTACATCCTACGTGAGGTGAAAGTGGCGCAAGCACAAGAATATAATGACAGGGTGGCTTTGATCATATTGCCCCTAATAAGTCCCCATCCTCGAATAGTATAATGGATCTGGACATGACACGTCATGACACGGGATTCCATAAGAGGGTAGCAAGTCCCCTTAGAAATTGGTGTCTATATAAGTACAGGGAACAAGACAAGAAATGTACCAATATACCAAGAAAATCTAGGAACAATATCTTATGTCATGATCCAACATATACTAGACCGTGAACTATCGTGACTAGAAATCGAGTAAGACACTACAACTGAATCGGATATAGCAGATATAAAGATAATGAAAACTATCAGTAAATGTACTCGCCTGTGGTCCTGAGCTGATAATGTGAACAGACGCTCAGAGTAATCATAGACCTAAAGGTGAGATACTATAAGTCAAACAGGGTTTAATAATGAAAGGAAAACTAATTTAAGTCATGATATACAAGTCTAAGTCAAACTAGGTCAAACTGGGTCATACTAGGTCATACTAGGTTATACTAGGTCACAGGAAGTCAATCCAAGTCAAACTAGGTTAAACTGGGTCAATGGTTGACTTATAATTGACTTTTGGTCAACTGGTCAACTCTGGTCAACTCTAGGTCAACCCTGGTCAACTTTTGGTCAAACTAGGCTAATGTTAACCAACTGTTGACTTTTAGTCAACTGGTCAACTCTGGTTTGGTTTCGGTCAATTCTAGTCACTTTTAGGCTAAGTTTGACTTTCGGTTGACTTTCGTTGACTTTTGGTCAAAACGGTCAACCGAGGTCAAAATTAGTTTAAGAGCACTATTTCTGACCATTACCAACCAAGAGAACCAAATTCTAACCATATCTTAATATCTTAAACTCATACCTTGTAGTTAGTTAATTACCTTAACTCACCCTATTACCTTACCAAGGTAAACTCACTATCAAACCCCTACCTTAGTTTCTAGGCACTTCTACCTCAACATGGTATCCTAATACCATGCCCTCGTATCCCGATACCATGCCATGGTATCTTGATACTCTAATTTCATATCTAACACATAACTCACTCTCTAACACAACACACTAACTTACCTTACCTTGCTAACATGCTAATTTCCTATTACCTCTCAAAGACTCACACACACACACACACACACACACACACACACACACACACACACACACACACAATTACCTAGGGGTTTTAGGACTGATTTGGATTGAAAATGATGAGTGGGTGAATGGGTGAATGAATTCATGAGTGGTGAATGGGTGAATGAATTCATGAGTGGTGAATGGGTGAATGAAGGGTGAATGTATGAATGGTATAAATGAATGGTAGAATATATATATGAATGTTTGAATGAATGACTGAATTGGTTTATAAATGGATGAAAGAATGAATGGATAGATGTGGATGAATATATAGGTGGCTGAATTTGTGATACATGAATGTATTAATGAATGAATGGGTAAGGGACTGAATTGAAGGGGCTGAATGCATGAGGGAATGGACTGAATGAAAGGGGCTAATGAATTGAATGGGAAAAATGAATGGTTGATGGCTGATGGATGAATGCATATATAGGTGGCTGATTTGAATGGAAGAATAGATGTAGATGAAGGGATTAATGAATGGATTAATGAATGTATGAAGGAGTGGCTGTATGTAGGCTGGTAGATGAATGAATGAAGGAATAATAGGGGTGTTGCTCCATCTTACACTGCTGCTACTGCAGCAGTCCTAATACTGCTACTACTGCTGTGCTTAACTGCTGCTGTCCTCAGGATAGCAGCTCATTTCCCCTCTCGAGCAGTGCTGTCCTCACATCAGCCTACTCCCCCCTTCACTACACTTCCATCTCCCCTCACATTCTCTCTATCACTCCATATCCCTCTCTATATCTCACTCTCTATCCACACAACATCTACACACACACCTAACATATATATAAAGACACACACACCCCCATTAAAATATATATACATTAGATCACCCACACACAATATTATATATATATATATATATATATATATATATATATATATATATATATATATATATATATATATATATATATATATATATAATATATTAAAATATACATATATATATATATATATATACATATATATATATATATATATATATATATATATATATATATATATTTTAATATATATATATATATATATATATATATATATATATATATATATATATATATATATATATATATATATATATATTCTCATTTTTATATAATATATATATATATATATATATATATATATATATATATATATATATATATATATATACACAATATATTATATAAAAATGAGAATATATATATATATATATATATATATATATATATATATATATATATATATATATATATATATATATATATATATATATATATATATATTTATATATATAAAATATATATATAATATGATACATTAAGATACAACATGATTCATTGAGAACAACATTTAAAATCTGAAATTAAAATCATAAATAATCATTCACTCAATATATCAAACACTTGGTATGTCCAAAATTGGGGGTTTTCCACTTGGACACAAAACTCAACATGGACACATCCTAATGACCTCCAAATGGATCCAAATGGACACAAATGGAGATAGAAACATGGGGGTCATTCCTATGGGTTCAAATTAATCCTATATGCATATAGGAGTAAAATAGAGGAGAGATTATAACTTCCGGTTAATCAAATCCAAGGAAACTCCTCCCGATACGACACCGACACGAAGAGACCTCCAAAAGGACACGAACAAAATCCAAAACTTCCCAAATCTAGCTAGCTTCTCCTCTTGATTGAAATAGAGAAGAAAAGAAAAGGATTGATGAAGAAATAGGTTGATTTTAAGGTGGAATCAATAGAGGCTCCTCTTTAATTTTGGGGAAAACAAGGGAGAGAGAATTTGTGTGGATAATAACAAATAAGAGGCTCAAGCCTATCCTTCTATGGCCGGCGAAGCCTAGCTAGGTGTCCCTATTAGCTAATGACTAAAACACTCCCTACTTGTCTTATTGATTTAAATTAGGAATAGGTTTTAGGTTGAGGCTAAATTAGTCTAGTTTTAAGTCTCTAATTAAACCAAACCTATTCATGAATAATTAGTCTAACATACTAACTAAAATATTGTCATGTGGGCCATGCCTAACTAATGAGTGGGTCCTACTAGAGTCAAAGCTACTCTGGGTCCCCGATACAAGTCGGATTGAGTTAAAATTCGAACCTGACTCAAATAACCCCAAAATAATATCATAAATAAATAAATAATTCAAAAATTATTCTAAAGTAGAAAATGATCAAAATACCCCTATTCTTGAAAACTGGAGGTGACAAGTTATGATCCACCGGCGAGGTCGAGGTGGAGCGGGGTGCTCGGCGCTTAGTTCAGGTGAGTGTTGTCGGGTTGTGTTTGTTTATTGTTTGTTTTTGATGAGACTGTTGGGCGGTGATGGACAAATTTTTGGGGAGACGACGGGGGTGATGTTGCTGGATTAGGGTGGTCTGGTGAAGTTGGGGGGTTCGACTTGGTGAGGGATGATGATGTTTGGCAATCCTCGGTACGACGCATTTACAACTTCAAGCAATATAAAATATTTATCGTATATTATTTTGAAATATAATTTACATCTCTATAAATAAAATATTTTATAAAAATATGTACCTCACACATATTCGTACTCGACGAGCAAATACGAAAAACACACATTAGCACGCGACGTACAAATACGAGAACACGAACTTGCGTGCGTCGTACAAATATGAAGTACAAATTAAATACCATTAAATACCAATTTATAAAAAAAATTGTAGTAGAAATTTAGGGGGTTTGTACCTTTCCTTTTTCTTCATGACAGGGACGACATTAGCCACCCAGTCGGAATGTTGTTCCTTCCTAACGAAGCCTCAAGTGATGAGTTTCTTGACTTCAGCTTCTATAGTGTCCATCATATTAGGTCGAAATTGTCATTGTTGTTGTTTGACCGGTCTAGTATTTGGCAAAATATTGAGCTTGTGAGTAGCAATCTGAGGATCTAGCCCATGCATATCTTCATAGCTCCAGGCGAATAAGTCAATGTATTCTCTAATGTGCTGGATCAATTCTTGTTTATCTGCTTCAGGAATACTTTTTCTAATAAAGATTGGCCTTGGAGAAGCTTTATTTCTGACATCGATTTGGATTAATTCATCCTCAGTGGGTGGTTCATGTTGTTCGAAGCGAAACACCCATTGAGTATCCATCATTTGTGCCCAAGGCTCACTCTCATGAGCCTCGATAAAGTTGTCCTCTGAGAATTTAGCTATTACCATATTGGAAGATAGAGTCACTCGATGGACGTGTCATATGCTGGTGTTTGAATCCCATAAGGAAGAGTCAGAAAAATTAGACCGTCCTTCTTTATCAGACTCAAAAATATCTTGGGTTGTGATTGGCGTAGTATAGCCTAACCCATGTTTTATCTTTTCATAATATTGCGACGAATTTCCTTTTAGGGCGGGTATACGAATTGGATTTCGTCTACCTTTACCATCTTTGAGGCCAAATTTGAAATTATAACCCATCTTTCGAATGATATTCTTGGATTGTTAACTGTAACAGCGTAGTTAAATTTGCCCACTATCATCATTTTCAGAGTCGCTATCAAATATAGCTTTTTGATTCAATCCTTTGCTGAAGAGGATAGGATGCTCATCTTTCTTCCGGAAAGGAATTAGAAAGAACGAGTTTTGTACTGGTTCAAATGATATCTCATCTTGGAGGGGTTGAATTCCTCCAAGGTAAGAGGTTCAAAATTCTCCATAATTTTTAAATAACGTTGTGTGTAATAATTGACATCAATATACTGCAAAGGAGACACTATTTTATTGATATATGCTTCAATATTTAGAATAATGTTTTTAACTTTGGCTGATGGCTTGTCGAGATTAATAACAAGAGGAGAAGAAGTAGGAGGTTTGTAACGACGAAGGTCGATAGCAAGAGGCTCAGAAGAGGTGAGCTCCTTTTTTCTATTTTTTCAGTAGATGAAGGCTTAGTAGAAGGAGAGAGATTAATGGTCAGCATCTGAGAAGATGAGGGACGAGAAGTGCGTCCCTTGACTGGAATTACTAGGACCTCATCTGGATTGTTTTTCTGGTCTTCTTCGGTGTCCATAGCCAATACAACCTTCATGTACGCTTCTTCGTACATCTTGGAGTCCGTATAGTAGGTCTCGATACCTCGGAAGGGGTTGAGATCGACAACTTCTTTCTTGATTTCTCTGTTGTCATCAACGTATTTAAAGCATTGATGGAGAGTGGATGGCATAATGTTATGTTCATTCAACCACGGTCTTCCTAACAACACATTGTAGGAGATGTGATTGTCAATCATATAGAAGGTGACTTTTTGTAAAGTTCAGCAATTTGGACTCTTAGGCAGATCTTTTGCAATGGTTTGCATCTTCCGGAATTGAATCCAAGAATAGTCGTAACCATCGTAGAGAGGCTATGGACTGGAATCCTTAGTGCATTCAATAGAGTCTTAGGCATATTACTGAGTGCGGATCCAGGGTCGACCAGAATGCGATCAACCTTCATTGTGTCGACATATCCTGTAAAGTAGAGAGGTCGGTCATATCGATTGTCCTCCAGTAACATGTCACCTTGAGTTAAAGTGATATTAGGAATCACTTCCATTATGCTATGGTAATGAGAGCATGCCACAGGTTCTTCGTCTGGTTTCTTAAGCTGTGTCAGACAAGCGTCGGCTTCTATCAAAGCCTCACTTAATGTTTTTCGAGTTTTCTTTGAGAGACACAGGAGTTCTAAAATTGATAATCTTGTCGAGTATTGGCTAGTTGAGCCAATATGTCAAAATTATACGATTTTTCGAGTCCTTGAAGTGGAGTTCTCTTTAGGCTTTTGTCAAAGCGAGCCTGCTGCTTGCCCTTGTCAACTGTTGTTGGTTTATGAGGGCCTGGTTTCGCTTGAGGTGATGATGCCGGAAGAGCATTGGAGGCAGGAGGAGATGATGCCGAAGGAACATTTGATGCATGAGGAGTGACAACATTATCATATCCTTCTCGGAAGTCTCTATGATAGAGCCTCCCAGTCCTGGTACCACTCATGGCTTCTTCTTCTGGAACACGTGAGAAGGAAACCATGTTGCAGTCTTTCACTCGTATCTTGCTCTTGGAAGATTTTTTTTCTTTTCAGGAGATGAATGACCTATCCAAATTCCCAAGCTGACATGGGACTGGTTTTCTTGAATACGTAGAGAAAGAGGTATCGAAGACCCTTTTCTATTATTTAAGCTAGGGGCTTTTTGTAAGTCATATCACATCTTCATCTGTAACGACCTGCACCCAGTGTAGGGGCACGAGAAGTGGGTACGTCCAGCCTATGCCGCAGTGTCGACGGTAGAATACTGTTCTAGGTCACTATCTAATCAACAACTCACGCAATTATATAATGTATCTGTCACAATCTCAACCTCGAATGAAGGACAAGTATAAGATATGATATAACTCAATCACAGTCTAAGAACGACAGGATAACACAGAAGTCTATACTAAACTCAAAGCAACAACTTAAATAAACTTCTAAAATAATAATATCTCAAATATAACTCAAATTTCCACTTATTACAATTCAAGTTCCAATAGAGAAAACTAAACTATAAACTAGCAAACTACTCCAAGCTCTACTGGTCCTCTAGACTAGCTGTGAATCTCTATGTTACCTGTAATATTTTTAACATGTCCAATCATGACATAAACGAGCACAATACATCTCACGCAGTTCATGTCATAGCAGAAAATATAAAGCAAGCAATAGAGTAAGATACATGAAACGCTGTAAGAAGATGTACATGAAAATAGAAGAGATATTTGATAACTGAAAATATATACATGATAAGTAAGAACTGTAAGTGATTAGTGATTTAGAGTACGAGATAGAATGTAACTGGATTGGGTTGAACATGATATACATGGGTGAACATGTAGGACACCAGCCAAGAAGGCTGTGTTGTACATGATAACACATAAAAAGTAACAGAGTAAACATGATGGATAAATCACATGACCATTTATACTCACCCCTACCCACAATCAATACACAAGGATCTAGTCAAGTTACGTTACGAACATGATGTTTTGGTTACACACGAAGCACATGAGAAAACAAGAAGGTACACGAGAGCACATGAAAGTACATGAGCGTACATGAAAGCACATGAGAGAACATGAGAGTATATGAATAACGCAAGAGCAAGGAATACATGATGTACATGGAACACATGACATGAAATATCTGATGCGCCCGCTAAGGGGGATAACATCCCATGAAAAGATCCATATAGTACCAATCCGTGATGATAACGTGACAACATCAAGTAAAGTAATCTAGAGCAAGAATATAAATCGTGACAAGTATGAAACGGTTAGAGAATGTACTCGCCTGATACCCTGAACAGCTGATATAAAAAGATGGCCAACTGGAGTCACAGAGTCCTAGTTAGAGCAACACAGGTTATAAAGAGTTCAATTTATATGGTAATTAAAATTATAATGCAATCTACATGAGTCTAAGTCAATCTAGATCAAAGTCAACTCTTGGTCAACTCTGGTCAACTATAAAGTCAAACTAGTCAACTCTAGTCGACTGTGGTCAAACTAGCTAGGGTTTGGTCAATACTGGTCAACTAGTCTAGGTTAGTCAATTCTAGGTCTAAACAAACTAAGTCTATGCAATTCAAGTATCCAAGATAGCTACTAACTCATTGCCTAAGTCACTTGATAAACCAAGCACAAAACTAAACCATAAGCTAACAAGTCACACAAACTTAGTCATATAATGTATACATATATTATTCATATATCATTAAGTTGCATACATATACTTATTCTCATTACATACATGTCATTCATGCATATTACATACTTATATGCATCTATACATTATATACATTGTATACAATATGTAAAAATAGAAGAGGAAAAAAGGGAAAAAATTGAAATGGAAAGGAAAGGAAAGGGAAAAATATAAGGAAAAGGAAAAACAGTGGACATATACATGCTTGCATTATTTATTCTACATTACCATACATGCTATCATTATATATTACATTACATTATGTATACATTATACATTCATATCTATCATTACATATATACCTTGCATTCATATCTAGCATTCATTATATACTTTCATGCATACATTATATATTATTCTTTCATTCATGCATTTATGTATTGCTTACATATATTACATTGGTTGTATTCCTACATGCTTGCATTCGACCATATATATACATTAATGTAAAGAGGATACATATCATATTTATATTATTTCATTCATCTGACATATCATGAATTACATACTCTACATTCATTTAATATCCATACTACATAGGCTCATAGGTTACACAAAATGCCTATGTCGTATAGTCACTCTTCGACTTAAAACCAATACTATACCAATTGGACCTTGACTAATTCTAGGATTAAAGTATGTCGTAGCCCTTCGTGTTAGCTTTCCGAAACTTCAAACTGATCGTATTTTCGTGTCCGAAAGCTCCCGGAATGACGAAAACACCGAAATGCGTTTGTCTTTCGGACAGCTGACACTCAAATAGTTTTACAGAAAGTTCTAGAACGATTTTGGCTTATTAAAATATATATTTGGAAATCTAACTTCGATATGGTTCTTTTAAAAAAATGGAAGATAAATTGGAGTTCTAAGCTAAACGTTATGACATTTCTAAGTTGCTTTGGTTAACAAAAACGTGGATGAATATTATGACGAATTTAAGTTGTTTTGGACAAGAAAGCACATGTAGGCCAAGATACATGGATACCAACATAGGTATCCAAATGAAGCTCATTCTTGTAGGAACGAAATAGTAAAGCGTAATACTCTAGAGGAGGGGTGAATAGAGTTGGCAGCGGAATAATGCTAATTAAAAATTGTTAGCAGCACAATCACAGAATATTAATCACAACTGAAATAAAGTAAAGACAGAGTTAAGAGAGCAAACGCAAAGACAACGATGTATATTGGTATCCCTCTGTTGAGGACTAATCCAGTCGGTAGAACTCTTGCTACCAGTTGAATCCACTATTGAAAAAACCGCAAGTTTTCTTACGAAGTCCTTGCAACTTCTACAACGCGAGCTTTGATACGAAGAACTCGTCCAACTTCAAATGTGAAGAGGTATTCTTCAATCAAGCCTTCTGATTACAATCTCTCAAAAACTTCTAAACCGTACCGCACTGGCAAATCGACTAGAGGATTATAATTGGCTTGGGATTTGAAATTGAAAGCTCTAGAAAACTCTTTGAAAGACTGAAAGCTTTAGAAAGAGAGAAGATTGAAAGTGAATGAGTGAGTTGAAATGATCAAAATCCTTCTCTATTTATAGGAATTTCAAAGGCAGACTTCTGACAGAATTCAGGCAGAATTCGGACAGAACTCTATGAGCAAATCTCGGTCAAATTCGCAACTGCAGGAGGACCAAGTTCGAAGGATTCAAAATCACAACGGCCACTAACCGAACTCTGGCCGAACTCGGTCCGAGTTCTGTCAGGGTTTAGTTAGGGTTTTAAAAAAGCTTTTTGGTGATTTTTGAAAACCTTTTTGTAAACCTTTTTGAGAGGTTATTTTAAAAACATTTTTGAACTCATTTGAGGATAGCCTATTTGCCAGTACGACTCGGTGTACAACATATTCCTAGAGTCAAATAAAATAAAAATATATTGCATAAGGAATTACAGACTCGAGTAGGCAAACAGATCTTCAGTCTTGAATTCAGTGGATAGCCATTCTTGATCATGTTCAAGAGTCCGAGATGTCCCGACTAGCTTTGTATATCCAGACAGAGTTTATTCAATTATTAAAATCAGGTTTGACCATATGACCAAATGGGCCAACAATCTCCCACATTTTGATAATTGACAAATTATGAATGATATAACATTAAGCTTGTTCAAAAATATCAAAAAGTAGAATTGTTCATATCCTGTATTATAACAAAAAAATGTTAGATCTTTAATTTTCTTCCCCTTTGTTACTTAGCAAAATAATTGCAAAAGATGAAGCTCCCCCGTAATCAAATGCATAAGTAACAAATAGTGAGAAAACTTATATAAAAGAAATAAGGCATAAAACTAGAGAAATATCACAGGCATGTATTGTAAAAAAAAATCATCACAGGCATGTAATTTTACAGGCAGTTATAAAGAATGAAGCAATATAAGAAATAGTGCTAGCATATACTGAAACTGAAACATAGTGCTGAAATAAACTGAATGCCATAAACTGAGGCATAATAAACATGTCCATGAAAGAAAAGAGTACTAATGCATACAAAAAAGGCTAATAAAAAAGTAATGATAATAACTTGGAATGTTGGAGCATTTCCAAGTGTACAATAAAATATCACTCAAAATTACATAGTCACATCTCCTCATCATCATCCTCATCATCATCATCAGCAGCTCGACCAGCATGTCCTGAAGTACCAGTTCCAGAGGTACCAGCGCCAGAAGGACGTGGAGGGGCGCTAGCATAGAACTCACCAACATAATCTCGATGTGGAGCACGGTCAGGACGGTACCAATCATAGGCGTTACCGGGCTGGAAGTAGGCATGAACAGCCTCATCCTTACAGCGGTAATCGGATAAAGCTGGATCTCTAGGGATGGAACCGGCTGAATGACCAGTCTGGGCGAAACGAAGTTCAAATAAGGAGTTTGCAAGCGCCTGATAGCGGGTGACGTCGCAGAACTCACGCTCGCGAGCCATGTCCGTCTCGAGACGTGCAAAGCAGATAAATGCTGATGTATGCCCTCAAATGTCATGGCATACTAATGAGGTGGTGGAGGAGGTGCAGTAGGAGGAGCAGGAGGTGGAGCTGAAGCAGTCATGCTACGACGAGATAACTGAAGAAACTTGGGCTCAGGGTCCTGAGTACAAGTCGACAGATCGATATCGAAGCGCTGAAAGATGCGTGGAAGAATCATCACGTAAGAGAGATTTCTATCTCTTGTACGACCACGACCCATCATCTGAATCATGGTCTTAGGGGCAGAAAATGGAATCCCCTTAAGAATGTAGTATATGGCGGACAGCTCAAGAGAAGTCACATCATCCTTTGAAGTGGATTTTGGAAGGATAGTGGAATAGATGATGCGATGCAATTCATAGTTAAACAAGTTCAGGTTGTTAGCCTTGAACTTTTTATAGCGTACTCTATCAGGTGCACAGAGTTCCGCTTTGAAACTGGTGAGTGTCGTGCCTTCGGGAAAATCAAATTCAGTGATGTCAACTAGCGGTGCACCTTCGTTAGGGATACCAAGGATCTCCGCTAAGAGGTCATCATTGAAATTGATATTAATACCTCCAACACGAGTGCTCACATCAAAAGTGTTTAATATGAGATTGCAATAAAATAATCTAATGGCATTAGTTGCTATAGGAAAGCAGATTTTAACAAAAAGATGTAACCCTAATGCCTCAAATAAATGACGATGATCAGGAAATACAGTCCATTTGACTGGAGCACCTGTGCATATGGATCTCATGGAGAAGTCTCCATACCACAGTAGGGCTTGGTCTAGGATTTGAAAGAAAAGCCTGTCGAACGCACCGTCGCTCGTTTGGACCGGCAAGAAGAGGGAATCCGTATGCGGATGCGAAGATGACCCTTCCTCACTAGGGTTCGTCTTCGTCCTCTTTGATGGATTGAATTTGGGTGTCATTTGTGCAAACTGAAATAAAAAATGCACTAATTGAAAAGTAGAGAAAGATGGGGTTATACCTCCCGAAATCAAAGTATGTCGAAGAGAACGACGAACTCCGCACGAATCCAAATTTTGGATTGATTTCACCACTTGGATTGGAAGAATGAGGGTGGTGAAAAGCTAGGGTTCGGGGCTCCTTCACGGCTGCTGCTGCTGTTGTGATTAGTTTGGAAGCAATGAAGAAGAAGGGCTGCTCGGGTTCTGTATATATAACTTGATACCCTCAACCGAACTCGGGCAGAATTCGGTCAGAGCTCTGGCCGAATTCGCCTAGGGTTCTTTAAAGTTGATTTTTGCCATTCTTTTTCATTGTCTCATTTCAAATATTTAATTCAAAGATTAGTCATTTCAACTTCAATTAACATAATTAATATTATTTTATAGATTAAATGTCGTTACACAGCGACTGTTTCAGATTAGCTGTATGAGTACTGTCCCAGCTGGCGGAGGTTCACCGGAACTCTTAAGTACCGCTTCGCTTCAACCGTAGTTGTGGTGACAGACAGACTCTTTATTGGCTTGTCTCTAACACAGTTTTTGCGTAATGATATATAATCATAAAACAAAATTAATTAATATTATTGACGTCCAAAATTCCTAATTCTCGACGTAAATAATTGAAACGATCTTTCGCTAGAGGTTTAGTGAAGATGTCAGCTAGTTGATTTTCAGTATCTATGTACACAAGGTTTATATCTCCATTTTGATGATGATCTCTAAGAAAGTGATGTCGAATCTCGATATGTTTAGTACGAGAGTGACATACTGGATTCTTAGTCAAATTAATAGTACTCGTGTTATCACAAAAAATAGAAATATGTGTGTAAAATAAATCATAGTCTTCTAGGGTTTGTTTCATCCACAAAATCTGAGCACAACAACGTCCTGCGGCGATGTACTCAGCCTCTGTTGTTGATAGGGCTACAGAATTTTGCTTTTTACTAAACCATGAGACTAAAGCCTTGCCTAAGAAATGACATGTGCTGCTGGTACTTTTTCTATCAACTTTGCATCCAGCAAAATCTGCATCCGAATAACCAATAAGGTCAAAGGACTTAGATTTAGGATACCACAAGCCAACCGAAGAGGTGCCCTTAAGGTATCGAAAGATACGCTTGTCACGACCCGCACCCTAGAGTAAGGGCACGAGAAGTGGGTACGTCCAGCCTACGCCGCAGTGTCGGCGATAGAATGCTGTCCTAGGTTACTATCTAATCAACAACTCACGCAATTATATAATGTACTTGTCAAAAGTCAACTCCGAACGGAGGACAAGTATAGATATAATGAATCTCAATCACAGTCTAAGAACGATAAGATAACACAGAAGTTCATAACTAAAGACTAAATAACAACATTTAAAAACTGCTAAATAATAATATCTCAAACAAACTCAAATACAAACTCGTATCTCAAGTTATTACAATTCAAATTCTAAAACATGAAAACTAAGCCAAGTCTACTAGCTAGTCTCCCGATCACTCCTGAGTGTCGGGGCCACAGGTAGCTAAGTCATCTCCTGCTCCAAGGCAAGTAGGGCAAATGTCCTCAGGGCAGTCATCTGTAATATTTTCAACAGGTCCAGTCAGGACAGGAACGAGTATAAATTATCAAGAAATTCCAAGTAAATGACAGAGAACTATAAAGCAGTTATAGACAGTTTTATTGATGAATATGGTAGTTTGTATACATGTGATGGTATAGAGAAACAGTTAAGGTACAAGAAAAGTAAGGCAAGTAAAACAAGAGAAGAATCATAGCAAATAAGACTGTAAATAGAACTAGCTGAACTAGAGCAACATGTTATAAGTCCAGAATATAAATATAACAAGTGCAAAACTTAAGTAAATCCAGACAACATAAATCTGATACCAGGTGATTCCAGTACAAGATGAGTCCAGTGTAAGATGATTCCAGTCAGTGATCAAAGGTTCCAGGGTGAGTCCAGCCTATACTCTAACTGTGTGTTTTAAAATATCGAGATCGACATGTAAACGGCTGTAGGTAATACGGCACACCGCACACTTGGCCAAGTGTGGGATGGCTATCGTTCCAGAAAAATTCCAAGGGAGTGGTTCCAGTATTTGGGAATGTTCACATGTCTACTCCAATATTTCCCCACCCGCAAGTACAAGTGAATCCAGAAATGACACGAGAATTGAGATGAGTCCAGCCAAACATAATAATACCAGCAAAGGATTTCAGGGTGATTCCAGGTGATTCCAGTAGGTGATTCCAGTAGTGGTTTCAGAAGGTGATGCCAGTAATAATTCCAGAAATAGAGGCCATACAGATGGTATGTGTGTCGCATACATGAATCCAGTAATATCCATACGTGTTGTAAGAATCACATAAAACTAACTAGAACTGAAATACAGTAATTGACAAGTAAATGAAAGAACTATCAGAGAATGTACTCACCTGATACTCTGAAAAGAGTAATAAAATATCAGATGTCTGCACCGGAGTCACAATGTCCTAAATAGAGCAGTATGGGTTATGACATGTTTAAAATAAGGTAAATAAAATCTACCATGCAATCTACATGATTTCTGGGTCAATCTAGGTCAAAGTCAACTCTAAGTCAAACATGGTCCACTGTCTAGGTCAATCCTAGTCCAGTCAAGTCTCACTAGGCCTAACCAAGCCTAGACTAGCATACAACCAAGCAACATCACAAGCCACAAGGCATCACACATTATACATATCATCTATACATATATTCATGCATTCATTTAGCTCTATATACCCATGCTTGCATAGATAGGATACTCACATCATATATTGCATACAAGTATTCATGTTTAGGTACAAGGGAATTTATATATATATATATATATATATATATATATATATATATATATATATATATATTAGTACATAGAGGCATATCTATATACTTATATATAGAGATACATAGGGAATGCTTATACACATACAAAACAGGGAAGGTGATTGTGTGTGAAATCTGTAAACTAACATATGTGTGTATAACCAATCATGAAGGGTGTGTGTGTGCATTTAGCTAGGGTGTGTCAAGTGGCATGTGTGTGTAGTATAGGTACATGGCAATTTGGTTTAGAAGGCATAGGGCTGATACAAATGCAACCACAGTGACCAAGACAGTTTCCAGGAATTGAAAACCCAACATTCCCAATCTCATATTTCAATCCTGAAACCTATCTCAGGATTCTCAGGTTATTAAGTCTCAGTGTTCATGATAACTCAGGATTTATAGTTTAACAATGAATTTAAAAACCAAACATCAGTGTAATCAGTCCTTATGCTCATTTGAAACCCAATGTATCCAATTCATCATCTGGACTTGGACAGGGCCTCATACATGTGTGGGTGTGGATGCAATAGAGAACAGTGAGGGGTGTGATAGCTCTCAGTCTCATGAATACTTAAGTTCATTTTGCTTTTTAAACCATAAACTAAAAATGAATTGACCCTATACATATCTATATAACTATAAGCTGAAAACCAAAAGGAATATGTATCACATGTTAGGTTTAGTTAACAAATCTCAGTTTTCTGTTTCAAGTTCAAACTTAGTTAACTGACAGTTGAACTATACAACTTAGGATTTCATTTCACTAAAACTCAGTAAAACCCAGTTCAGATTTCACACATCTCAGAAATTTCACTTTATTGGAAAACTCAGGAAAATGACAGTTAACATCACATTAAACCAAACTCTAACCAAAAATCAGTGTTCAGGGTTCAGTCCTCACTGTTATCAATTATCAGGTTTACATGTTCAGTCAAGTGAATTGAGATGAAGGGCTCGGTTTTAAGGTTAGAAGCTCAACCCCATGAACCAACCCAATGTATACATATATAGATATATATCATAAATTATTCACAGTTTAACATCTAATCAATATATCTCAAAAATCTCAGGAATTCAATTTAAACCAATACTTCATTTGTGTATAACAGTTTAATATCAGAAAACCATTTTCCCTTGACAACATCAACCCAAACATGTAGCCATCATTTCAGTTAAAAAAAGAGATAGGTTCAGGAATTTCATGTCTATAATAGGAATTCAAATTTCAGTTAAAAAGGAAGATCCGATGTATCAGTCTAATAGGAATTCAAATCTCGAAATCAAAAACTAAGTTAAATATACAATTTGATGGTTGGTAAATGATCATGTATATGTCAGTATGTTTTACAGGTCATGTCGTGTCCACAAAAGTGGACACGACGTGTCCAAAACATGAATTACACAGAGTATCAAAATACACCACAGGCAGCCTCGTGTAGAGGTGCCGATGCTTCGTGGACACGACACGGCTCACATGGAGCCACGTGTTCGTGTCCACATGTAGCCCAAGTATAGGGCTACACGTTCGACACCCTGACACGTCACCACGACGTGTCCAGGGGCGACACGAAGCTCGTGTCAGAACACGAACTGTACTGCGTGCAGTTCAGTGTAAAACCCGTGCACGTCCAATTACGTGTCCGACACGACACGAGGTCTCACCAAACTTGATGGGGGTCTTGTCAGTGACTGTCCCCACCCTCGTGTCAAGTGGCACGAGTCCATGTGGCAAAATGAGGGAGAAAACAGGGGGTGGTAGCAGGGCACTGAGCGCGCGTGTCGTGCAGCGTGTCCGACCCAATTTTGGACACGAAAACAGTATCAAATCAAACTCAGTCTTCACGAAATATATTCCACACATTAGGAGCTTTCAAAATATATAATTTATTTTGAAAATGGAGAACAAAAAGTTCATTGAGGCATTACATCAAACACTCATTCAATTACACCGATACGTGTCCGATACGGACACAAAATGGACACGAACTCCTACCAAACTTGGGATACACCTAGGGGAACCCTAAATGAATGCATTTATGGGAAGAAATCAGGAATTTACTAGGGTTTGTAGGGTTTTACCTATTGAGTGTTCAAACTCAATGTGGAGAGCCTTGATTCGATGTCTTCTTCGATTTTCTCCGGTTCAATCGTCCTCGAACTTTGCTAGCAAGCCCCCACAAGTATCTTCTACTGTTGGGGATGATGATGCAATTTATTTGACTCAATTTGGGCTCAATTTGGATTAATGGGGAGAGGTTTGGGGAAGAACAAGTAGGGCTTTTTTCTAGGGTTTGTAAAAGAGGCCAAGGCTTTGTTAATGTGACTTTATAGGAGGGGGGGTCTTGTGTGGCTGTTGAAATGAGTAGGGTTAGGGTTTTAGATGAGTGGTTAGGATCACTCCACCAAATTTCTAGCCTTCCTATTGGTTGAGGCTTCTTTTCACAAATATCTCAAAAAGAAATATTTCATCCTAATAATATCTAGATATTACTAACCTTGGCACTTAGTAGGAATGTTCTAACCCTAATTTTAACCTCATGACTAATCTAGGTTAGGTTAACTTCTAGGTTAAGGCTTCTCAAAAAGGCTAGCACAATATTTAATTAATATAAACTACAATTTCACAAAATTGCCAAAATGACCAAAATACCCTTAGGCTAAAAATTGGTAAATTGAATTCCTAATCACATGACTAGGCTCCCTTGGTCATGGTCAGTCTCTAGGTTTAGCAAAACTAGGGTTTAACTAGTTAACCATCAAAAACACTAATCAATATTTTAAATAGTTTTAAATTGATAAAAAAAATCACCAAAATTCACAATATGATTTAAATATCATTATTAAATGATTATAATTATAAAATTTCAAAATTGCCCTCATTTGGAAAACTGGGTGTTACAACGCTTAACTGCGGACAGATGTGATTCCTTTGGGTTAGCTTGAAAACGTGCACACAGGCAAACACTAAACATTATATCTGGACGACTAGCAGTTAAATAAAGTAAACTACCAATCATACCTCGATACTTACGTGTGTCGACTGGCTTGCCTTGTTCATCTGAATTAAGCTTTGTTGAAGTTACTATTGGAGTGCCAATAAGTTTGACATTGTCGAGATCAAACTTCTTTAGCAGGTCTTTTGTATACTTGGCTTGATTTATAAATGTCCCATTATCAGTTTGTTTGATTTGCAATCCGAGAAAGAATTTCAGCTCTTCCATCATGCTCATCTCAAACTCATTCTGTATACACTTAGAAAATTCTTGACACAGAGATTCATCAGTAGATCCAAATATAATATCATCAACATAGATTTGAATTAAAAGAAGTTTGCCATTAAAAGACTTAATAAACAGTGTAGTGTCAACCTTGCCTTTTGAAAAATCGTTGTCAAGTAGAAAAGTGCTTAAACGATCATACCAAGCACGAGGGGCTTGTTTTAAACCGTATAAGGCTTTCTTCAACTTGAAAACATGATCATGGTTTTTGAAATCCGTAAAACTTGGAGGTTGTGCTACAAAAACTTCTTCTTTTATAAAACCATTTAAAAAAAAACTCTTGACATCCATTTGAAATAGTTTGAAATCATGAAAACATGCAAATGCACATAACATGCGAATGGATTCTAATCTCGCAACTGGGGCATAAGTCTCATCGTAGTCGATACCTTCTTCTTGATTGTATCCTTGAGCTACGAGTCGAGCCTTATTACGAGTCACTAAACCATTCTCATTTAGTTTATTTCGGAATACCCAACGGGTGCCAATGACCGGATGATCAATAGGCCTGGGAACAAGTTTCCAAACTTGATTCCGTTCAAATTGGTTTAATTCCTCTTGCATAGCATCTATCCAAAAACTATCACTACATGCTTCATCAATAGATTTGGGTTCTAGCTGTAAAATAAATGCAACACTAGAAACAATATCTCTACTGGATGTCCGAGTACTTACTCCTTTGGTAATATCATCAATTACCAAATCTTTTGGATGATCAGCTGTAAATTTCAACCTTTTCGGTAGATTCTGAAGGTAGCTGGTTCCTGGATCTTCTCTAGGAGGTTCAGCTAGTGCAGAGCTTAGTTGAGGATCAGCTGATGTTGAGCTTGGTACAGTTGAATCTTCGTCATTGTCATCGATCGTCATCTGATTTAGTTCATCAAAGGTGACATTGATTGACTCTTCGATGATCATGGTTCTTTTGTTGAAGACTCTGTATCCTTTGCTCTCGGCCGCATAACCTAAAAATATACCTTCACCGGCCTTTTCATCAAATTTTCCTAAATTGTCTTTCGTATTAAGAATAAAACATTTACAGCCAAAAATTCTAAAGTATGAAACAGATAGAATTCTATCAAACCATAACTCAAATGGAGTCTTCTTCGATTTGGGTCGAATTAGAACTCTATTAAGTACAAAGCAAGCTGTATTGACAGCTTCAGCCCAGAAATATTTGGGTTGACTTAACTGGTTTAACATCACTCTGGCCATTTCGGTTAGAGTTCTGTTCTTATGTTCCACAACTCCATTTTGTTGTGGAGTCCTAGGGCAGGAGAACTCGTGTACAAAATCGTGTGTGTCACAAAATTGCTCAAAATCAGCATTCTCGAATTTGTCTCCATGATCGCTTCTTATGCGAGTGATCATGTAACCTTTTTCATTCTGTACTTTCTTACAAAAGGCGACAAATTTGGATAATGCATCATTCTTGCCTGTCAAGAAATATACCCACATGTATCTAGAGAAATCATCTACAATTACGAAAGCATAAAGTTTACCTCCGAGGCTAGCAACTCTGCTAGGACCAAATAAGTCCATATGAAGCAATTGTAGAGGTCTAGTAGTACATACTGTGTTTACTGACTTGAATGTGGATCTGGTAGCTTTGTTATTTTCACATTGGCTGCATACCGAGTCCTTCTTGAATGTAATATCACTACACCAAAATGGACATTTAGGAACACTAGCTATTTCTCAATCTGGAACACTTATTTTTTGTTCCTAGGTTCTGGAACATATTAAAAATGTTCCGAATCAAAAAAATGTTCCTAATAAATTTTATTTTATTTTTTATAAAAAATATTTATTCAAATACATTTGTTTACGGTTCCGAATATGTTCCAAATTGGAATTGCATCCATGTGCCATATACGTATTTTCTAAATATAGCTTCCTAGCAAAGAAGTAAAAATTCACCAAACCTAACCTAAATGTTCCAAACTTTTCTTTTTCCCTCTTTTTATATTTCACAGTTTTCTTCTCCCTCCAAATCGATTTCTCTCGCCATCAAACCCGCGTACTGTCCCTCCATTGTCTTCTCTCAATCAAACTTGTGCATGCCTGCCATCGTGGAAGGCTTGAAGGTCGCCATCCGCTACGACCACCATTACGGAAGGATTTACGATGGCGCATGGAGAAAAGGGTTTGAAGGCCATTATCCACCGTGGAAGAACCATGGAGAAAAGGGTTTGAAGGCTATTATCTACCGTGGAAGAACCGCGTACGATCGCCATCATCCACCAAGGAATATTTTCATAGCTACGTCTTCCGCGTACTATCGCCCAAATTTTTTTCCACGGTTTGTTCTTTCTATTTTCTTTGTTTTAATTTGTAATTTTTATAGCTGGTAGCCTGTTTGTAGGAGGGCTTGTAGAACTTGCAGGATTTTCTAGGAAAACTTGTAGGACCTGTAGAACTTTGTAGGATTTTCTAGGAAGACCATATATAATTGCATTATGTATTCCTTGGTGGACGATATGTTATGGTGCTCTCCTGTTTTAACTTTGCTGCATATTCATTTCATAGAACATACCTTTACCATATATAACCCCATTAAGTGTTCAATTGGAGTTTGTATTTATTCATCTGTAATGGTTCCCTCATCACTTTCTTTCTCCTTTTTGTTCTGAGTGCAATGGATCATCTTTTGATCTTAAAATCAGAAAGCTTTCCTGTTCCTGAAAATAAAGTATGTGTATATATATATATATATATATATATATATATATATATATATATATATATATATATATATATATATATATATATATAATTGTTTTCCAATTTTATTCAAACCATTGGCCCTCAATTTTTAACTAAACATAGTTTGCATCAAGATTGGACTAAGTTGTTAAAGTATGGGTCCAGTAAGGTTTTATATAATCTAATCAGAATTTGAGCATTATTGTTTCTTGGACAGAGCATATATCATGTCTGATACCCAAATGTGATAATGTCTGATACCCAAATGTGATAATGTCTGATAGCAAAACGTGATAAGGGATGATGTTGGACGTCACTATGGGTGTTTCTATAATAATGATACTTACTCTTTTTGATTGTTTCGAATAGCCTAGAACAGCTACTAACAAGGGTTCTATTCTCGGTTAACTCTCACAACTGCAAATCAAGGTAATGTCAGTTTCTGACAGAGTTATATTAATTAACCTTAGCATATATATATATATATATATATATATATATATATATATATATATATATATATATATATATATACTCATCTTTATCAACCAACAAATAAAAAACTGAAGTTATGATAGAATATGAAGCAACCACTGTTTCAGTCTAACACCAGATGAGAGTAACTAAATTTGATATGGTTAGGTATAAAGAAAGGCAAATAAATACAGAATATTAGATACTGGTAAAGAAACCAACACCTGCATATTTCCTAATTGGATTGTACAGTTAGAATACTCTATACATGCTACATGAAGGCATCTTTGAAGCTCAGGACAATTCACATATTATGAGAGGATTTTGCTACTAAATTGAAAAATGTCGCGAAGTGAGGTTCAAGGATATGACATGATAAATGATTTTGTTGCTTAAAAAATAATCTATGAAACTTAAACAATCTATGGAAGCTTATTAGGTGTAGGGAATAGAAGTTAATACTTATGTGGTAAAAAACAATCTAAGGAAGCTTGATGAGGATAGGTAAAAGGAAAATCAAACTCCCAATAGATAGAGTTAGAGCTGGATAACACCTTATTTTATTGATGTGTTTTATGATCCTTTATAATTTTGTCATATGGAACTTTATTCATTGTCTTTATGAAACTTAAACAATCCAAGTTTCTACTGTGTTTCGACATTGTTGGGTTTTCTATTAATAGTTAATTTGGATTAAATTTTAGGTTCTGGATTCACCTACTAATGGCATACTTGTTCACCATGTGGACTTGCTTATATAGCCTCTACAAGAAGTATGCTTATATAGCCTTTATGAGGTTACATTTTCTGGCTTCACAAGATCGCCTCTACAAGGAGTGTGCTATTTTAATTTGATCCCTAATTGATGTTTTTTTTATAGGAAACTATGTTGTTGGATTGGTTTCTCAATGTGGGTCTTACGTAAAATTTGATTTTTGTGGGTATTTTTCAGTTCATTGGAAGAGCTCAGTGGTGGTCAGGCCCGGCCGTGAGGGTGGGCGGAGTGGGCGATGTTTGTGGGTATTTTTACCGTCTATTGGTTCTTGTAGTTCTAATTTAAAGTTTGTATTTCTTTATGCATACAGTGCAAAGTTATCTATTGGTACTATATTTACTTTTCTTTCTTGTTCATATCTATGATATCATGTTCTTTTTGGCTATCTACATTAATAATCAATTTGGTCTTGATAGGGTTATTTCTTTATGCATACATTATAAACTTATTTTTTTACTTAATTTCTGTGCGAAGTTCTATGGAAGTTGCAACATTTGTAGCAAATGTATGATGTTTGGTTGGTTCATGTTATTGGAATCAATTTTGGTTTTATAACTGATGTCATTTTCTTTGTGTACGCGCTCCTTCTAGTTCATGTCTATGATTTCATGTTTTTTTCTTGTTGATGCTACATGATGTATCCTGGTGATGGTTTCTCACATGTTTCATATGTTGACAGAAAAATAGTACATGGAGGGACATCATCCTTGCATACAAGACCCTCGGAGTCGTGTTCGGGGCTCTTGTTACTTCGCCTCTCTATGTTTACCCCTCAATGAAGTTGAATAATCCAAGTGAGCAAGACTACTTGGGGATCTATAACATCATATTTTGGACACTTACACTGATCGGAGCGGTCAAATATGTCTGCACAGCCTTGAAAGCTGATGACATTGGGAGGGTATGTTTCTAGGTTCTTATAGTTACTGAAAATTATATCATAGCCCTTCATTTTCTTTGTGTTTTATTGAAGAATTTATTGTGAATCCATATGTTATCTTACCAGTGCTAGAAGTATATGAATATTACTAACCTTGACCTTTTACAAAATTTCCTTCTTATAATGAATTCGTGGAAATTACCATACTTCGGCTTTTGTCTATTTAGGCCTAGGGAACTACCAACTATTGTTCAGTATCGACAACATAGTATCAGTGCCATCTCATGCTAGTCCAGGTGTTACTATACCTCATCATGTACAAGTGTTGACATCTTCTCTTTTACATATTTCCATGTCACCTTCATTTTCAACCTAATGCAAATTGCTTTAAATACTCTCTCATCTCCAATCTTTTCCCAAGGTTTGGCTATGAAGCATGGTCAATTGCGAGCAGGTTCTACGAAACATTAACAACCTGGCAGCTTTGACCTTTCTATGACTTGGTTGGAAATTTCTAGCTAAGCATCTGTAAATTAGACAGGACATTACCATGAAATATCCAAGGCAACTTAGTGGATAGGAAAAGCTTCCTTTTTTTAGGTTCAAGAAGTGAACTCTCTCTAAGTTCTCCAAGACTAGGGAGGTTTGTAACCTAAAGAAAAAAACGGATTGGCTAAGCCAAACGAATCAAGCCCCCCTGCATATTCTCTGTAGTGGACACTGAAAAAACTGTAGAAAGTTAAGTATACATGTCTATTTTAAAAAATTCATTAAAACCCAATGCAGTCCTCAGTTGGATGAAGGGACCTGTGTTTGTATGTGGTGGTGAGTGTACCACAAAATTGCATGGGAAATATGCTTTCCATATATTACTTTTGGAATCTGACATAACAGATGATTAGACTAAAGTTTCATATTGGTCAAATGCAAATTATGATACAAACAGTGATGGTATTTTTCATGTTATAACTTACAAGAGCTTCCATGAGGTTTTTTTTTGAACTTCCATGAGGTTGATCTTAATTCCTTGTCAATTTTGTTTGCTGCTGGCTGCTGGCTGATTCTCATATTATATGATTGGGAGCATGCAAAGGACTATAAAAAAGGGCAGTCTATTGAAAACTTGGTTGTAGCAATAATTAAATCTAACTAAATTCTCTCTATGGTACAAATATAATTTCATTTCCAGGAATGGAAGAAATCTTATCATTGAAGTCAAAATTTCAAGATCACACTTTGATCTTCAAGATTAGCCTCTTATTGCATTTCAGAGGTTCGTAAGGAATAGCTTTCACTATGCTCTGTCCCTCGAGACCTGGCAACATATCTGGTCTGGGGGTCTTCTGAAACTTGACATTTTCGTTATCATGCTCTAATTTCCTCAGCATCTCATTCAGATACTTCAACTCTTGAGTGAAGACCAATCTAGAGGAGGAATCATCCTTAGGTTCTCTGGCTGCACATTCTCTGTAGTGGACACTGAAAAAACTATAGAAAGTTAAGTATACATGGCCACAAAGACCCACTCACCACCACATACAAACACAGGTCCCTTCATCCAACTGAGGACTGCATTGGGTTTTAATGAATTTTTTAAAATAATAAACTGCAGGAGGAACTTTTGCTATATATTCATTACTTTGCAGGCATGTCAACATTGGCATTCTTTCATCAAGAGATGCCAGGATAGTGGCTTCCTTCACACCCTAACATATCTACGAATATCGAGAAGCCAAGCAGGCCAAGAAAATTCTTTGAGAGATGCATGACTTCTCGAAGGATACTTCTCTTTAATGCAATGCTGGGAGTGTGCATGCTCATTGGTGATGGCATACTCATTCCTGCCATCTCAGGTAATCTTGATTGCTCTAAAAAATTTGTAGTGCAATGACTGTCAAGTCTCCAATTTATTGTCTCTGAGAACTTTATGCATTCTCAGTGTTATCAGCAATAGATGGGCTTAAAGGACCATTTCCTTCCATCAAAAAATGTAAGTAACTTTCGTATTCCTGTCCTTTCTCTTGAACAATTCCATGTAACTCAATTATGGGAAACTATTAATGACTCAGTTGCGGTGGAGGCTTTATATGTGTTTGTTCTGATTGCTTTGTTCCTGGTTCAAAAGTATGGCACTTCCAAAGTGAGCTTCCTCTTTTCCCCAATTATGGGTCTTTGGACTCTCACCACCCCAATGAAAGGGGTGTACAGCTTCTTGCGATACTACCCAGGAATATTTAAGGCAGTGTTACCACACAACATATTTCCATTCTTTTTAAGGAATGGGAAGGAAGGCTGGAAGCTGCTTGGTGGCACTGTTTTATGTATAACAGGTACGAGTTCTGAAAATATGTTGCCTTCATAAGAATATAACTTAAGCTAATCCATTTTTGTTAACTCAGGTGCTGAAGCAATGTTTGCTGATCTTGGTCATTTCAACAAGAGATCAATTCAGGTATTTTACCATGCGTTGTAGAGGGGTATTTTTTTTATACTACTGATGCCTTTAAATACATGATGTGTAATTTTATTACAACTGCACTTGCAGATGGCATTCCTTTTTGCCATATATCTATCATTGCTCCTCACATATGCAGGGCAAACAACATATTTAATCAAAAACCTTAATGATTTTGGTGACAGATTCTATAAATTTGTACCTGATCCAGTCTACCGGTGCATGTTCGTCATTGCAACCCTTGCAACAATTGTTGCCAGTCAGTCCTTAATTTCTGCCACCTTCTCAGTAATCAAGCAATCAGTTGTCTTAGATTACTTCCCTCGTGTGAAGGTGGTTCATACATCCCAACACAAGGAAGGCGAGGTGTACTCCCCAGAAACAAACTACATCCTCATGGTCTTATGTGTGTGTGTAATACTTGTTTTTGGTGACAGCAAGGACATTGGAAATGCTTTTGGTACGTAACTACTAGCAAAATTGTCTTTAGGTGTAGCCTAGTAGTATAGGAAAATACATGTTACATTCAGCCTGATAGTTCGAAGTAGGTCTATTGCAACTGGCTGTTATATATAGATAAGATAACAGGACGTATATTCAACTTTGCAGGTTGGGAGATTATCTGATAGCTTAATGTTTGCAATTGATATCTCTACATTCTTCAGTGAATTTACTGTGTTCTTACCTGTCTTTATACGAAAATAAACCAGTTTACTTTTTAAAGACAACTATTTGGATAAATTAAATGGATAAACAACAGATTCCAAGTTATAGTTAAACTGTCGGGCTAGGAGAAAACTTAAGCAAATATTCATACTACCTGAATGAACTGACTTTGAGTATTTTTTTTCTACAGGTGTTGTCGTTATACTTGTCATGCTCATTACAACAATCCTTTTGACTCTGGTTATGATCATTGTCTGGAAAACTCCTCCCATTATTGTCGGGCTATACTTTGCATCCTTCTTCCTTCTCGGAGGCATCTACGTGAGTGCAGTCTTCACTATGATCCTTGAAGGTGGATGGTTTCCCTTTGCTATATCCTTCATTCTTGCATTTATAATGTTTGGGTGGTACTACGGGAGGCAGAGAAAACTAGAGTATGAAATGATTAACAAGGTAACTCTGGAGTGCCTCGGAGGTCTCTTGTCAAATTCAGATATCTAAAGGGTACCTAGCATTTGCTTCTTCTACAGCAATATCCAAGATGGCCTGACCCCAATACTCGGTCACTATATAAAGAACATGTGGTCATTACACAAGGTAACGATCTTCACCACTCTTCGGTACTAGCTGGTAGCCAAAGTTGCTCCTGAAGATAAAGTCGACCAAAGGAAGCTAGGGCCTGGTGGGGTCTACGAGTGCATCGTTCAGTATGGGTATGCAGATTCCCCGAATCTTGAAAGAGATGACTTTCTTGGGCGAAGATGTACAATGCTTTTTCTCTTGTGATATTTATATTGTCATTTGGAAGGAAAGTTTTGACTCTTGTCTGTTTGAAACAATCTACTAAAGTGTTATCTGTGAGTAACATTGTGGATCTTTGGAAGAGATATTTTACATGTGTTAATAATTTGCTCAAATGTTCTCTCATTGACTATTGTGTTTAAACTATTACTAAGTTGTATCTTTAGCCTAATCATGGTTCAAACTAAAAATGGAATACAAAAAATAAAATTAAAAAAAAAACAAGAACGTTAATAAAGTGTTGCAAAATTAGCCATAATAATAATGTAAAAGTGTTGCAATTATATTTAGGAACGAGCTTAAAGCGTTTCAAAATGACATTTAGAAACATTTCAAATATGTTCCAAAAATAATTTAGAAACACATTATATATGTTCCAAAAATCTAATTTTAGAACGCCTGGTAAATGTTCCAAACTAAATTTAGGAACGTTGTATAAGTGTTCCAAATATTGCAACGCCACTTTTAGGAACGGTTATAATATGTTCCTAAAAATATTAGGAACATATAAAAACTGTTTCTAAAAGCCTTTTTTGGTGTAGTGTATCCGGTAAACCGCGTACTAGCTTCTTTGTGGATAATCTTGAGATCGTATCCATATTAGCGTGACCGAGTCTCATATGCCACAGATGACTCTCATCACTCTTGGCCATTAAGCATCTACCTAAAATGTTAGTTTCTTCTAACAAATAGAAAACATATATATTGTCTTCCCTGATACCTTCAAAGAGAGTACCACCAGTTGAGCTGTCAATTATAGTACATTTGTCTTTGCCAAAGTTGATGCCATAACCATGATCAGCTAGATGACTTATGCTGAGTAGATTATGTTTTAACTCGGTAACCAGACAGACATCCTTAATCACAGGATAGGGAGACTTACCAACATCACCGATACCAATAATATAGCCTTTCAAGTTATTACCGAAGGAGACATAGCCTTCCTTCTTTTTCTTCGACAGTGTTGCAAATAGGGTAGCGTCACCGGTCATATGCCATGAGCAACCGCCATCGAGGATCCATTTGCTTCTAGCATGTGAAGGGTGTTCCACCTACAAAATAGTTTGCAGATGAAACCTTTGGTACCCATTTCTTGTAGGGTCCTGAATTGTTAGCTTTAGGTATCCAAGCATAAACATTTAAATCAACAAGCTTTCTCATTCTACATGCAGATGAAATATGACCAATGAGGCCACAATAATGACATTGTGCATGTCGAGTGTTGAAAGTTGAGTGGTGTGCACGGTTGGTAGGTTTAGGTTTTCTAGTATAAAAGAAAGCATACCTATAATCTTGTTTGGGCTTAACCTTTTGGGGTAAAGGTTTTATATGGTTAGGTCTGACAGTGTTTGGCTTGGGAATGTTCTGATTTTTCGGTAAGTGACACGTGTTAGGGAAGGAAGCAGCAGGTTCAGGCTGTTTTCCTAACCTAATTTCCAATCTTTTGGAAGTGTCATACAACTTAGTTTAATCAGAAGTGAGTGATTCCATTCTGATTTATGCACATCGAAGACTTTTCTTCTCTATAGAAAGTTCTTCCTTGAGTTGGTCAATAATTTTGTCTTTCTCTTCAGATGACTTGGAAGTCTCGTGTAATAAGAGCTTTGTTGAAGAAAGCTCACCAGACTCACTAACATTATTTCTAACCTCAGCTAGTAGGTCGGTAAGTCTACCTATTTCACCTTTGTACTCTTTGAGTACCTTCTTAGAGGTCTGATACTTGCTACGCAGTTTCCTGTAATCAGTCATCAGGTCACTAAAGGCATCTCCTAATTGCTCAAAGGTGAAGTCATCATAAGTATCAACTACAGGTTCAGTAGGTACCTGATCGGATGCCATAAAGCATACGTTTGCAGCGTCTTCTGATTGTTCGTCTTCTGAGTCGCTGGCTTCACTTTCATGCTATATGCTGGTATTGGCATATCTCCTAGATGTTGATTTCTTCCTGTTTCCTTTTTCATACCTGTTGCTCTTCTTGCTTGTGATGAGTTTGTGGGACAATCCTTCTTCATGTGTCCCTCCTTCTTGCAACCATAGCAGACATCATCTTCTTGATACCAGTTGTTGCTGTTGTTCTCTTTGACTCTCTTCTCATGTCTCATGAATCTTTTGAACTTCCTTGCTAGGAGTGCTTGATCTTCAGCGTCAGATCCACTGCTGTCTGAGTCACCTTCAGCAGCTTTTCTGTGCTGAGCCTTGAGAGCGATCGTCTTCTCCTTTGGTGCAGGCTCTTCAAAATCTTGTAGCTCCAGTTCAGGGTAAAGTGCATTTAAACCCTCCTTAGAGTTGCCTCGTTCGCAAAATAAGACCTTTTAGAAAACTTATGCAGTTTGCACCTCCCGCAAACCATGTTTTGCTCATAATACCCCTTTCCGTCAAAATGACGTCACATGTAGCCGTTAGCACCCAAATTTAGGAGAGAAAATTTTTTTTACTCCCCAAAATACCCCTCTATTGGACCGTTAGGGACAGTAGCCTATTCCATTCTCTATATAATAGGATTGTTTGAAGGAAGATTGTTTGAAACATAACATTAAACACAAACATTTCAATTTTCTACATAATTGACCGGTTGGCTGGTAGGAAAAATAACAACGTTTTATTTTTTTTTATTCCTTTTTATTTTACTTATTTGCTATCATTAAATATTTTGAAGTTTTTTCTTACCTACAGATCTCAAATCCAACTGCAGATTATGGCCAGTAGCTCGCAATCTTCATTCTCAAGACGTCCAAACAGAAATTATTGAAGAACAATTTGTTGCTATTGTGGATTAATTAGTCCACTGAAGACTTCATGGACACCAACCAATCCTGGAAGAAGATTTTATGGGTGTACAAATTTTCCAACAAATTCTTGTGGTTTTCTACTATGGGAGGATGAGAAACTTTTAGAACACTATCATATTCTAATGTGGAATTTAATAAAAGAAGTAAAGAGCACCGAGGCCAAGGTTTACAACCTATTCCAAGAGAATCGACAGAGGCGGTGGCAGCAACTGAACCCAGACCATGCTTCAACATAAATGTTTTACAATTTATTTTAGGATTTTTGACATGTTTAGTACTATTTAAGTTATTTGTTTAAGAATTACGGATGTGATGAATGGTGGCAGCAACTGAACCCAGACCATGCTCTCATCTAATGTTTGAAGCTTTTTTTACTTATTCCTTTTTTTCTCAAGACGTCCAAATAGAAATTATGGAAAAATAATTTATTGCTATTGTGGATTAATTAGCCCATTGAAAATAAATTTAATATTAGTTACAGTAATATTACCTCCAAATAGAAATTATGGAAGAATAATTTATTGCTATTGTGGATTAATTAGTCCATTGAAAATAAATTTAATATTAGTTACAGTAATATTACGTCCAAATAGAAATTATGGAAGAACAATTTATTTTTGGATTTTTGATACGTTTAGTAATATTTAAGTTATTTGTTTAAGTAATACATGTGATAAAAATAAATTTGTACCAAGATTTGCAATTTCAGTTAGAATTAATAAATAAATAATTACGATAATAGTCATGACTAATAAATTATTAAGTAAGACTATAATGATGATTATAATGATGATTACAAAATTATTAATTAAAATTATTATAATATATAAATTATTAACTATAATTATAATTATGATTAAATTATTATTAATTAATATTATAATAAAATTGTAATTAATAAATTATTAACTACGATTATAATTATTAATTAAGATTATAATTATTATAAAATATTAAATAATATAATATTAGTTACAGTTATCTAGCTCCAAATACGGTTTACAAAACATGCCCTAAGTTAAATGGCTGTATAGTTCAGGACTAACTGGACATTTGTTAAAAGATTTTTTTTTCCAGAAAAAATTTAAGATGAAAACCTACTATTTAGATTATAAACATTTATTTTCGAAAATGACATCAAGCATGAGAATTCTATCTTTTTAGGAACGAGAGGTTATTTTAATAATCTTTTTAATTTTTTGTTTTTTGTTTCCATTTTTTTCATCTTTTTAATAATCTTTTCTAGTTTTTTAAGAGTGACTTTTATTTTCAAATTTGTATAGTTTTTGTTTTGTCTTTTTTTCATTGTTTAAGATTTATCCTCATTTTTTGGATTTTTGGAATATTTTTATTTTTTTCCATATTTTAATAGTACTTTTTTTTGTTTTTAATTTGGTATTTTTTTTCCCAGTTTTTCATCATTTCTATTTTTTAAGAATTGATTTTTTTTGTATTTATCAGTTTTGTTTTTCCCAAAAATATTTATATATTTGTTAAATAAAAAATAATTTATGACAAAATAATTTTAAATAATATTTATCCACTTTTTTAACGGCGCTAACCGTTTTTAACAAGTTAATATTAATTAAAATAATTTTAAAAAATAATTTTACTAGCAAAGACCATTTTTCCTTTGTTAATATTTATCCACTTTTTAACAAGTATTTTTGCTTAACCGTTTTTAACAAAATAATTTTAGAACTAACCGTTTTTAACAGTTAATATTAGATAGTCCAGGGGTAAAAAGGTCAAAACAACCCCATTTTAACACCCCTTAACAGAAAAGTTAGCGGAGGGGGTGATTTGAGCATTTTGGTAATCTTTTGGGTTTTTCGGATCAGCGAGTCTTTATTTGCGTTTTCGTGACATCTAAGGAGGGTTTAAATGCACTTTACCCCTCCAGTTCATGAGTGAGTAGCTTACCCATGAGTACTTCGAGGGACATAGTTGTGAGGTCGTTCCCTTCAATGATTGCAGTAGCCTTCGGAATCCAGTTCTTGGTAAGTGCTCGCAGGAGTTTGCGAATCTTTTCATGGTTACTATAATCTTTACCTAAGGAGGACAAAGGATTTACAATATCCAAGAATCTCTCAAATATTTGTGTAACTGTTTCGTTGGGCTTCATTTTGAACGCCTCGTACTATTGAGTAAGTCTGCTGACTTTAGATTCTTTGACTTGAGTCGTGCCTTCATGTGTGACTTCAAGTAGCTTCCATACTTCATTAGCCGTTGTGCAGATAGACATCCTGTTAACTTCAGTTCTGTCTAAAGCACAAAAGAGAGCATTAATGGCACGTGCGTCAAGACTGGCCCTTTTCTTTTCTTCCTCTGTATATCTGCTGTGGGGTTTTTCAACTAAAACTCTATCAACATTTATACGAGGTGGCTTTTGATAGCCATCAAGAACAATGGACCATAAGTCAAAGTCAAGTGATTTCAAGAAGAAACTCATCCGTGTTTTCCAATAGGTATAGTTCGTACCATCAAACAGTGGGGGTCTGTTTGTGGCCTGGCCTTCACTTGTGAATTTCACAGTTGCCATGTGTTATGCTGTGATCTATATAATAGTTAATTAAAATGAATAAATAATTATACTGTTACCTTTGCTTTACCTGTAACACCCGTTCTGATACCAATTGTAGGAACGAAATAGTAAAGCGTAATACTCTAAGGGGGGTGAATAGAGTTGGCAGCGGAATAATGCTAATTAAAAATTATTAGCATCACAATCACAGAATATTAATCACAACTGAAATAAAGTAAAGACAGAGTTAAGAGAGCAAACGCAAAGACAGCGATGTATACTGGTATCCCTCTGTTGAGGACTAATCCAGTCGATAGAACTCTTGCTACCGGTTGAATCCACTATTGGAAAAACTGCAAGTTTTCTTACGAAGTTCTTGCAACTTCTACAATGTGAGCTTTGATACGAAGAACTCGTCCAACTTCAAATGTGAAGAGGTATTCTTCAATCAAGCCTTCTGATTACAATCTCTCAGAAACTTCTAAACCGTACCGCACTGGCAAATTGACTAGAGGATTGTAATTGGCTTAGGATCTGAAATTGAAAGCTCTAGAAAACTCTTTGAAAGACTGAAAGATTTAGATAGAGAGAAGATTGAAAGTGAATGAGTGAGTTGAAATGATCGAAATCCTTCTCTATTTATAGGAATTTCAAAGGCAGACTTCTGACAGAATTCGGACAAAATTCGTACAGAACTCTATGAGCAAATCTCGGTCAAATCTGCAACTGCAGGAGGACCATGTTCCAAGGATTCAAAATCGGCCACTAGCCGAACTCTGGCCGAACTCTGGCCGAACTCTGTCAGGGTTTAGTTAGGGTTTTAAAAAAGGTTTTTGGTGATTTTTGAAAACCTTTTTGTAAACCTTTTTGAGAGGTTATTTTAAAAACATTTTTGAACTCATTTGAGGGTAGCCTATTTGCCAGTACGACTCGGTGTACAATATTTCCTAGACTCAAATAAAATGAAAATACATTGCATAAGGAATTACAGACTCGAGTAGGCAAACAGATCTTCGGTCTTGAATTCAGTGGATAGCCATTCTTGATCATGTTCAAGAGTCCGAGATGTCCCGACTAGCATTGTATATCCAGACAGAGTTTATTCAATTATTAAAATCAGGTTTGACCATATGACCAAATGGGCCAACAATTCTAACCATCCTAACTAAGATCAATCCACTTTCTAATCATTCTAAAACTGAATTTAAATATCTATTTAAACTATTAGCATACATACATACACATGGGGTGTCCTAATTTGGGATCTATCAAGTAGGACACAAGACATATTTAAAATCCTCAAGAGAGCTCCAAATGGTCTCAAATTTGAATCTAAATGCGATACATGCATGGGTGTGGATCATATGGATTCAAAACTAACAACTATGCATAGAAAATCAATTTAGAGGGTTGGTTTTACCTATTGGAAATGAAATCCCAATGATACTCCCAAGGATACGGCTCTGACACGAAGATCTTCCAAAAAGGACACTCCTCCTTGTACTTTGCTCCAAATCTTTGCTAGCACCCTCCCTTGGTAGTATGATAAGGTTGGATGGAAGTTTTGGTGGAGGGATGTAAGGATTTGGAGATCAAATCAAAGAGGAAAGCTCTCTAATTTGGGAAAAAATACTTTGTGAAGGAAAAGAGGCAAGATGAAATAAAATAAAAGGAAAGGAGGCTAACCTACCTATAGTGGATTTAGATATAGATGGGTGGCTAAGGCTTCTCCACCAAATTTTAAGTCCTCCCATTGGTTCAATTTAGTCCTAAGGCTTTCTTTCTACAAATATCCTAAGGAGAAAATATCCTACTTAGAAATATCTAGATATTGCTAATCTTGTCATTTACTAGGTTATCCTAATCAAGACTCTAAGCTCAAGGCTAATCTAGATTAGGCTAAGATTTTAGGTCAAGTCTCAACTAAATAAATAGCACATATTTAATTAATAAAATTTCAAAATCACCAAAAAGTTAAAATGACCAAAATACCCTCAAGCCAAAAATGTTGTAAATAGTCATTCTAATTACATGGTTAGGTCTCCATGGTCATGGTTTTTCTCTAGGCTCAACAATTCTAGGGTTCACTAGCTAACATATCAAAATTATAATTCACCAATTTTAAATAGTATTAAATTAATTAAAAATCCCCATAAATCATAAATCCTATTATTAAATAATAAACTTTTACAAAAGTTTAAAATTATCTTCATTTTAGAAAAGTGGGTGTTACATCATCATCAGTTCACGGGACTTCTGACTATACCGATGGAATTTTGGTTGGTATTTGATCTCTGGCTTCGGTGACACAGTCGTTGAAGAAGAAAGCGAAGTTGTCGCTGGAGCAAATATAGTGTTAAGAGGAGAAACACGACCATCCAGCGAAGTGAATTTGCTTGAAGTCATATGGCATGACTTACATTTGGCCGTCTTCTTTGACTTGGCAGAAGAAGTAGATGGCTTTGGTTACAACTTGGCTATCAAATCAGGATGAATCCACATAATTTTGCCTTTGTCAGTTGATAAAGGTACCAAGTCGTCACTTCATGCTAGCGGGAGGTTAACAATCTCCAAGGTAGCCTTTGGGATAGAAACAACACCGTCATGTACCAGCTGAACGAGGAAGTCACCGAACTGTAGAGAGACGACATTGGCAGTCACCATCTTCTCGTCTTGCTGAAGAGTGATTTTTTTGGCATTGATCATCTCTTGGATCTTTCTTTTAAGTATGTAGAACGCCCTGGTTGGATGCCCTAGGAACCTGTGATTCATACAATATTTAGGATTGTCATTTTTACCTACTTTATCCGGCCGCATAGCATCGGGCAATTAAAATATGTTACTTTTGATCAGACAATCGAATATGCTCAAGATGTCATCTTCATCATAGGAATACTCCTCTTTGGGACGTAATGCTCTTTGCGGAGGTGCTGACTGACTTACATTGATGGACAAGGCTTCTTTGCCTTTACGGTTGTTTTGATGACCACTGTTGTTAGTAGCATGAGTGTCATCTTTGTCGAGATTAGGCATCGAGATGCCTAACTGCTTGAACTTATCAGCACTGTCTTCAGCTGCCCTGGCACTTACTATGAAGGGTCCCCAATCTTAAAATTGTATGGGTCCCGTCCACGTACTGACTATAGGTAACAAGTTTAATTTGCAAGTATCTATAGTCAATGCATCAGGAGTACCCAAAGACATTTTGAGTGCTTTCCGATGAAAGTGCTCTATGAAACGTTCAGCAGTTTTATTAGGCCTTTGTTTGATTTTAATAAGGGCCAACATGGTCATGTTGTTCGTTCCTTCATAAAACTGTTCTAGGAACATCTATTTTAATGCTGCAAAGGATGTTATGCAAGCATCTGGCAAGCTACATACCAGTCATAACAATACCTGTTAAACACCCGAGGAATAATCTAATGAGTAAAGTATCGTTCTACTGAAGATGATCAGTCATCATCTCCAAGTGGGTGATATATTAACTCAGAGATGTGCTACCGTCAAACAACATTATGGTCGGGGGCTTATATTTGGGTAGGAATGGAACTTCCTTCTGCTCAACAGGATAGGGTTGTTTAATCCCTAGTTTATGCAAACCCTCTTTTTGCTTGAAATCGTTAAACTGATTCCATAGAAGCTTGATTGGCTCGAGAGGGTCTTCCGATGTTTAAGGGACGGTAGACTGGTTTGATGGATTGGAAGGCAGAAACACGTGATAAGTACCACCCCAACATCGAAATGACTCGAAGTAACCTGAGCTGATACAGTAGCATTAAGGGGGGTTGTACCCCCAAACCAGTGTTGATAGGTGCGTTGACTGCTGCATGTTCTTGTGTCAAAATTGCATTCGCAGCCGATGGAACAGCATGTTGTGCCATAACCACAGTGTGAATCCCTGTAACCATGTCAGTAATGTCTTTCAGGCTGGCCTCCAAAGTGGCGATTCATTGTTCCTGATTGGCGGAACTAGAAGCGTCTTGATCTTCGTTGGTGATGTAGACAGACACTTCTCTAGACATTGAGGATGAGTTGGTGGAAAAGATAGTCTGATCAGAATCTTCACTATCGGCATCGAAGTTTGGTAAATTGCTACTCCTAATGTTAGAAGTGGAAAGATTCCATTGTCTGAGAGAATTTTGGTTTCTTGATTGTGTGTTCCTTCACCGGAGTCATGGAGTCGATTAAGGTATTGTTGACTGGGGGTACGGGATGAGTTACGTCTTTGACATCTTCCACCCCTAGTACCACGAGAAGTCATGATAACTGAGGCAAATAGCAATTTGTCTTCATCTACCATGATCAATTCAGGAGCCCGAGTGTAATTCAAGCGATCGAAAATAGACCGTTTGGCTAATTGACAACAGGACTTGATTACTATCGCGTGATGCTGATTGTAGTGATGTTCCTATTATGGAGTTATAGTTGTTTGAGATGAGCCTGCAGTCTTCCGCTTTTGTACAAGAATTTTGTGGAGATCAGTTACATTGACAGGAGAAGAAGAAGGCACGTGTTCCCTGATTATATTAGGAATATGATTTCTATTCCTAAGATTTTGGGTTTCCTGAGGTGTACAAGGAAGTGTTGAGTTCGTTGGCATAAGTGAGAGGGTTCTTGATCTTATAAGCCTTCACTGACCGTCTATTGGTGGCTGGCGCAGACTATTTTAGACTTGTCTGGCATGCCATATAACTTGTGGAAGGAGTTCTATTCTACGTTTGTTAAGATAAGCACGCATATCAGTGTCATGCGCCATTTGTTTGTTAGTCTGAGACAACATAAATTTTTTCTGCTTTGATCTTGATATTTGTAGGGTAGGAAGATTCTGACTTTAGCCTGATTGGCGCTGGCTAGTTTGATGTAGGGTAGGCAGTATATCATGTTGCTCTGTGCATATTGTCCCAACGCGTTTGGTACGGCACGAATGGACATCAGGAAATAAACTTTGAGCAGAATCTACTTTTTTGGTATTGATTTGATCATCTCTGCCAAGAGAAGTATAGTTTCTACTCATAAGTGTCCTGGCATCGATTGTCATAGAGGCACAATCAGATGAATTTTCTACCGAGACTAGGGCTGAAGAAGAGTAGGGAATGGCCACTCGGCGTTTTTCCTTGTTCTGTGCAGAGGCATTGATGGGTGCACTCTCCACCATGTTTAGAACTAGGGAGGAGTGAGGAATGGTCATGGGTCGCTTTTCCTTGCTTTGTGCAACAACAGTGATTGGTACGCCTTCCCCCAAGTTTAGAACTGGGAAAGAGTGAGAGATGGCCATATAGAGCTTTCTCCTGCTTTGCGCAACAACAGTGATTGTTGCGCCTTTTCCTAAGTTTAGAACTGGAAAAAAGTGAGGGATGGCCATATGGCACTTTTCCTTACTTTGTACAGGAACAATGATTGGTGCGCTTATGGACTTCGGAGTCCAGATGGCACGAGTCTTCTTATCTTTGGAGACAGCAGCAGATGCGCGCTTGGCTGCAGAGCGCTTGGCACCCCCTGCGCCAATCATTTCTTCGTAGGCTATTTGGTCGACTTCGATGACCAAAGTATTATGCGTCGTGCCAAACGACACAACATCACATTGAGTTGTCACTTTCTCGTCAAAAGAGAAACTCGTTCCCTGCATAGTCACTATTTTGTTTGCAAAAACAAAAGTTTTTCGAGAAAACTAAGTTACAAACTAAGAAAGAAAGTACAAGAGTATAATTTGATTCTGGAAAAGTACAACTGTAGGAATCTGATCAGAGGACGACCACTTTATTCCTTGGATGATACGATGTCGAAGAAGAAAAGCTCTTGAATGTGCTGCAGCAACTTTGTCAGAAGATTATGATCATTAGTCCTGCTGAAGGAATGATTCTGAACACTATTTATAGAGTTTTGGGATAACCGTTAAGTAATTATCCTGATTGGCGCATAGCTCTGGTTGGCACACCATCAACCATATGCGCAGATGGTTAGCCTAACTGCATATGATGTGTGGCGTTCTGTGAGAGAGATGCGCTTGGTTGTGGGCAGTGTCGTATGCACATTCTTCGAGATTAGTAGCATGCGTGCCATGTCATCTAACTACTTCTAGATGATAGGCGCCAATTGATGAATGGCGCATACTGTTATTAGGCACCATTTGTGAAAAAGTGCTAGGCATCTTGGAACTGTTGATTACTTCATGCCAACCATACATGGCACAGAGTAAACGATAAATATGATAATAATGACTCTGACATATCCTTCTCGAGCACCGTACGCTCGAGATTCGAAAAGATTTTCTTCGACTGATGTGCAGTCAATCATAATGACAGACATTTAGCTTCTCAAGGAAGCTTGCCACGTGGTAGCCAGTGCCATGTATTGGTCAGCTCCATCTGATATAGTGCTCCATCTGATGCTTTGTGCCATTTGATAAAAATAATCTGGCGCTATCTGTGAATGGTGTATTACAATTTTTGATATATTTTGAGCTTCTACAATATGCTTAGCATATCGAAGCTTCTATATGAGCCTTATTGCCCACCTTCTTCTTCAAGTGATGTAGATATCTATAAATAATTTAGTAAATATTAAAATTGTTTGAATAAATTATTAGTAATAGATAATTAATTATCTTATACCTCTCAAATGGAAACATCCATTGATAATGGACGAGAGCACCGATACGTGCTTCGTATTCAAGATAAATCGACAAATGTTCTATACTATCAAAAAAGCCAGGGGGAACACCTTTTCTAGCTTGCACAATGGCAATACAATCTTCTCATCAAGTTCCAACATATGTTGTACCGTCAACTTGTTTGAACACAATTCTCGAAAGAATATAGATAACTTGGCCAGCAGACCTCATAATTGAGAAGACAACATCTCTCTTAGAGTGATAGAAATTAAGCGCTCCATGAACATGTGGCAACCATTTCTCTTCATCCCTATCAGCCTTACGTTCGTTGAGATTGACATATGTCACGACCCGCACCCTGATTAGGGGCACGAGCACGTGGTTACGTCCAGCCTACGCCGCAGATCGACGGTAGAACACTGTATATAAGGTCTGTAAATACTATGTCTAAACAGTATAAAGGTACCTGTACAGTATATACACTCCGAATGGAGGTCACATAGTAATCCAGTCTCAATCACAAAATAAAACTAAGGTAGATAGCATGGAAAGGAAATATGATAGATGAAAATAGGAAATAAGTTTAAGATCCACACAAGCCCAGAGATATACACAACATCACAGAGTCACAGAATATAATATAAAATACTACAATCTGAAAGTACTAGCTGGATCGCAGTCCAGGCAAACCTAACTAAGCTACACTACTCTGGGTGTGCAAAGTCTAGTGGCTCTACTATCAAGCCACAGTCCTGGTCTACTCCATCCAACTCGACCCCATAATAGGTCGGGCAATCTGCCTCAGAATCATCTATAATATATCAACAGTATCCTATCAGAAAAATGAGCAAGTACAAACACTAACAGGAGCTCCATATAAATTGACAAATTCTATAAGAGACCGTATAATGAAATACAAGACAAAGATATAGGATGACTTAGAAACCATTTGAAAGCTGAGTTACAACCCTTAAACCAAACAAGGACTGGGGTTGTAACCCTTCTCCCGAACAGAACTTAGTCTCCAATCAAGGTATAGCATAAAGGCATGTAGAGCATGTGAGTAAATGAATATCGTAACATGGTGAGAAAAGTACTAAAAGTAGAACTGAGCAGGATATAAGATACGATAAATAAATATAAAATGTGTCTTGAATTATTAGAGCGATATGTGATCGGCTTTAGGTAAGTTACAAGACAGGTTATCCACTTGGCCCGACAATCACAAAAAAATTTCTGTAAAGGGTCATGCCGGCCAACTTGGATAACAAACACACGGAGGAATCTGCTACACCCTACGCGAGGTGAGAGTGGCGCAAGCATAATAGTGAAAAGGGGCTTTGATCACATAAACCCTAATAATTCCCCCCATCCCCGAATAGTATCACGGATCCGGCCATGGTACGTCATAACACAAGATTCAAAAGTAGGAGGCCAGTCCACTCCCAAATCGATGTCTATATAAGTACAAGAAACACGAAATATCACGTACCAATATACCAAGAAAATCTAGGAATAATATTTCATGACAGGATCCGACGTATACTAGTCCGTGAACCATCGTGTCGGAAATCAAGTAAGATACTATAACTAAATCGGATATAGTAGATATCAAGACAATAAAAACTATCAGTGAATGTACTCGCCTGTGGTCCTGAGCTGATAAGGTGAACAGACGCTCAGAGTAATCACAGACCTAAAATGAGATACTATAAGTCAAACAAGGTTTTATAATGAAAGAAAAACTAATTTAAGTCATGATATGCAAATATAAGTCAAACTAGGTCAAACAAGGTCAAACTAGGTCAAACTGGATCATACTAGATCATACTAGGTCATACTAGGTCACTGGAAGTCAATCCAAGTCAAACTAGGTCAAACGGGGTCAAAGGTTGACTTACAGTTGACTTTTGGTCAACCGGTCAACCATGGTCAACTCTAGGTCAACCCTAGGTCAAACTAGTCTAAAGTTGATCAACTGTTGACTTTCAGTCAACTGGTCAACTCTGGTTTGGTTTCGGTCAATTCTAGTCACTTATAGGCTAAGTTTGACTCTCGGTTGACTTTTGGTCAAAATGATTAACAGAAGTCAAAACTAGTCTAGGTGCACTATTTCGGACCATTACCCACCAAAGGAACCCAATCCTAACCATATCTTAAACCCTAAATTACTTACCTTAGTTATAGGCATTTACCCTTCACAAGGTAAATACCAATACCCTGCACATACCAAGGTAAACCACTCTAATCCTTGGAATACTAACCTAGGCTTCCTAGGATAGCCAGACACTAACCTATACTAACATTACCTACCATAAAATTCTAGTACCTAGCTCATCTAACCCATCTTATGACACATGTTGATTACCCTCACATTACCTTACCATATAATATTCTAACATTTAGCTAACCACTCACACACACAATACTCACTCAGTCACATATGGTTCACATATAGGTCACATATTGACTCACATATATAGGGTCACACATACACATATAGGCTCACACCTATAGGGGGCTAAATAGGACTGTCAAGGGGCTGTCCCCTCCCCTTCTCACTGCAATATGCAGTACTAAACTGTTGCTACTGTTAGGCTATCTCAGCCAACTAAGGGGGGTGATTCAGCTAAGGGTTGACCCGCCCTACACTGTACTGAAATACTAAGCAGTCCCTACTGATTCTCGAAATCAGTCCCCTGTGGGGACTGATACCTGGGCTAACAGCCCGGGCAGTGGGCTCACTGCTACTGTTATAGCAGTCCCTCCATCCCCTCCTATACATTCTCTACTCTCTCATTCATTCATTCCTTCATTCTTTAATTCATTCATTCTAACAACTAATCTCTAATCCCATTCTCTCATCCTCATAATCCTTCTCTATATCAATCTCTAATCTATCAATAAACAAAATAAACACACACCCACCTATATTTATATATATATATACAAGACACATAAATATATACATTAGAGAGGCACATACATACATACATACATACATACATACATATATATATATATATATATATATATATATATATATATATATATATATATATATATATACATTAGAGAGAGAGAGAGAGACATATATATATAACAAATGATATATATACCTATATATAGATTATGATACAATACGATACATTAAGAACAACTCTCTAATAACATAAATCTGAGATTAAAACACTAATAAAATCATTCACACAAATAGTACAAACACTATGTGTCCAAAATAGGGGATTTTCTACTAGGACACAATACAACACAAAGGACACACCTAGAAGTCTCCAAATGGACACGAAACAGACACAAATAGAGACACAACCATGGGGGTCATTCCTATGGGTCCAAAATAATCCTATATGCATGTAGGAATGAAGTAGAGAAGAGATTATACCTCCCGGTTGATCGAATCTAGGAAAACTCCTTCCGATAGGACACTGACACGTAGAGATCTCCAAATGGACACGAACGAGTTCTGAAACCTCCCAAACTTGGAAAGCTCCTTCCCTTGCTTGAGTAGAGAAGAAATGAAGAATATCGGGCGGAGAAATGGATTGATTTGATGGTGAAATCAATAGAGACTCTTCTCAAAATTTGGGGAAGAACAAGAGAGAGAAAATAGAGTAGATAATTCCAAATGCACTACAACAAAAAGACCTATTAATGACGCTCGACAAGGAGTTTTAATGACGGCTGATACATAAGGGTTATCAAGTTGAGAAATACCTTTTTTCTATGACGGTTTGGGCTAATTTTGGGCTTTTTATAACGTTTATAAAACAAAGTGTTATTAATAGTTTAGAGCGGTGGCAAACTTGTAATAAACTTTCTATAATATATTCCATCCCCCCTCCGATTTTACTCAGAAAACTCTCATTCTCCTTGCTCTCCTTCTGCCCCCTCTTCCCTCCTCTCCCCAAACCCTAAAATATTACTTTTTATGTTTTCTTTTCTTTTTGTTTTCCTTCCTTCGTCTTCCTCGAAGAGAAGCCAATGGTGTCCAAAACCCTAGCTTTCGATTAGGGTTAGGGTTTGGTGCACGAAGGAAGAAGGAATGGAGGACGAGGAGATCGAGAAGACGGTCTTCGCGTATCTGAAGAAGAAGGGCTTCAAGCATGCCGAGCTCGCCCTCCAGGAAGACCGCAGCCGACTCTCTTCCTCCTCCCACCTCGATGCCAGGTCCGATCTCTCTCTCTCTCTCTCTCTCTCCTGAATTTCCTTACCAGAAATTTGGAAATTTTCCTATTTAAGATTAAGATTTGGTTGTCCCCCTCTTCACGAAACCCTATAAAGAGGTTTTTTTGAACTAATTCAGCAATCTACCTTGTTAGTAATTTACTGACTCAACGATTAATAATGTTTGTTGAGAAGAAAGTTGGGGTGATTTTAAAACTACGAGAATTCGGAAATTGGCTAAACTGAGCTTTGATTGTAACCCTAGATTGCATTTCTTCTTTCTTTCTGGACCTCGATAGTAAATTAGTAGTGCCAGTGAATTGAAGAAAGGAGAAATATGGGTTTTTTTATTTTGACTAGTTTACCACTCTACTTTATCAAAATTGATTGACATTGGCCAATAACACTAAAGTATGCAGACTGCGAAACGATTTACTGGCATCAAATTTGTTTATATAATTTATAATATTCTCGAAAATAAATCATGTTAGTGACTTTTTTTTCAGAACCAAAGCCCTTGTTGTAGTCTCGTTAGTTAGGATAATAGTCTCTTAACTATAATAATTAGGTTCCATCCTACTAGTGACATAGAATTTTAATTGTAAAAATTAATTTTCTGTTAGTTAGTTGATAATGTGAAGCGGCAGCGGCGGGAACGATGTGGTGGGTCGAGGTCGTCCAGGCGTTGTGGCTTCGGGTTCAGAAGATTAGGGAGGTCGGTGCTCATGATGAGCGGGACGACGCTCGATCGAGAATAGGAAGTGGAGTCGGAGGAGGGCTCGGGAAGGCGTGGGCTCGGGATCCGGTCGGGGTTGTCCTCGGCACGGAGACACGTCGGCATCGACGCTGGATCACAAACCCCATCTAGGTATCTACTCCCTCTATTTCTTTTGGGATCCGGTCGGGGTCGTCTTGGAATGATTCCGTTGTTGCTAAACCTTGAGCGTGCTTGTCCACCAGAAGTTCTTCATGTTCTTCTAGATGGGCGAATCATAGGCTCTATTGCTTCTTGTCATGTAGAGAAAGTAGTTTCACACATTCGTGGCTTGAAACTTTCTACATCCTCAGGGGTATGGCACTTGAATTGTTATGTATATTTTTTTGAGACCAAGTATGTTATTCTTTTTCTTTTGGTTTTGTTTTCAATGTTCCACTTTAGTTTTATTTTGACAGCATTCTATTACAGATTCCTGATGATATGGAGGTTGGCTATGTACCTTTAAGTCTAGGTGCAGCTTACCCGGGCTTGTATCTTTTCACTAATCCAACTAGATTTCTTCGGCCAGTTAGGAATATTTATCATAGTACATCAGATCACAATGTTGAGCTTATTGGGCCATTTGAACAGGTAGAATACCCACTATTTCGTTTCTCCGTAATGTAAGGCATGCATTATTTAGTTTCTGTTTAACGTGTATCAGATTTAATATAAATTTTGTATTATAGGCTTTTATGGAAATACGATGTCCTGATGGTGGTGATGGTGGAAGACGGGAAGGTTTTCCAGCAACACATGAAGAAACCCATCCTACCGCAATGCTTAGTGTAGTTGCTAATCTCACACCTTGGTGTGATCACAATCAAAGTCCTCGAAATATGTATCAGTGCCAGGTGTTATTTCCTTTTGTTTTCATTGACAGACAATGATTTTTAGGTAGACTTGTCTTGCTCATTGGAATTTCCATTGTTCTTTCGACCTTCTTTAGATGGCAAAACAGACAATGGGGTTTTCTTCACAAGCTTTGAAATTTCGAACAGATGTGAAAACATATCATCTTCAGGTGTGTTCACTAATTCGACATGACATAATCATTTCATGCTATCATCACTTTACTCTAGCTGTAGTTTTTCTATTCAATCCTTTTTTTACTGGACTCTTCATGTACATATCTTTTTTTAGTTTCCTATAACTTTCTTCAATCAACATTTTAATCCAGGTTTTCTTTTTCTCTGTATATAGAACAAGCTGCTTAATCTTACTTCCATTGTTTGTTACTCTTTTGTGGCATCCGTCTGATTTACGATGACTTACCTTGTTCACTTAATCATTGGTGGATCTCTTTTTCCTTGTGTATAAAGTAAAGTCTGGAAAGATTAATATCAAGACCATATGTGGGAAATGTTTTGAGTATAGTAAAAAATGTAGAATATTGGTATGTATTATAGCTTGTAAAAGTTGACATCCATAACTTCTACTATATCTGATGGAAATTGTGAAAAACTTCATCCTGTATATTTGTGCTTCAATACCATAAAGGAGTGGAGAAGAGGGTGAACCTATAAAACTGATCGCTTCCCGAATTGTGTGGCACTTGACACTTGTATAATGAGAAACCCATGACTATTTTTTGTGTCTGGTTTATATCTCATAGGAAATATGGAGCTACTATGGCTATGCATGTAAAGAGGGCAGCCGTGAATGAGCCACCAACAGGGCGCTCTTCCACACATGGGCGTTCAATGGTTTCAAATTACACCCTCTGGTCCAGACCCTGTAGTATCGGAATCGGTTTGAGACCCTTCCTATGAGTATCGGTATTGGTGGTTTAAGCAATTTTGGATCAAAGTATCGGGTCCCCGTTTCGGAAAGCCAAAAACGATAAAATATTTTTAAAACTTGAAAATATTATATATATATATATATATATATATATATATATATATATATATATATATATATATATATATAGGAAGCGGATCAAAGGCCCCGCCCGCGGAGCCCCGTCGAAGCCCCGCCCCCCCTGCACCATCGGATCGCGCGGGGCCCGCGTGGGGCCCGTGCAAGCCTGCGCGATCCAACGGCTAAGGGGGGGCGGGGCTTCGGCGGGGCTCTGCGGACGGTGCTCCCGATCCGCTCCCATATATATATATATATATATATATATATATATATATATATATATATATATATATATATATTGGAACCAGGTAAATTGTTTCTGGAATCACTCCCACTGGGATTCGAACTCCTGACCACTCGGGCCGCATGCATCTCTCTTAACCACTAGGCTAGAGTTCATTTGCATATATATATATATATATATATATATATATATATATATATATATATATATATATGGGGATCATGTGATACATACAATTTGACATCTAAAAAACATGCAATCTCAGTCGCACATCATTTGAAATAAATTGTTCAGTTACACACTACAAAGTGAAAGATTATAGATTATTTTTAATATATTCTACTATGAGCATAATTATCATTGATCAGAAAGCCTGCCCTTAGGTCAAAGGATGCTGTCCTTCGTGTTTTTATGGATACTCATGATTGTTCTCCATCTCTGGTGAGTCGGTGAGTCTTGGATAGGAAGGATATCAGAAAGTCCTTTTACTTGGATTTATTCAAGTCTCAGATATTGTTCTGTAGGCCAATTTCTGTTTGTTTCAGAAGTTGTACATATGTTATTTGAAGAAGATGTGCATTATCTTCATCAGAGCTTTACAAATATAGCTGTGTTGTTCGCTCGTTCCTGTATGTCAATGTAAAACTCTCACGATGTGTAGTGACCATTTCTTTCGTTTTTAGCTTCTTTTTTTTGCATTTGCATTTGCTTCATTCTTGTTTCCTTTGGAGGAATTCAGACTATGGAATTTGTTGTGGGCAACTGATAGTTGCAAGATGTAATTACAAGTAGGATAGTTATTGGCTTTGCATGTAATTTTCTTTAAAATTTTACTGGCAAACAGTTATTGGTATTCTGATTCAATTTCAAGTTTATTTCCATTTGGCCAGTGAACTGAAACTATTGTGCCAACCAACGGTTCTTTTAGGGATATGGTTGTTATCCCTTGTAACAAACTTATCATTGTATATATAAGCATAGCCACACATCCATTCTGGGTTGATGGCTCTATTAGATTTGATTTTTAGGCCTAACAATTATATGGACTGATTTGGTTGTCTTCTCTTTTTCTCAGGATTTCACTGGTGTTCCGGCTGCCGTTGATCTTTCATGATTATTGATTATGTGGCCAAGTTTTGATGTGGACAATTTTGGTAGTTGTATATATATATATATATATATATATATATATATATATATATATATATATATATATGTATTTGGATATTCTATTTTGAGAATGTAATGAAGATGTTGATATGTACTCTATTTTGAGAAATGTAATAAAGATGGTGATATATAATGTTAAGTTTTTGGAATGTAATATATACTGTGCAGTATAGAGCGTTATAAATATGCTAATTTGAATAGTATAAAGTGTTATAAATGTGCTGCATTGAGCCTATACATATTTTCTATTCATGACGTTTTAAAATTGTTCTGAATTGTGCACTATATATTAACTATTCATAACGCTTTTATAGAAACTATTCATGACGGTTATTTTATGACGCTTTTAAAAAATATTTATAACACCCATTTTCATAACGGTTGCTGTGAGAAAAAAAAAGCGTCATGGTTCGTCATTAATGACGCTTTTTAGCCGTCATTAAAAGGGTTTTTTGTTGTAGTGATGGCTCATTCCTATCCCCCCTTAGAGTGGTCAGCCACATTAGCTTAGGTGTCCCCTATTTGAAATGACTAAAAAGCCCTCCAATAGTCTTATTAATTAATATTAGGAAAAGGGTTAAGGTTGAGGCTATTTTAGTCATGGTTTAAGTCTCTAATCCAACCAAACCTACCCATGAATAATTAGTTTAAACCACTAACTAAAAATAATGTCATGTTGAACATGCCTAACTAATGTGTGGATCCTACTAGAGACAAAACTACCCCGGATTCCCGATACAAGTCGGATTGAGTTAAAATTCGAACCCGACTCAAATAACCCCAAAATAATATCATAAATAAATAAATAATTCCAAAATTATTCTAAGGTGGAAAATGATCAAAATACCCCTGTTCATGAAAACTGGGGGTGACAAATCTATCCACCTTAAAAAAAATTTGTCCTCAAAATTAAAACAAACATACACCGAAATCACATGCAGAAACATAAAAATTATACCTCAGGGCTCGAAGAGATAAGGAAAATGCTCCCGCATGTCGTCCTCTCTCTCCCAGGTAGACTCACCTGGACAGTGATGCCTCCATGCAACATGAACCAAGGGTATAACCTGGTTCCGGAGCACCTTCTTCCAACGATCCAGAATCTCCACTGGCTGCTCTGGATAGTGAAGAGTCGGCCCCACCTCGATCGCTGAATGGTCCAATACATGGCTGGGGTCTGCCACATACCGTCTTAGCTATGACACATGGAACACGTTGTGCACCCCCTCTAGCGTAGGTGGCAAGTCTAGTAGGTAAGCTACTGCACCGACCCTCTCAAGGATAGTGAAAGGTCCGATGTAGGCGGACTAAGCTTTCAACCTCCGCCAAAGCGAATCGTGCCCCATGTCGAAGAAATCTTCAGGAAAACCAAAGCACCAGCCTAGACATAAAACAAGCTCAGCACACAGGACAAATAAAATCACAAGCATCACAAACAGGAACTGAAACTAACCTCAAACTCTAACAATCTCTGGTGGCTATCGGTCCAATATCGCTGCCTATCCTGAGCCACCCGAAGTCTGTCTCTAATCAACCTGACCTTCTCAGCTGCATCCACTACCATCTCCGGTCCAAACAGCACTCTCTCGCCGATATTATCCCATGATAAGGGAGTACGGCATCTCCGTCCGTATAGAGCCTCGAATGGCGACATCTCTATACTGGCCTGATAGCTGTTGTTGTAAGCAAACTCTACCAGGTGAAGATGGTCCTCCCAAGAACCCTCGAGATCAAGCGCACACGTGCGAAGCATATCCTCCAAAGTCTGGATAGTCCTCTCTGACTGCCCGTCTGTCTGGGAATGATAAGCGGTACTAAACTTGAGCGAGGTGCCAAGCAAGTCTGCAAACTCCTCCAAAAATGGGAAGTGAAACGACTATCCCGGTCTGAAACTATGCTCACAGGAACCCCATGCAATCGCATAATCTGACGAACGTACAGCTCTGCCAGCCTCTCCGTAGACAACCCCACTTTGAAAGGCAAAAAGTGGGCCGATTTGGTCAATCTATCAACTATGACCCAAATCGTATCTTTTCCTCCAGGAGATCGTGGAAGTCTGGACACAAAGTCCATGGTGATATGCTCCCACTTTGACTCAGGAATGGGTAGTGGCTGTAGCAACCTACCAGGCCTCTGTCTCTCGGCCTTTACCTGCTGACATACCAAGCAGCGAGATACAAACTGAGCTACCTCGCACTTCATGCCGTACCACCAAACATGCTCCCTCAGATCTCTGTACATCTTGTTAGCTCCAGGATACATAGAGTACTGAGAGCGATGTGCCTCCTGAAGAACCTCCTCCCGAAGCTTTCCACTCGGAACGCACAGTCTAGCATCGTGCCGCAGCGACCCATCTTCGGCAATAGAGAAATCGTCGAGCAACCCTGCCTGTACCTGCTCCCTGATGCTCCTTAGGGCAACATCATCATACTGTGCTGATTTAACTCTGTCCATCAACTCAGACTGAATCTATAAGCCCTACATCTGTACTCTATGCCCAAAATAATTACCTCAATTCCTAAACTGTCCATAACAGCCAAAAGATGACGATCTGTCGTCAGATATATAGCTACTGGATACCTGCTCAAGGCATCTACAACTACGTTGGCCTTTCTTAGATGGTACTGCAAGGCAATATCGAAATCCTTCATCAGCTAGAGCCAACATCTCTGCCGTATGTTCAGCTCCTTCTGAGTGAACACGTACTTCAAGCTCTTGTGATCAGTGAAGATCTCAACCCGCTCTTCATATAAGTAGTGTTTCCATAACTTCAAGGCAAAGATAACAGCGGCCAACTCCATATCGTGAGTCGGGTAGTTCTTCTCATGAGGACGTAACTGCCTAGATGCATAGGCAATCACCTTTCCGTGCTGCTGAAGAACACAACCCAAACCCCTACCAGAAGCATCGCTGTAGATCGAGAAACCACCGGTCCCAGACGGCAATGTCAAGATCGGAGCTGATGTCAACCTCTTCTTCAGCTCATCGAAGGCGGCCTGACACTCCTCAGTCCAGACGAACTCCACGTCCTTCCTGGTGAGTCTAGTCATCGGTTCCGTAATCCACGAGAAGTCCTGGACGAACTTCCGGTAGTATCCAACCAAACCCAGAAAGCTCTGAATCTCGACAACTGAACTGGGTGTAGACTAAGAATCTACCGCTGCAATCTTCTTCTGGTCCACTGAGATCCCGTGCTCGGTCACAACACGACCCAAGAACTCAACCTGGTCCAGGAAGAACTCGTACTTCAAAAGCTTCCCGTACAACTGCTCATTTCTCAGAGTCTCGAGCATAATCCTCAGATGCTCCTCGTGCTCCTCCGGCGTCTTCGAGTAGACCAAGATGTCATCTATGAAGACAACCACAAACTTGTCAAGGTACTGATGGAATACCTTGTTTATCAAGTTCATGAACACTGCTGGGGCGTTGGTCAACCCAAATGGCATGACAGCGAACTCGTACTGGTCGTACCGAGTCCGAAAAGCCGTCTTCAGAACATCTTCCCGCTTTACCTTCAGCTGATGACAACCGGACCTAAGGTCTATCTTCGAAAATACCTTCGCGCTGCTCAACTGATCGAACAAGTCGTCAATCCTCGGCAACGGGTACTTGTTCTTGATAGTGAGATTGTTGAGCGCCCTATAATAGATACACATGCGTATCGTACCATCCTTCTTCGGTACAAACAGAACTGGCGTTCCCCAAGGTGATGAACTGGATCTGATGAATTCCTTGTCCTGTAGCTCGTCGACTTGCTTTTTCAGCTCTGCCAACTCGCTGTTGTTGACCCTATAGACGTGCTATGAAATAGGCTCAGCGCCCGGCACGAAGTCTATAGAGAACTCAACGTCTCTATCTAGCGGCTTTCCAGGCAACTCTTCGGGAAAAACATCTATGAAATCAGCTATCAATGGATGCGGCAATGTCTGTTCCGCCAGTAAAAACTCCACAGAACCCATCTTTCGGCTCAGCTGCTCTCCTGGCAAACACAATCGCTAGCTCTCCCGACGGCCTAAACAGAACCCTACCTCCTCTACAGTCTATACTAGCATGGTGCATGCTCAACCAATCTATTTCAAGTACCACATCGTACCTCGGAAGGGGCATTACGAGCAAGCACGTGCTCAAATTCCGGCCTCCTAAAGTAACTCTCTGCCCCTTGCAGATATTATTAACCAGGATGATGCCTCTTTCGGTCAATATCTTGTAATTCCTACCCATATACTCAGCAATAATGTTGTGTCTCAGAGCAAAGAAAACAGACACAAAACTATGAGTGGCACCGAAATCAAACAAGGTAAAAGCAGGGAATGAATCAAGGAGAACGTAACCTGCCACAACATCACCCACTGGCTCTGCTTCCTCCTCTGCTGTCAAGACGAACACTCTGCCCATAGGGGCTTTCCTCTGGTACTGTACAAAGCGCTGCTGCTGGGTCTGAAGTGGAGGACCTCTCTGCTGAACTGCTGGTCCTCTAGCATACTGTATACTGTCTCGGGCTCCACGAAAATGGCAATCATTCAGCTGGTGGTCGGGCACCCCACAGTATAGACAGACGCCCAACCTCTTCCTATAGGCCTCTCGAGTGTGCCCCGACTTCCCACAGAAAGCACACAGAGTAGCCTGCCTCTGGCCCGATCCCTGGTGCTGCTGGACACGCGCTAGTGCCTGCTGAAACTGTAACTGAGGCTGCTGCTGATACTGTTTCTGCTGGAAATGAGGGCGCTTCATCGGTCCTACACTCGAGCTTGCTCCTAGAACATTGCTGCCCCTTTTCGGCTTGAGGCCAAAGTCCTTCACTGCAATCTGTGCCTCCATCAGTATCTGCTCGAAGGTCACATCACGTCGCCCGGAGGTACGAGTGCGAACTGCATGAATAAGACCCCTCTGGAACTTGTGGGCCTTATACCCCTCATTTTGGATCAGATCTTGTGCAAACCTACTCAGATGGAAGAACTCCGCTGCATACTCGTCCACTGACGAGTTCCCCTGCACCAATCCGACGAACTGTCCCTCCAAAGCTGTCAAAGCCACATCGGGGTAGAACTTCTCCTTAAAGAGCCGCCTAAAGTTCTCTCAAGTCAAACCCCTCACCGATGCACGAGGATCCGTGCGAAACCAAGTCAGGGCTATATCGAAAAACTGGCTCACTGCAGACGTCACCCAAAGCCCTTTCGAGACCTCTGCTGACTCCAGGCTCCGCTGGACATCCTTCAACCAGTCATCCGTATACAGGATACCTTCGGTACCTTTGAACTCCCTCGGGTTCATCTTCCTGAAATCTAGGCATGTGCCAGGCCTTCCATGACCCTGCTGCTGAACTGGGGCACCCTGAACTATACCTTGCACAACCCTCTCTACTGCTGCCATCTCCAGCTGGTGGGAGTTCCATGCTCTGCCGTAACACCTCTGTCTGGCGGTGGGACGCATCAGCCTGATATTGCTGTACCTCTGCCTGGGCCATCTGGGTCTGCAATATCTGCTTCAGAAGGGCCATCATCTGCTGTGAATCAGTCGGTAGCGGAGGCGGCGATGGAAGAGCCTCAGGAATGAATATCGACGGTCCTGCTGCTGGAGGTGGAAGACCTCCTGGAACTGTCGCTGCTACTCCCGCCTGAAGGACAGGAACTGGGGTGGCAACCCCCTCAACTGTTGCTTCCGTAGCCGGAGGTGGAGGTCCTACCGGATCGGGCCTCTCCGGAACAACACTAGGTCCTGCTGCCTGAGAGCGAGTAATCGTCATCCTAAGTATAGATTGAAACAAGGAATCAATATGGCACATGCTAGGGAATATCAAAGAAGGACAATTAAATTCAATGCAAAAGAGTTGTCATGGTAATCAAAAGATCAAAAATTTTCTAAAATGTGATTAAGTAACTCCTATCATGTCTTAGGTCCTACGTCCTAATTGTAGGCTCGTAATTAGTACTCTAAGTCGAGCACCATTACGAGATCGTACTAATTGTGACACAGAACCTGCATGGGCTACCACAAAAACATGTCACGATCCGTACCCTGATTAGGGGCACGTGTTTACGTCCAGCCTACGCCACAGAATCGGCGGTAGAATACTGTATATAAGGTCTATAAATACTACGACTAAACAGTATAAAGATACCTGTACAGTATATACACTCCGAATGGAGGTGACATAGCAATACAGTCTCAATCACAAAATAAAACTAAGGTAGATAGCATGGAAAGGAAATATGATAAATAAAAATAGAAAATAAGTTCAAGATCCATACAAGCCCAGAGATATACATAACATCAAAGAGTCACAGAATATAATATAAAATACTACAATCTGAAAGTACTAGCTGGATCGCGGTCCAGGCAAACCTAACTAAGCTATACTACTCTGGGTGTACAAAGTCTAGTGGCTCTACTATCAAGCCATGGTCCTGGTCTACTCTATTTAACTCGACCCCATAATAGATCGGACAATCTGCCTCAGAATCATCTGTAATATATCAACGGTATCCTGTCAGGAAAATGAGCAAGTACAAACACTAACAGCAGTTTCATATGAATTGACAAATTCTATAAGAGACAGTATAATAAAATACATGACAAAGATATAGGATGACTTGGGAACCATTCGAAAGCTGAGTTACAACCCTTAAACTAAACAAGGACCGGGGTTGTGACCCTTCTCCCGAACAGAACTTAGTCTCCAATCAAGGTATAGCATAAAGGCATGTAGAGCATGTGAGTAAATGAATATCATAGCATGGTGAGAAAAGTACTAAAAGTAGAACTGAGCAGGATATAAGATACGATAAATAAATGTAAAATGTGCCTTGAATTATTAGAATGATATGTGATCGGCTTTAGGTATGTTACAAGACAGGTTATCCACTTGGCCCGATAATCACACGAAAATCTCTGGAAATGGTCATACCGGCCAACCTGGATAACAAGCATATGGAGGAATCTGCTACACCCTATGTGAGGTGAGAGTGGCGCAAGCATAATAGTGACAAAGGGCTTTGATCACATAACCTCTAATAATTTTCCCCATCCCCGAATAGTATCACGGATCTGGACATGGTACGTCATGACACGGGATTCAAAAGTAGGGGGCCAGCCCACTCCCAAATCGATGTCTATATAAGTACAAGAAATACAAAATATTACGTGCCAATATACCAAAAAAATCCAGAAATAATATCTCATGACAGGATCCGACGTATACTAGTCCGTGAACCATTGTGTCGGAAATCAAGTAAGACACTACAACTAATCGGGTATAACAGATATCAAGACAATAAAAACTATCAGTGAATGTACTCGCCTGTGGTCCTGAGCTGATAAGGTGAACAGACGCTCAGAGTAATCACAGACCTAAAATGAGATACTATAAGTCAAACATGATTTTATAATGAAAGGAAAACTAATTTAAGTCATGATATGCAAATCTAAGTCAAACTAGTTCAAACTAGGTTAAATTAGGTCAAACTGGGTCATACTAGATCATACTAGGTCATACTAGGGCACTGGGAGTCAATCCAAGTCAAACTAGGTCAAACGGGGTCAAAGGTTGACTTATAGTTGACTTTTGGTCAACTGGTCAACCCTGGTCAACTCTAGGTCAACCTTAGGTCAAACTAGTCTAATATTGACCAACTGTTGACTTTTAGTCAACTGGTCAACTCTGGTTTGATTTCGGTCAATTCTAGTCACTTATAGGCTAAGTTTGACTCTCGGTTGACTTTTGGTCAAAATGGTCAACCGAAGTCAAAACTAGTCTAGGAGCACTATTTCTGATCATTACCGACTAAGGAAACACAATCCTAACCATATCTTAAACCCTAAGTCACTTACCTTAATTATAGGCAATTACCTATATTTACCCTTCATAAGGTAAATACCAATACCTTCCACATACTAAGATAAATCACTCTAATCCTTGGAATACTAACCTAGGCTTCCTAGGATAGCTAGACACTAACCTATACTAACATTACCTACCATAAAATCCTAGTACCTAGCTCATCTAACCCATCTTATGACACGTGTTGATTACACTCACATACCTTACCATATAATATTCTAACATTTAGCTAACCACTCACACACACAATACTCACTCACTCACACACATATGGTTCACATATAGGTCACATATTGACTCACATATATAGGCTCACACATACACATATAGGCTCACACCTATAGGGGGCTAAATAGGACTGTCAAGGGGCTGTCCATGGGCTGTCCCCTCCCCCTCTCACTGCAATATGCAGTGCTAAACTGCTGCTGCTGTTAGGCTACCTTAGCCAACTAAGGGGGCTGATTCAGCTAAGGGCTGACCCCCCTACACTGCACTGATATACTAAGCAGCCCCCTGTGGGGACTGCTACTGATTCTCGAAATCAGTCCCCTGTGGGGACTGATACCTGGGCTAACAGCCCGGGCAGTGGGCTCACTGCTGCTGTTATAGTAGTGCCTCCATCCCCTCCTATACACTCTCGACTCTCTTATTCATTCATTCCTTCATTCTTTAATTCATTCATTCTAACAACTAATATCTAATCCCATTGTCTCATCCTCATAATCCTTCTCTATATCAATCTCTAATCTATCAATAAACAAAATAGACACACGCCCACCTATATTTATATATATAAACAAAATATATTTTATATATAAACAAAATATATATATATATATATATATATATATATATATATATATATATATATGTGCCTCTCTAATGCATATATTTATGTGTCTTGTATATATATATATATATATATATATATATATATATATATATATATATATATATATATATATATATACAAGACACATAAATATATGCATTAGAGAGGCACATATATATATATATATATATATATATATATATATATATATATATATATATATATAGAGAGAGAGAGAGAGAGAGAGACATATATATATATATATATATATATATATATATATATATATATATATATATATATATAGAGAGAGAGAGAGAGAGAGAGACATATATATATAATAAATGATATATACCTATATATAGATTATGATACAATACGATACATTAAGAACAACTCTCTAATAACATAAATCTGAGATTAAAACACTAATAAAATCATTCACACAAATAGTACAAACACTATGTGTCCAAAATATGGGGTTTTCCACTAGGACACAATACAACACAAAGGACGCACCTAGAAGTCTCCAAATGGATACGAAATGGACACAAATGGAGAGACAACCATGGGGGTCATTCCTATGGGTCCAAAATTGTCATGACCCGTACCCACCGTGAGGGTACGAGAACGTAACAACGTCTAGCCTACGCCGCAGTGTCGGCGGTAGAACGCTGTTCTAGGTCATGAACTATAACTACATAACATGAAATATACTCTCCAGAAGGAGGCCAACACCGAGGTACAACTCAATCACAATCTAAGGTAGAATGTAGCACGATGGAAATAGATAAAAAATCCTCAAATGAGGTACAACATAAATGGAATACAAGTCTCATCATCTCTAAAATATACAACTCTAAAAATAAAGACAACAGCTAAGCATGAAAAGAAGGAACTGTAATGCCTCAGTCCCAAAATACGTAGGACTAAGAACGTAGACATGCCAGCTGTATTCATACGAAGTACACTCCAATATATGGAAACCTCGTATGAATACATAAGCTGTAAAATGCAGTAGAACCATAACTAATCGCATCTACACAAAATAAAGGAATAAAGATATCATAAAATGACAATGAACTGTCTTGATACAATATGTTGGGCGGAGACAAATCCACTACCAATAAGTAAAGGAAAAGTACATGCGTAAAGAAATAAATTTGGCGAGCGAAGCGAAGACGATCCAAGCGCAATCATCCTCGAAGAAATGGAGATGGTCACGGCTAAAGCTAAAGCACCTGCGAAAGACAATAGCACACACCTAGCAAGACAACCAGGTCCTCAGAGGGACGTAACAAGACACATAATATCATGCCATATAAACTGAATAAATATTGCTCAAATAAATATGTAATAAGGTACCTAACCGCACTATAGTGAATATGCAATAAAGAATAAACCCTTGACGCATGGGCCGGATCAGGAAAATTAGGAATCAGGACCGTATCTCCCACTGGAGATAACCGGCAATCAGGATCGTACCTCCCACTGGAGATAACCGGCTAGCAGGACCGTACCTCCCATTTGAGATAACCGGCAATCAGGGCAGTACATATATGACCCATACATTAAGGAGCTGTTCTTTCCACCCAATGCCTATCTTGTTGTATCCACAACAGTAAACCTCTATAACCGCTAAGTCAAACTAGCATGCAACCTCTATTAGCAGTTATTTCTATTACACGGCTTATACGCACTGGTGGCCAGCCAGTCACGCATGTCCGTGTTCTACATGCGACACACAACTTCGTGATACCACGTGTCAAGGCCATGAATGCAACATACAAGGTGGTCCCTTAAATCTAGGTTTAATGTGTAAGAAAAATAATACATAGCAGGAACAATAAATAAACAGTAAGTTCTAACAGGTTATGCCATGTATCACAGTTTATTTTGCATAAAGAAAATAAATAATGCATGAAATATGAGCTAAAATAAATAAACAGCAAATGACAAGGTGTCTTGCCTGGTAGGACGTCTGGTGTGCTGCGATGATCAAGGTGGCACGATCTGTAACTTGGGTACAACAACTACACATGGTGACCTCGGATGGTGGCACAGACAGTTCCATTGGGTCCAGAAGGGTCAAGTTAGTTAGGATGGACATATGGTAGTACGAAATTGGTGAGAAAACGGACTAATAGGGTTGGTCATGGTCTGGACGATAATCGAAAGAATTTGATCGAATAATATGAATTTAGAAAATTATTTATAACCTTGAAAACCGAATTTTATTATCTCAAAATATTTATAGGTAGTAAAATCGTTTTAGGTTGAAAACTAGAATTTACTTAGTAGAATATCTTATTTTATACTAGAAAATTTATACGATAATTTGGAACTACATTTTAATACTCAAAATTTATATTTAGATAAATAGTAGAAAATTTGAAAATCGCCTTTGGGCTAAAAATACTCTTAAGTTATCCAAATAGAACTATGTGTATTAGTAAAAACAGATTTAGAGAGTTAACGGAAAACCTAGAAAATCTATTTAAAACTAGATTTTCGAATTTTTAGGGCCAAGCCCAATATAATATTCGAATATACCGATTTTAAAAATAATAATAACATAATATCATTAAATATTAATAATAGAATCCATGAATTTTCTACTACTTTAATAATCATAAAAATATAAAAAAAATAGAAAGCAACAAAATTAGATATGTATACCGTCGTAAGAATATTGTAATATTAACTACTAATGTTGTACTATTAAAACTTAACACAGAACAATTAAACATAATAATAATAATAATAATAATAATAATAATAATAATAATAATAATAATAATAATAATAAGGATGGGAATAATAGTTATACAAAAGAAAAGAGAAAATAAATAATAAATAAACAAAACAAAAATAATCACAATGAAACAAAAACAAAAAAAATAAATAATAAATAAACAATGGTGGCTCTGCTCTCTTCAGAGAGAGCAAAGAAAGAAAGAAAAAAATAAAAAGGGGGGAAAAGAAGAAGCGGGCAAGAGAGAGAGAGAGAGAGAGGATGCAGAGAGAGAGAGCTGAGAAGAAGGGAAGAGAGAGGAAGATGGGGACGGAGAGCGAGAGGGAGCGGGTTTGTCAGAGAGGGTTCTGCCGCGGGCGGAGGTGACGGCGACCCGGCGGTGTAGTAAAGGGCGGAGGAGATCAGTCGGAGCGGCGACGCAGTTGCTCGGAGAGGGAGAGGACGGCCGGCGGCGAGATGGATCGAGGAGGGGGTCGGAGTGCTCTCCTCCAGGCCGTACGGTGCCGAAGTCGAGGGATCCGCGGTGGGGGGCTGGTTACCAGAGGTTTGTGACGGAGAGGGGAGAGCGAGGTTTCGGAGTGGGGTTCTCGCTGGCTACACGAGGCGACGCTCGGAGAGGCGGCCGCGGCGGAACGGACGACGACGGACAGTAGTCGCAGCGCTCCTGGAGGAGGCGCTACCTCTTGCGCGGCCACGCAGGCGCCTACGTGGAGGGTCTTAGTCCGATGACGCTGTGCGAGAGCTCAGCACGGGGAGGAGGCGACGCTCAGGTTGAGACGCGGCGACGCAGCTTCGGCGAGGTAAGGTTTTCGATTTTTGGGTTTTTGGCTTCTTTTTGGGCACGATCGGCGTTGGCCGGGGTTGGGGTGTGCTGGGTTGGCGGCGTTTCGGTATGGTACCGGTGGCTAGGTCACCGGGACTGGGTATAGGTGGCGGTGGTTTGGTCGGTGGGATGCCGACGGTGGTGATGGTGGGTGACAATGGTGGTGGGAGTTCTGGGGGTTTGCCTGCCATGGCCATGGCGGGGGTGGCCGGTTGCGGTGGCGGTTGCTGGTTGTAGATGGTCTGGGAGTGGCGGAGAACGTGGTTCCGGCCGGTCGGCTAGGGGTTTGGCGAGGTCTTCGGTGGTGATGACAGTGATGGTGGGGGTGAAGGGTCCGGGTGCCAGTGATCGGAGAAGACGAGGGCGTTGAGGCAAAATCGGAGAGAAGCGTTGTAGCGGCCAGGGGCTGGGCCGAGGCCGAGGAGGTGTGTAGGTGTCGGGGACATGGTGGACGGCTGGGGATGGCTGGGCTTAGCTAGGATTAGAGATTGATATGTGTCGGGGTTGTCGACACGAAATAATAATTGTAATTGTAAATTGGAATAAGATATGGGCTGAGGGTAACACAGACAAGATGCACGTATATTGGTGGAAAAATTTATTGTGGATGAATAATGACTTGGGGGAGTACCTGCCTATTTATAGGATGTAGGAATTCCCAATTGGATAGAGACTAAGAATATTTAAAACCCAATAGATAATTATTAAATTAATTCAATGAAATCAAATCTAAATTCAAATACAAATCCAATTTAAATCCAATTAATTTTTAGTTTAAAAATCGAATAGGATAAATCAAATTCAAATACTTAACTATTTAAATAAATCCAACATTTCAAATCAAGATTTAAATCTCCACAATAATTTTGAAATACATTTTCCAAAAATATTAATAATAAGAATTTCAAAAATTACATAAATTTAAAATAAACCAATAAATAATTACAAATATATATGTTTGTATAATTGATATTTACATAGATATACTTTTCTAATTTACCATTTTATAGGAAAAATTTATTTATTATTATAACTATATAAATGAAAGGCTTTTCATAAAAGTCATAAACTTGAAAATAATAGCTAGAAATAATTTTTGTCTACATTAAAAATAATAAAAATAATGTTTTTTTTCAAAAATATGTACGCTCGCACATATTCGCACTCGACGAGCAAGAAAAATAGTTTCGTGCGTGACGTACAATATGAAAATAATAGAAATTTAGGGGTTTTACATCCTACCCAACTTAAAAGAATTTTGTCCTCGAAATTAAGAATTAGTAGGGGATGAGAGGACACAAGGGAGTATCGATGGGGAACAATCGATAACAAAATCATGCCGTAAGAATCGCGATATAGATTATAAAAAAAATTATGCGGTATGGTCATGGGTAATGAATGAGGGTCACGATTAAGAGAACGAAATAGATTCGCTTTAATTAAGCGATTAGAGAGTCTTGATAGGGTCGAGTAGTTTAGGATGAAGATATAGAAACATCGAGTAAGAATGGTCATAGCCGATAGGAAGGCTAGAGAAGTCCTAGTATAATGTCTTCGCCCTCCTAAAATAGGTGAAGGCAGAAGCAATATAGAGTTCGAAGGCGGCGTTATCGAATACGAATACGTGATTTAAAGACGATCGAAAATTTTCAAAGGAGTTGCCAAGGCAGTCGCGGATGGGACTCTAGAGGAAAAGTTTTACTATATCCTCATCCACGTAGAATAATCGACAAAAGCTAACCAAAGTGCACTTGGTTGATTAGACCATTTTGTACCGGTTCTGATAGACAACATGTTAGTGGAAGCTCTTCCAATAACATATGTCTTGAACAAGCTCGATAAAAAGATAAGCTTGCAAAAACTAGGCTACATTAGCATCATTAGTTTAGATAGTAAAAATATAGACACGATGGTAGATGAATAAAATCAATTATGAATAGTCTAAGAGTCATAAGGATCTAAGTCTTTTATTCCAATACAATCATTCTATGGTTTATTGACCAAGGCTTGGTTGACCAAGTGGGTTAGATTCCTCTAGTCTCTATGGTCTTAATAGTCAAGGGCGTGTCGGGTCGTGGGGTGTTCTACCCAACTTAAAAGAATTAAGCTAAGGGTGTTTGGGACATCTAACTAGTAGGGTCGATCTCTAGCAAGCACGAAGGGAAGATAAGAATAACGGTAGAAGGAATCAAGCAAGATGCAATCGATGAGTCGATCGAATATAGAATCGAGAAAAAAGGTCAAGTATGTGGATGAGATCCTAGACTTCTAATCCTATTCGCAGGCTTGTTTGGTACGGTAAGGTAACCAAACAATTTATCTTGACCTGCATGGGCCACCACAAAAACATGTAACGCCTCAGTCCCAAAATAAGTAGGACTAGGAACGTAGACATGCCAGCTGTATTCATACGAAGTACACTCCAATATATGAAAATCTCGTATTAATACATAAGCTGTAAAATACAGTAGAACCATGACTAATCTCATCTACACAAAATAAAGGAATAAAGATATCATAAAATGACAATGAACTGTCTTGATACAATATGTTGGACGGAGACAAATCCACTACCAACAAGTAAAGGAAAAGTACATGCGTAAAGAAATGAATTTGGCGAGCGAAGCGAAGACGATCCAAGCGCAATCATTCTCGAAGAAATGGAGATGGTCATGGCTAAAGCTAAAGCACCTGCGAAAGACAATAGCACACACCTAGCAAGACAACCAGGTCCTCAGAGGGACGTAACAAGACACATAATATCATGCCATATAAACTGAATAAATATTGCTCAAATAAATATGTAATAGGGTACCTAACCGTACTATAGTGAATATGTAATAAAGAACAAACCCTTGACGCATGGACCGGATCAGAAAAATCAGGAATCAGGACCGTATCTCCCACTGGAGATAACCGGCAATCAGGACCGTACCTCCCACTGGAGATAACCGGCTAACAGGACCGTACCTTCCATTGGAGATAACCGGCAATCAGGACAGTGCATATATGACCCATACATTAAGGAGCTGTTCTTCCCACCCAATGCCTATCATGTTGTATCCACAACAGTAAACCTCTATAACCGCTAAGTCAAACTAGCATGCAACCTCTATTAGCGATTATTCCTATTGCACGGCTTATACGCACCGGTGGCCAGCCAGTCACGCATGTCCGTGTTCTACATACGACACACAACTTTGTGACACCACGTGTCAAGGCCATGAATGCAACACACAACTTCGTGACACCACATGTCAAGGCCATGAATGCAACACACAAGGTGGTCCCTTAAATCTAGGTTTAATGTGTAAGAAAAATAATACATTGCAGGAACAATAAATGAACAGTAAGTTCTAACAGGTTATGTCATGTATCACAGTTTAGTTTGTATAAAAAAATAAATAATGCATGAAATATGAGCTAAAATAAATAAACAGCAAATGGCAAGGTGTCTTGCCTGGTAGGACGCCTGGTGTGCTGCGATGATCAAGGTGGCACGATCTGTAACTTCGGTGCAATAACTACACATGGTGACCTCGGATGGTGGCACAGACAGTTCCATTGGGTCAAGAAGGGTCAAGTTAGTTAGGATGGACATATGGTAGTACGAAATTAGTGAGGAAACGGACTAATAGGATTGGTCATGGTCTGGACGATAATCGAAAGAATTTGATCGAATAATATGAATTTAGAAAATTATTTATAACCTTGAAAACCAAATTTTATTATCTCAAAATATTTATAGGTAGTAAAATCGTTTTAGGTTGAAAACCAGAATTTACTTAGTAGAATATCTTATTTTATACTAGAAAATTTATACGATAATTTGGAACTACATTTTAATACTCAAAATTTATATTTAGATAAATAGTAGAAAATTTGAAAATCGCCTTTGGGCTAAAAATACTCTTAAGTTATCCAAATAGAACTATGTGTATTAGTAAAAACAGATTTAGAGAGTTAACGGAAAACCTAGAAAATCTATTTAAAACTAGATTTTCGAATTTTTAGGGTCAAGCCTAATATAATATTTGAATATACCAAATTTAAAAATAATAATAATATAATATCATTAAATATCAATAATAGAATCCATGAATTTTCTACTACTTTAATAATCATAAAAATATAAAAAAATAGAAAGCAACAAAATTAGATATGTATACCGTCGTAAGAATATTGTAATATTAACTGCTAATGCTGTACTATTAAAACTTAACACAGAACAATTAAACATAATAATAATAATAATAATAATAATAATAGTAAGGATGGGAATAATAGTTATACAAAAGAAAAGAGAAAATAAATAATAAATAAACAAAACAAAAACAATCACAATGAAACAAAAATAAAAAAATAAATAATAAATAAACAATGGTGGCTCTGCTCTCTTTAGAGAGAGCAAAGAAAGAAAGAAAAAATAAAAAGGGGGGAAACGAAGAAGCGAGCAAGAGAGAGAGAGAGGATGCAGAGAGAGAGAGAGCTGAGAACAAGGAAAGAGAGAGGAAGATGGGGACGGAGAGCGAGAGGGAGCGGGTTTGTCAGAGATGGTTCCGTCGCGGACGGAGGTGACGGCGACCCGGCGGCGGAGTAAAGGGCGGAGGAGATCAGTCGGAGCGGCGACGCGGTTGCTCGGAGAGGGAGAGGACGACCGGCGGCGAGATGGATCGAGGAGGGGGTCGGAGTGCTCTCCTCCAGGCCGTGCGACACTGGAGTCGAGGGATCCGCGGTGGGGCGCTGGTTACCAGGGGTTTGCGACGGTGAGGGGAGAGCGGGGTTTCGGAGTGGGGTTCTCGTTGGCTACACGAGGCGACGCTCGGAGAGGCGGCCGCGGCGGAACGGGCGATGACGGATAGTGGTCGCAGCGCTCCAGGAGGAGGCGCTACCTCTTGCGCGGCCACGCAGGCGCCTGCGCGGAGGGTCTTAGTCCGGTGACGTTGTGCGAGAGCTCAGCACGGGACGGAGGTGGCGCTCAGGTTGAGATGCGGCGGTGCAGCTCCGGCGAGGTAAGGTTTTCGATTTTTGGGTTTTTGGCTTCTTTTTGGGCGCGACCGACGTTGGCCGGGGTTGGGGTGTGCTGGGTTTGCGGCGTCTCGGTGTGGCACCGGCGGCTAGGTCACCGGGACTGGGTATAGGTGGCGGTGGTTTGGTCGGCGGGATGCCGACGGTGGTGATGGTGGATGACAATGGTGGTAGGAGTTTTGGGGGTTTGCCGGCCATGGCCATGGCGGGGGTGGCCGGTTGTGGTGGCGGTTGCTGGTTGTAGATGGTCTGAGAGTGGCGAAGAACGTGGTTCCGGCCGGTCGGCTAGGGTTTTGGCGAGGTCTTCGGTGGTGATGACAGTGATGGTAGGGGTGAAGGGTCCGGGTGCCAGTGATCGGAGAAGACGAGGGCGTTGAGGCAAAATCGGAGAGAAGCGTTGTTGCGGCCAGGGGCTGGGCCGAGGCCGAGGAGGTGTGTAGGTGTCGGGGACATGGTGGACAGCCGGGGGTGGCTGGGCTTGGCTAGGATTAGAGATTGATATGTGTCGGGGTTGTCTACACGAAATAATAATTGTAATTGTAAATTGGAATAAGATATGGGCTGAGGTTAACACAGACACAATGCACGTATATTGGTGGAAAAATTTATTGTGGATGAATAATGACTTGGAGGAGTACCTGCCTATTTATAGGATGTGAAAATTCTCAATTGGATAGAGACTAAGAATATTTAAAACCCAATAGATAATTATTAAATTAATTCAATGAAATCAAATCTAAATTCAAATACAAATCCAATTTAAAACCAATTAATTTTTAGTTTAAAAATCGAATAGGATAAATCAAATTCAAATACTTAACTATTTAAATAAATCCAACATTTCAAATCAAGATTTAAATCTCCACAATAATTTCGAAATATATTTTCCAAAAATATTAATAATAATAATTTTGAAAATTACATAAATTTAAAATAAACCAATAAATAATTACAAATATATATGTTTGTACAATTGATATTTACATAGATATACTTTTCTAATTTACCATTTTATAGGAAAATTTTATTTATTATTATAACTATATAAATGAAAGGCTTTTCATAAAAGTCATAAAGTTGAAAATAATAGCTAGAAATATTTTTTGTCTACATTAAAAATAATAAAAATAATATTTTTTTTAAAAAATATGTACGCTCGCACATATTCGCACTCGACGAGCAAGAAAAATAATTTCGTGCGCGACGTACAATATGACTACGTGACGTACAATACAAATTTTCAAATCGGTACCAAATTTAAATAATAAAAAAATAATAAAAATTTAAGGGTTTTACAGGAACAGTCTAAGCTATCTACACTATACAAGGTATCATCCTGAGAAGCTACCTGAACCTTCCCAGGGATCCAGGTCGCGAGTGTCAACTAGGAAAACTCCAAGTAAGGGTGCAGGGTTCCTCATCATCCTCAGTAAAATTTTCAACAGGTCCAGTCAGGACGGGAGCGAGCACAAAACATCTCACGCAGTTCATATCATGTTAGGAAATATAAAGCATGCAATAGAGTAAGGTACATGAAACGCTGAAAGAAAGAAGTGTATGAAAAATAGTAGAGATTTAATAACAGGAAATATCTAAATATGATAAGTAAGAACTGTAAGCCTACTGTGATTTAGAGTACAATATGGTTATGTAAACGGTCTAGGAAAATTCAATGGTAACTCTATTGTACGTGGGTGTACAATAGACATATACAATAGTTATACAATCTTGTACAATATGATTTGATTACATAACCAATTCTACTCCTCCTCCCCAATCAATACACAAGGATCCACTCTAGTTACGTTATCTTGCACAATAGTGTACAATGTTACACAATGGATGTACAATATTATACAATAGATGTACAATGTTATACAATAGTTGTACAATGCTATACAATAGTGTACAATGGTCTATCCCTGGGACTCATGTGATACTGAGAGTACAATATGCACAAGGAGTATACAAGGATATAGGTATTCAATAAATACAATATGGAAGTGAAACGCACATCACAATATATATCTAGTAAATACAAGGGGATAACATCCCAAAAAGAAGATCCGTATAGTACCAATCCGTGATAACAACGTGTCAGCATCAAGTACAGTAATCTAGAGCAAGAATGTAAATCCAGACAAGTATAAATCGGTCAGAGAATGTACTCGCCTGATAACTGAATATTCGAAGAGGGTGTACTGCCTGAGGAGAGGTGTCTGTCTCCAAACCAGAGCAACACAAGTTACAACCTGTCTAAAATAAGGAAATAGACTGCTACAATGCATCTACATGCTGTCTAGGTCAAACTAGGCTAAAGTCAATATTTGGTCAACTCTAGTCAACTATCTAGTCAAAGCTAGGTCAACTGGGTCAACATAAACTCAATGAAGTCTCACTAGGCCTAACCAGTCTACCCTAGCTAGTACACACCATACAAATCCAAGGCTATACAAGCCAACACAAGTCACATATCAAGATACATCGCATTCATGCATATTCAACATTATATATATATATATGAGAAAAGAACTAACATGTAAAGCTATGTGTGTGTGTGTGTGAACATGGAGGTGTACATGAAAAGAGAAATCAACACTAGTTATGAGTTTACACTACACATGGCACAAAGCTAACCCATCTACATTACACATGTATTATACTTAACATGCATGGCTACAAGTATACATCTATATACATTAGAGTAGAGACTATTTAAGTTATAACTAATATGCATCTATACTTTACATAAATCTATATATATTATAGCAATCATTTAGAGAAGGATTACATGGCATGGTGGTTGATATAGAGTGGGGTATCCTTGTGCAGAGGGTGAAGTTCATTCTCAGTTTAGTTCCACATTTACATATAAACTAAAGTGAGCTATCCCATAAACTAGTGTAACTAACCACATAAAATGAACCATGTTATCTGAAATCTGCCATTAAGCCAACATCCCATATACATACAGCTCATGCATTGTCTAATACTGAAATTAACTAATATTTCGAATTAAGGGGTTGAAGGTTAACATTACATTCATAGACATTCCACTATATTGAAAACTAAAATTGGCTTGGCAATAGGAAAAGGAAGGTATATATGCTTACATGGACAGTTCAGTGTTCGAACAACCTAAAATGAACTAACATTCAATCTAAATATCAGCTATGCATTGGTTCTATGTCTACATATGAAATATGATATTGCATTTACAATATTTATACATTATGCATTCATATCTATCATTACATATATACCTTGCATTTATATCTAGCATTCATTATATACTTTCATGCATGCATTGTATATCATTCTTTCATTCATGCATTTATGCATTGCTTACATATATTACATTAATTGCATTCCTACATGCTTGCATTCAACCATATATATACATTAATGTAAATAGGATATATATATCATTTCATTCATCTAACATATCATGCATTACATACTCTATATTCATTTAATATCCATACTACATAGGCTCATAGGTTACACAAAATGCATATATCGTATAGTCACTCTTTTACTTAAAATCAATACTGTACCAATTGGGCATTCACTAAATTCTAGGATTAAAGTATGTTGTAGTAATTCATGTTAGCTTTCCGAAACTTCAAACGGATCGTATTTTCGTGTCCGAAAGCTCCCGAAATCGTGAAAATACCGAAACGCGTTCGTCTTTCGTACAGCTGACACTCAAATAATTCTACAGAACGTTACAGAAAGAATTTGACTTATTAAAATATAAATTTGGAAATCCAACTTCGATACGGTTTTTTTTTCAAAAAAAGGGGAGATAAATCGGAGTTTTAAGCTAAAAGTTATGACATTTCTAAGTTGCTATTGCTACTAAAAACGTGGATAAAAATTATGACGAATTTGGGTAGTTTGAGACAAAAGAACACAAGTATATAACATAATATATCAAGAACTCACTCTCTACACTAATATATATATATGAGACACTATAGAACACATCTCCAATACAAAAATATGAGATTAAATATGTAATAATTCATTCATACATAACAACAACACGTAGTGTGTCCAAATTTGGGGTTTTCCCACATGGACACAACCACAACACAAAGGACACTCCTATGACCTCCAAATGGACACGAAATGGACACAAATAGAGATACAACCATGGGGGTCATTCCTATGGGTTCAAAATAGACCTATATGCATGAGGAAATGAAAAGGAGAAGGGATTTATACCTTCCGGTAGATCGAATCGAAGAAAAGCCTTCCCGGAGCGACACCGACACGTAGAGATTCCAAAAGGACACGAACGAGCTCCGAATCCTCTCAAACTTGGGTAGCTTCCTCCTTGGCTAGAATGGATAAGGAAAGAAGAAGATTTGGTGGCGAAATGGATGGATTTGGTAGAGAAATTGCTAGGGATTGCTCTCTAGAAATTTGGGGAAGAACAAGAGAGAGAGTGCGGATGAGAATAATAAAATGAACTTGAGCCTATCATCTCCCAAAGTGGCTGGCCATATGGGGTTATTTGTTCTATTATGGTAAGGTCCAAAATGCCCCCACTAACATATTCTATTAGTATTAGGAAAGGGCTAATTGGTTGGGGCTAAATTAGTCATTCTAAAGTCTCTAATCACACTAACCTTATCCATAATAATTAGTCTAACCTCTAACTAAAATTAATATCATGTGGACTAAAATTAATATCATGTGGGCCATGCCTAACTAGTGTGTGGGTCCACTAAAGTCAACACTACCCCCGGGTCCCCGTTTCAAGTCGGATTGAGCTGAAATTCGAACCCGACTCAAATAATCCCAAAACAATATCATAAATAATAAAATAAATTTCAAAAATACAAAATAACAAAAATACCCCTGTTTCTGAAAACTGAGGGTGACAAATTCCTCGAAATTAAAACCAAACAATAGTAAAATGTCAAAATCACAAGTCATAATTTTAAATAGTTTAAAAATGATTAAAAATCACCAAAAATCATAATATGAAATAATTATCAATAAATAATAATTATAATTATAAAATTTCAAAATTACTCTCATCTGGAAAACTGGGTGTTACAAAAATAATTCTATATGCATATAGGAATGAAGTAGAGAAGAGATTATACCTTCTGGTTGATCGAATCTAGAAAAACTCCTCCCGATACGACACTGACACGTAGAGATCTCCAAATGGACACCTCCCCAACTTGGCTAGCTCCTTCCCTTGCTTGAGTAAAGAAAAAATGAAGAAGATTAGGTGGAGAAATGGATTGATTTGATGGTGAAATCAATAGGGACTCTTCTTAAAATTTGGGGAAGAATAAGAGAGGAGAAAATGGAGTGGATAATATCAAATGGCTCATTCCTATCCCCCCTTAGAGTGGCCGACCACATTAGCTTAGGTGTCCCCTATTTGAAATGACTAAAAAGCCCCCCACTAGTCTTATTAATTAATATTAGGAAAAAGGGTTAAGGTTGAGGCTATTTTAGTCATGGTTTAAGTCTCTAATCCAACCAAACCTACCCATGAATAATTAGTTTAACCCACTAACTAAAAATAATGTCATGTGGGCCATGCCTAGCTAATGTGTGGGTCCCACTAGAGTCAAAAATACTCCGGGTCCCCGATACAAGTCGGATTGAGTTAAAATTCGTACCCGACTCAAATAACCCCAAAATAATATCATAAATAAATAAATAATTCTAAAATTATTCTATGGTGGAAAGTGACCGAAATACCCCTGTTTATGAAAACTGGGGGTGATAACACATCTTGCCAAATTCGACACATAACCGTCACGAATCACAACTTTGAAATCCAGTTGCATATTATTAATTTATCATCCCTGCTCAATATAAATATTGCTGGGGGATTCACCCAGTTACCATTTGATTTTCGTGTTAGATGTAACTCTGGAAGTCTGTAAATAATTTTCAAGTCTCCTATCTTGCTTCGGGATTGTCTTTCATTTTTTTTCTTAATATTCATCACCGTATTAAAGATGTTGTCGAATATGTTTTTTTCTTCAATATACCAGATTGTGGCTTATGAGATTGTCCTTCCAATAAGGTAAGTCCCAAAAGATACTCTGCTTCGTCTAATTATGGCTATGTATGAATCCTTCTAAGTGATAGCCCGATCTCGGATCTTCCATTACGGTCGACAAATCCTCTACCTCTGTCCAAATAACATCTCATGTCAATCTCAACGGGGGAGGGGATAGTTCATGTTTACCAGCTTTAAAGGCATCCCTGTTCCTTTTCTATTTATGCAACACAGAAAGGAACTAATCGTGACAATAAAAAAAAAATTTCTCTATTCTGAAGGCGGAATGCCTTACTCTTTTCCATACATATCGGACAAGATATAATACCATGAGTACTCACCCTGATAACATCTTGTATGCTGGAAAATCATTGATGGTCCACATCAGCATCACTCTCATCTGAAAGTTATGGTCCATCGATATATCATATGTCTGAACATCGAACTGCCATAATTGTTTCAACTCGTCCGCCAACGGCTGCAAGTAGATGTCGATGTTCTTCTTTGGATTTTTTAGACTGGGTTTGATAAGTGTGAAGAACATGTAAGGAGCCTTCATGCACATCCAGGATGGTAGATTGTAAGGTATCAAAATCACCAGCCAACAAGAGTACTGAGATCCCGACTATCCGAAAGGAGTGAATCCATCAGAACATAAAGCCAACCGAACATTCCTAGGCACCGCAGCAAATCCAGGATGACATTGATCAAAATGCTTACATACCTCTCCATCGAATGGATGAGATAATTCTTCTTCATCCATCTTTCGTTCTTTGCTATGCCATGTCATGTGTTCTACAGTATTTGCAGACATATACATCATCTGTAGCCTCTATATGACCGAAAAAATAGTATGTATTTGTAGGGGCACAACCTTGCTCATTCAGTTGATTTTCTTTTGCCTCTAATGGACTTGTACCGGTCCTTGTGATAGAAAATGCATCTGTCTTTATCATTATTCTCGTTGTAATACAACATACAACCGTTTCGACAATAATCTATATTTTTATAGCCTAAACCGAGTTTTTGTATCATCATCTTCGACTTGTAAAAGTTCTCTAGCAAATCTTTCGCTCTTTTTGTCAGCAACTCTCTAACAAACTGAATTATCCGATCGTAGCATTCCTACGGTAAGTTAAAATTAGACTTGAGGTTCAACAGCCGCATCACTACCGACATGATAGAATGAGAATCACAACCCGGATATAATGGAGTATCGACATGCTTGAACATATCATAGAACTCTTTTGTATCAGGATTCAGATCCTTCGAATCAAAACTTGGGCCGGCCACATCAAATACTAACTCACGTGCCAAGTTTCGATGCCGATATTCGAAGTGATCTCCGAGAGTAGACTCTCCCACCTCCGCATTGAAGGAGGACTGATATTGTGGAACCAAATGTTCTCCTTGAGCCGTCCACTCATTGTAGTTCGGTACGAAACCCTTGTTGTAAAGATGCTCTCTCACGAGATCTACCTCTTTGAATTATATATTATTACATTTGACACAAGGGTACTTTTTGAGCCTTCCGTCCCTAAAATAAGGTTGGCTACTGGCGTATCTCAGAAATTTCTCGACGTCCGCTTTGAAATCATCTGTCAAACCAATATTGCTCTCATGTTGTCGATTGTACATCCATGAACAGTCAACTAAGTATCGACTCATTGTTCAAACCAATTCTACACCACGTACCATATATATTGTATATACAAGAAAAAAATTAATTTAGTACCTAATTGTAACAACCAAGGTTAACAGTAACAGTATCGAAATCAGTATCAGACCATTCCTTTGAGTATCGATATCGATCATATTGGATTGGTATCGGCCGTATCGTATTGGTATCGACCGTATCTGATTGTTGATTCCTCTCTAAATGAAGGAAAGGTGAATCATTTATAACCTCAGAAGCATGGACATACCAAAAATTAGGTTCGTGTCATGTCGGCGCATATCGTACATGTATAATAGACATCCTAGATACTGCAATATACACTAGAACATATCAAAATAGGTGTCGTGTCCATGTCCATGTCTCTGTCTCCTTATCATGTTGTCTCGTGTGTTTGTTCGTGCAACATATTGTATATAACGTCAGGAGACATGATGTACTTCTTATCATACAACCTTTTTCCTCTAAAATATAAACTACAAGCGGTCAAAATCAACCTATTGGTGAAATAAAAACTCATTTGCGAATACAATGTAAATAATATCTATGTCTCCCATAATATCTAAATCCGGATTTAACATCATACTAGCAAGCTATGAAGCACCAGTATGGATATGAGTACGAGTACAATGCTTACCTATTACAGTGCTACAAGAGTTTCTAAAAATGCAAGATTTTGGTACGGCAGGGGTAATGTGGACATGTGTCTTGTTGCATACATAATGTATGAAGACAAATGACATCAAAATGTATCATGTCTATACATGTCCAATCAGATACGGTCGATATCAATATATAAAGTGCTCGTGTCCAAGTCGAATGTATCGTGTCTATATGTGTCCAATACTAAATCTAAATTTATATGCCCCCCTTAAATCACAAATACACTAAATAAATAAAATAGCAATGTCGGATATGGGTTTACCTTCGACGGATGATGAGGGTCTGACCGGAGGGGACGTCGAGTCGGAGGGGGTCTTTGTGTGAGGGAGGACACCGGACTCGGAGGAGGATGAGGGCGTCTGTTCGAAGGGGGGTCGGAGGAGGAGTGAGAGGAGGAGGAGGGGGCCGGTCTGGTCGGAGGAGGAGGAGGAGGAGGAGGAGGAAGTGGAGTTCGCCGGAGGTTGGAGGAGTCGGGTCGGGGTCGTAGAGGGTTTGGAGGGAAGATCAAGTTTGGGTAAAATTGTGAGAATGAGAAAGAAAGGGTTACTCTTCTACTTTTACTCATGGCCAGCGATGGAATTGTCTATCGCTAATCAGTCAGTAATATGTATATAGCGACGAACTGGTGACGAAAATAACGACGTAACTTTATACTGTATATTACATAATATATAAATAGATAGTCAGTCGGTATTCCGTCGCTAAGTAGTACAATTTAGTGATATACAGTATATTTTAGTGAAATACATCTAGCCACAATTGTGAGATGTCGTACTTTATTGTATAAAAATAGTACAATTTAATATAATATAATATTATTATACTCCAACAAAATTTTAGGGGCGTTGTTCGAACCACCTTATGATTGTGTCACAGTAGATTGTAATCCTAGATCTGCTACTGCTACTCAAACTCTTATTTATATCTTTCTTTCCTGAGCTTTGCTATGCCTACAACTAAATGCTTATAATTCCCTTACAACCGTCACGTGTCCGACTTCGATTGGAGGATGAGGGGAAGTGGTGGGGTCGGATGAAGCGCATGTAGCAGGAGGTGAGAGGGGAGGTGGGACCCGGTGGGACTCATATGTAAGAGGTGGGAGAAAGAGGTTGTAAGAAGGTTATAAACATTATTTGTAGACTTAGCATTTTCCTTCTTTCCTTTACCCTCTTCCAAGTGAATGTCTCATGGACAGGCGACTGTAATCCAGACAACCTATAGAAGACGGTCAAGTTAACAAAGTATGCTAAAATTTTAGTAGTCTGGTACTCATGACGTACAAACAGCCTAAAACTCAATTGGGTGTCTATATGAAACGACAAGAGCAAACTTGACAAATAGAGTTTATTTCATATCAATGTTAGATCTTCCTTATTGTCATAACTCCCTAGAGTTTAAGACTGCTATTTGAACAGTTATACCCCCAATATCTATAGGAATTGACTCCCATAGAACTAGGAAAATTATCCTAATTAAAATCAGACATCATAAGTTTTCCATTAATGAAACCTAACACAATTAGGCCGTATCGATGTTGGCTGAAGCTTATAAAAAGTTGGTTTTTTATAAATGTAAGTGGACGTTTGGTTTCAAAGAAGGTACTACCATCTAATGAGCACTTCAAATTTATTAAATAATATTATTTATGAATTCTACAACACTCTTATAAGACCGGTCGTGCTTTATTGGTTTATGGATTGAAGTGTTGAATAATTAAAAAAAAATGTCCAAAAAATTAGGGTAACAATGAGAATGCTAAGATGGATGAGTGACAATACGTCAAAAAATAGGACAAAAAATTAGTATATACCCATGGGAAGATAAAGGTGGTGCCAAGCGAAGACGAGATCAAAGAAAATCGTCTTAGGCGGTTTGAAGATGTCCAACACATACCAATAGATGCCCCTATAAGGAATGATAATATAGAAGTTAATTGAACCATTAGGACTAGAGGTAGACCTAAATGAACATAATTTGAAGTGTTAAAGATGGATATGATTTTTTTTAATATTATAGAGGAATGATTCTTAATAGAGCCGAATGGAAATGGAAGACCAACCAACTCCAAAATTTTAGAATAATTTCTTTGTTGTTCTATTTATGACTTGACTAATATTAATTAAAGGTTGATGATGAAGATAAAGTACTAATTTTATTATCGTCTCTATCATCGCTATATGAGCATATTTACTTATTGGAAGATATATTATACTAATACTACTTTAGTAGATACTTCTACAGCTCTTTTACATGATGAAATTAGAGAGAAATTGTTAGATGAAGAATCACATGGTATATTAAAATTGAAAGATGGAGTATATATGTAACAGCAAAGGCAAAGAAATAAGTTTCAAGAAAGTCTTTCTGGAGACGAAATGCAATGACTGCAAGCTAAAGGACATACTATGAAATTTTGGCAAAAAATACAATAAAAATTGAAAAAGTTAAAAAAAGCTAAAGAAAAAAACGCACGATGATGATAATATTGTAATGGGAGAGACTAAGACATACTAGCTTCTACTTCTAAAGTTTGTGTACACTTCAAAGATTCTTGGGTTTTAGATTCAGGTTGTTGCATCATTTATGTCCAAATTAAGAATAGTTTGATACATTGAAGCTACAAATGCTATCGTATATAATGGTGCAGATACCACTTGTAAGGTTATTGGTATAAGAAATGTCAAAAATTAAAATGCATGATTGAACATTGGCACACTGATATGAGTTCTTAATGTATCATATTTGAACAAAAATCATTTTTCTCCTGTAACCTTGCAGTCAAGCGGTTGCAGAATTACTATGGGAGGTGGTGCAATAAAAATTTGGAAAGGAAATCACAGTCATTAAAGGAACAAATGTTATAATTTTATTTATTGAAGGCGATATATGGCAAGGATGCAACTGACTTCAGGTATTGTTGCCTATGCTTTAAACATGAAGAAATTTGTTGGTAAAAGTGGAGCTATTTCATAATTTCTTCATGTTGGAGATTTCAATTGTTTATGGGACTTAACCAACTATGGTTATTGATTCAATATACTTCTCAAAAACAATTAAGAGTAAATGTGGAGATTGTTGGAATTGTGGATTAAGAAAAAACCTACATGAAATAGACATATAGTAACAAAAACCATTTAAAGAATGGTAGGTCTACTTTGATTTCGTTTTAAATGGACTGTTTGTCTTCTTTTTTTTTGTTACGTTCCCAATGCTTACCATCAGGGTCGGTCTTGTAGTTTATGAGATCTAGAGCAAAATCTAGAATTTGGACCCTTTTTTTCACATAAATAGTTTTTTTTAGCATTTTTAAAAGCAAAATCATCATTTAAGCTATCAAAATCATCAATCAAGCTATCATTTTTTTTTCCAGATTGGAGCGCTGGTTTTTTTTGTTATTTCCAGATTGGGTCTTTGTGTTAATTTTTTTTAAATTTTTTTATGATATACCTAGTCTATTTTAAAATTGTGGAGCCTTCTAAAGTTGGGGGCCCAGGGCGATCGTCCACCTCTTTCCTGCCCTGGGCTAGCCCTGCCTACCATTCTTACCATTCTGTTCAGAAAATAACAAATTTTAAATGCTCACATTGACATAGTTTCCATTTGACATTTGAAATTGATTTTTTTTTCAATTTTAAACTGGAACCAAAGTAGCATGTCGGCCCGTAATAGAATTAGTCTCTAATCAGAACTAGTATATATGCACGTGCGTAGCACATATTTATTATTCATGGATTATAATTAGGAAGATTAAAAGATGCTTGGAGTTGATGATGTTGATGAGTTGGTTTAATTCTGCTGCTTTTAATTATATAGGTTATAGATTCAACTCTTCAAATTTCGTGATAACGACTTAGAAGACTTAGCAAGTAGCACGAGCCATTCGATTTTTGTAATATGTTAATTCCTCCAGAATGTATCTTTTAAATAATTGTCAGTAAGATTTATTGCATTAATTTTTTTAATTACTATATATATTGAAAGATATTTTTGAAAATAATTTTTTTACAGTGAAGTCTACTTTTCACATTTTACAATAAAAGACCTAGTACCAACCCAACACAATCCTAGCCCAAACACAGCTCAGTCCAGTCCAAAAGCCATAGCATGAACCAGCAAGCCCAGTCCAGCCCAGCCCGAGAGAATGGGAACCCCTCGATAAAAGAGCTCATTCCCGAATATTCATTTCACGTCACTCACCAGCTCTTTCTTCTCTTCTTCATTGCTCACCATCATCAATGGCTAATGTTAGTGAGATCCCTGCTCTCCCATTCCCTGATGTCAACGAGAAGAGGAGGGACGTGGTCTCGTGGAGAAAGGAGGAGATGAAGAAGAGGGTGCCGAAGAAGAAGGAGCGCCATTGCCGCCAGAGTGGAAATATGGCGTGCCCGGAAGAGCCCAGTTTCTACTGCGGTAATTAATATTGATGGATTTAATTTCCGATTTATTTGTTATATATATTACTCCTCCTGCTGGTCCTCTCCTTCCACAGCATTCTCAAGATTCTCCTCCTCTACTCCCTGCTCCTCTCCTCCCACAGATTTTCCTCCTCTATTTCCTCAAAATTCTCAAGATTCTCCTCCTCTATTTCCTCCTCCTCATCCTCCTCCTCCTCCTCTAGGCTGCAAGCAAATTAAAATATATATATATATTTTTTAATTTGCTTGCAGCCTAGAGGAGGAGGAGGAGGATGAGGAGGAGGAAATAGAGGAGGAGAATCTTGAGAATTTTGAGGAAATAGAGGAGGAAAATCTTGAGAATGCTGTGGGAGGAGAGGAGGAGGGAGTAGAGGAGAATCTTGAGAATGCTTGGGAGGAGAGGACCAGCAGGAGGAGGGCAATGCGGTGGGAGGAGGGGAGGAGGAGGAGGAGGAGGAGGAGGAGGATCTGTAGAAGGCTGTGAAAGGAGAGGAGGAGAAGGAGAAGGAGGAGGAAGAGGAGAATCTGGAGAAAGAAGGTGCTGCTGCATAGTCCGTCGGATCTTTGGGAGACGTCGTCACCACCAGAGTAGGCTAGTTTCTTTTTAGTTGATTAGAGTTAAATTTCTTGAATTCTCTACGTGTGGTGCTCGTTGTTGTGTTTTTTTCTTTGTAAGAGAGGAGCATTCAGCCAGCAGACTGTCAACCGAAATATTATGATCATCTAAATAATTTCGTGTCCTCATTGTTCTTGCTTGTTATTGTTTTCTTGTTTTTTTTTTCGAGCTAGTGTGTGGCAGAGGAGGGAGTGGTCGTCTTCTTGTTTGTTCATTTTCTTGTTTATTTTTCCTTGATCAATGATTTTTTTTTTTAAATCGATGAGGGCCAGCAGACATAGATAATGAATATTTCTCTCTTCATAGATAATGTGGATTTAGGGGATTTTTTTTATAAATAAATTGCATTCAAGCTAGGGACTAATTTGCTAAAAGCAGAGAATATTAACTGTTATTTGGCAGCAGAGGAGTGGTGGGCCCGGCTCTGTAAGCTGCAGGAGCAGGAAAAAAAACAAGCGGAAAAGCAAAAAAAAAAAATCAGTATATTCTAGAACCAGTTTATTCAATTTGGAGGCACAATCTTAAAAGAATATGGATTCAATACACTCACCAATTTACCACGTAAATGTGGATGGATAATTTTTTTGTGCTTTATTATTCTTCAACGGTCCAGTTTTTTTTAAGTAACGAATGACAATAGAAGTTGATACAAATTAACTTAGCTTGCAACTCAATGCCGGAAGTATCAAGTAAAGAAGCAATGGCAGGCATGTTTACTTCAGAGGCGGCCCTGGCACAGGGCACGCCTGCCGACGGTCCAGGGCCTCCTGACGAAAGAGAGACACTAATATGTAACTGTCTATAATAGAACTAATATGTATCGTGTCTTTTTTTTAATGAAAAATATTGTGGTGTAGTGGTTACAATGCTAGACTTATATTTAATGGGTCATTGGTTCAACTCTTGACTACAACAAATTTTTTTTGATTAAATTTAAACCTTCCGGACATGATGCACGGGTTTGGTTTGTGTCTCTTTCTAAAATTGTATGCATATAACGTGTAACCCTTTAAAAAATTATTATATTTAAAGTTGATTTATTAAATTTAAATTGTTGAAATAATAATATTATTATTATTTAGAGAATTCAATTAGTGATAAAAATATTTTTTTTAAATAACAATTAGTAGTAACTCCTGCAACCTCTTACATTTCGTAACCTCCGACCCTATACATTCGTAACTCCAACCTCTTATATTCGTAACTCCCAACCTCTTACATTCCGTAACTCCTAATCTTTTCCATTCCATAACCCCCGACCCTTCACATTCATAACTTACTTTCATTTCTCTATAAAAAACGAAAAATGTTGAGACAAAACAGAACTCATTATCATTTTCTTCCTTTGGAGCAACCCAGCGACCCAAGTCACCAGAGCCGCACCGACGAGCCGAGCTTCGTCGACAACCGACGAACCACCTCCTTCTTCTTTCTTGGTAAGAAACTCTAGGCTTAGTATAGTTTAAATCCAAGCACGCTAATACCAAACCATTCTTGACCCAGTGGTCACCTGACCGGCCCTAGGATTCAGTCCTGACAGACCCTAGTTTTAGCCCTCCCCCTTGCATGTTTATATATATATATATATATATATATATATATATATATATATATATATATATATATATATATATATATAATGTCTAGATTGAAATATAAAGTGTTGGGTTTTGTTTCTAACACAGAACCAAATCTGACCTATTGGTCAGAGCAGCCTTGTTAAGATCCCATCCAGGAAGCTTGAGTTATATCTCGAGCCCCTGACTTTGTGTTATATATATATATATATATATATATATATATATATATATATATATATATATATATATATATATATATAAATAAAAAAAATAAAAATAAATATATATATATATATATAATAGGTCATGGTTTCTCAAGAGCTCTCGTGCTTGTGGGCGATTTGGGGGCGACCAGCCCCCCCTTGATCCCAGCGTTTTCCTGCCGGCGCTCGGCGGCGCCCCCCCCAGCCCCTTGTTCCTCCAGCTTCCCCTTCTCCCCTTCCCCCGGCTTCCCCTTCACCCCCCCACCGCTGTGCCTCCCCCTTGGCCGGACGAGGTGTTGGCCTTACTCCGCCAAGCTTCCCTCCCTCCTTCTTCCCTCCATCCCTATGGTGCTCTTCTTCCCCCCTCCTTTCACCCACCCTCTCGCCTCAGGTCAGTCAATACGGCGTCTCCGGCATCTTTCCATCGCCTCCCCCCAAGTCCCTACCTGTTCCCTCCCGCTCAGGCGCGACCCCCGGTGGTCCTTCCAGCCCGGCTCCTCCCCTCCATCTGGCGTCGCCTCCGGTGGGAGTATGGCCGGGTCCTATTGGGCCGATCAACCACAGGCGTCCGGCTTCAGTTTGCCGCCCAACCATACTTTTCAATTTTCCATTGGTAATGATGTTTTCTCGAGCAGAGGCCCCCCCTGCGGTGCAGGCGGTGGGCCCCTCAACTCTTGGCCACTTTTTGGGAACAGCTCCTGGTCCCAGCAAGAGAGTAGTGTGCCACCCTGCGGTGCAGGCGGTGGGCCCATCAACTCTTGGCCTCTCATTGGGAATAGCTTATGGTCCCAGCATGAGAGTAACCCGTATTTTTACGCTCACTTAGCGTGCGGGACTCCCATCTTTTACGCTCCCAGCGGTGGGGCCCACACCGACTTTTCCCATGCTTTCTACGCGGGTCAAGGAAGTGGGCAGAACCCTACTTTTTACGCTCCAGATGGAGCCTATGCGGGCCAGCTGGCAGCCTCAACCGCGTATAGGACTCCTTCTTTCTCCGCATATTCCATCCCTCCCCATTCGCGTTCTTCTCTCCCCGCGTATTTTCTACCCTCCCTCCCAAATCCTCCAGTTCCCCCGGCCCCCCCCTCTCCCGTTGTGGCCCCGGCTCCCAACGCCCCCTCCTCTGCTGATCCCCCGGTCCCCTCACCCCCGTTGGGTTCTATGCTCCACCAACCGAGCATTCATTCGGCCATCCCCCCCATCACCACTATTCCCCTACCCCCTTCACCCTACTCTCGCGTGCCTGGCCCCACTGGCCCCCTCTCCTCCTGCGGCCGGCCCTCCCCTCATGACGGCCCAGCGTGCTCTCGACGTCGCCTCCGCGGGAGTCTCTGGCTCCTCGGATTCGGGTGCTAGCCTCCCGACTTCTTATGGGCCGCCAGCGGATTCACTAGTTTGCAGGCAGGCCATCGCTCCGACCTCCTCTCCGCTCTCAGCCGGCCAACCTTCCTCCATCGCCCCGTCCCCTCGGTCGGGCATACCAGCGGCCCCCGCCTCCTTTTCACCTAGCCCCGCTCCACACCCTCACCAGAGTGCCCCTTCTCCTCCTAGATCAGCCCCGGCTTCCTACGCCACCATGCTGCGTCCGGACCTAGCTTCCGATCAGAATCGCATTTTCCTCGATGTCCGCCTTCCGGACATCGAGTACTCCCGAGATTCTCCAGTACCTTTAGTTCCTTTCTCCGAATCGGAAGTAACCTCTCTATCTTCATCCTTCCCCCACTCCTTCATCCTCAAATTTTCCTCCGGTTGTCTCAAGCTCTCCAGAGTACAGGAGAAGATTGCCAGCTGGAAGCTGACGACCCAATATTGAGTGGCACCCATCGATCCGAGGCATATTCTTCTCCACTTATCCTCAAACCTTGACCACAGGACCGTGTGGTCCAAAGGCACCTGCAGGATCGACTCCCACCAGATGAAGATCATTAAGTGGTCGACTAGCTTCAGCACCCGAGAAGACTCTCCGAAAGTCGTCGCTTGGGTAACTCTGCCCAATCTTTCCCTTATCTGCTTTGTTCCAGCAGCTCTTAGGCGTATCGCTAACTCCTTCGGCACGTACGTGGCAACGGCGCCAGAGACGAGCAACCTCACCAAGCTTCAATACACCAAAATTTGTGTGGAACTCGACCTTTCGTCAGAACCACCAAACTTTATCTCGATAGAGCTGGGCAACCAGACCCATACCAAACAAATTCTCTATGACAACCACATATAGTTTTACAACCACTGTCATCTAAGAGGCCACACCACAAAACATTGCCACCGTCTCCATCCAGAACTCAAGAAAAAACCATCCCAGAATGACAAAGCGCAAACAGAGGGGAGGACACCCCAGGGGCCCATTCTACCCCTTCCCAACTCTCACACCCGTTTCAACTCCAGTGAAGGCAAGTCAGACAAGAGCGACTGCCCTGGCAACGCGCTGATCCCTCTCAACGCTCATGCCATCACGCTATCCAACCAATTTGACGCTCTTGATTCGGGGGAGGCGACGTCATCAGAGCCCCCCCATGTCAAGAGCTCCAACGCCATGATCTCCTACTCAGAGGATGAAGAGGCGACAATTGTCACTATCGACGAGGACTACCAATACATCATCGAAGACCCCATCGAAGCAGCCCTTACTATTCTAGGCCCGGACATAGTCCAGAGGGGCCAACAGGTTCAAGCGATAGGATTCCCTCTCCAGCAATCCATGCTTCTGATAGAGAGCACCAGTGACTTCCTAGTTATTCCCCCAGAGGACGCAACTATGGACTCCGCTGGGGAATCGATCGGACCCCATCCGGACCAGCACATAGAATCAACTTGTCACCATACTACCACGGCTAAGAATGTTAACGGAGTCTTAATAAGGAAAGGACTAGCAGATTCTGCAACCATCCTAACCAGATCCGCCGCCAAACGGATTAAACAAATACCCCACAACTCCCTTAATGATTAATATCCTATCATAGAATATTCGTGGGCTGGAGAATAAACCAACACTTAGGAGAATCATCAGCCTCAAGAAAATCCATAAGATCGACATCCTCATTATTCTTGAACCCAAAATATCCCCCAAAAGATAAAAATCCATCCAGCTGCAACTAGGCCTACCCACGGCCATTGCTGGCAGACACGACATTTGGATCCAAGGTATGAAAGATGTTACTATCGGGTGTATCCAGGACACCCGGCAAGCCCTCTCCTGCTGGCTTGATCACCCCATGCTCCCTGAGCGTGCCATCATCTCGGCAGTCCACGGCAGCTGTGATTTCTTAGAGCGAAAACACCTATGGAACGATCTCCTCGACACCAACCAAAACCACAACAATTCTCCTTGGCTTTGTATCGGAGACTTCAATGCGCTCACCTGTAGAGAGGAGAAAATCGGGGGCCGCCCCCCTCCCATCCCAACCATGCAAGACTTCAACAACTTTATTTTCAATGCCAGTCTAGCCCCGATCCAGTTCACCGGCAACGCCTTCACCTGGTGCAACATGCAAGAAGGCAACCGCCGTCAGTATTCCTGTCTCGACAGAGCCCTCACAAACATTCTCTAGCACGGAATGGGGATCACCACCAACCTGTCCCACCTCAACTCTACCGAATTCGACCATGTCCCGCTGCTGGTGGAAGTTAAAAACAATACTAACCCATCCAAAAAGAATTTCCAATTCCTCAACCTCTGGACCGAGCACCCCCAATTCTTCGACATCATTGCGAAAGCGTGGAACAGCGAGGATTCTCCCAACCCCCTCTCCCGATTGAGCTACAGGCTCAAAGCGACCAAGAAAGCTCTGTCTAAATGGAGCAAGCTAGCTTTTGGGGACATCTTTCAAGCCGTTCGGGTGGTTGAGGACGACGTCACCCGTGCCGAAGCCAGGTTGGCTTTGGATCAATCACCGGCGGCCAGGACCGCCCTCAACCTCACCAAAGCCATGCTCAAATTTCGGATAAAAGTAGAGAGCGACTTCTGGAAACAAAAAGCTAGATTGAAATGTGATAGCGAAGTGGACAAAAACTCGAAATACTTCTACGACTGCGTCAAAGGCCGAAGACAAAAGCTAGCGATCCACCATACCACCGATGAGAGCGAAAACATCATTACTGACCAGAAAGGCATCCAAGCGGATGCTATGGACTTCTATTCCAAATTATTCTCCAAAGAAACGGTCCATAAAGACAACGCCTTCCTGGACCAAATTCCCTCTCTCATTAATGAAGCCGACAACGCCCAGCTCGAGCGCACCCCCACCGTCCAGAAAGTGAAAGAGGCAATTTAGGCCCTCAACGAGCATAGTACACTCGGACCAGACGGCTTCTCGGGCGTCTTCTTTCGCAAGTGCTGGGATATTATCAAGCATGATATCACCGAAGCAGCCACCGCATTCTTCGAAGGAGCCACTTACCCCAAAGCCATTTCAAGCGCCAAGCTTATCCTCATTCCGAAAAAAGATAACCCAGAGACCTTTCGCGACTTTTGACCCATCAGTCTGTGTAATTTCACCAACAAGATCATATCCAAAATTATCACTAACAGAATGGCAGGGATCCTCCCCAAGATCATCTTTGAAGATCAGAGCGGCTTTGTTCGTGGAAGGAACATCCAGGACAATATTATGCTTGCCCAAGAGTTAATCACCTGCATAAAGTTCCCAGCTAGAGGGGATAACATCGCACTCAAAATTGACATAGAGAAAGCTTACGACAGACTGGATTGGCAATTTATGATCTGGGTCTTCAGGACATTCGACTTCTCCGAGAATTGGACCAACTTAGTGTGGAGATCTATCAGCAACTTCTGGTTCTCCACGGTCATCAATGGCCAAGCCCAGGGATTTTTCAAATCCAGTCAGGGGGTTAGACAAGGAGATCCTCTATCATCTACAGTCTTTATCATAGCGGCCGACGCTCTGAGCAGGAACCTCAACAACATGGCCAACACTCCAAACTTCTAGCACTATCACACATCCAGCGGATGCCCAATAATCACTCACTTGGCCTTTGTCTATGATTTACTCATTTTTTTGTTCGGGGACGTGGGAGCGGTGGCAGTGGTCCGACACAACCTGCAAAGGTACTCTACCTGCTCAGGTCAGAAGATCAACCCAGCCAAAAGCATCATCTATACCCACCACAATATCAAAAGAGAGCACGCAATGAGACTCATCCACTTAATGGGTTTCTCCGTTGATCATCCCCCATTCAACTACCTGGGATGTCCCCTCCGATACGGCAAATCAAACGCCAGAATATTTGAGACTCTGATCTCTCGTATCAGGAACAAACTTGTCGGGTGGCATAATGCTACCTTATCCCCAGCTGGCAAGATTATCCTTATCAAACAATGAGGAGGGGGAGGATCCCTGCCATTCAGGGGGCATTGTAATGGCATTAACAAATATCATTGGACTAGCTGGGATTCCATGGCTCATCCCACTGAGGAGGGGGGATTGGGATTTACCAAATTCATCCATATCGTGAAAGCTTTCTCGATGAAATTGTGGTGGAAACTTCGCACGCACGAGAATTTATGGACCAGATTTATGAAAAATAGGTACTTCAAGCATAACCATCCATCTGAGGCCAAATCCAACTGCAGATCATCAGCAGCTTGGCGGCACATCCTTAACGGACGAGACCTGGCCGAGCCAGATATGAGGCTTCAACTGGAGGACGGCGAGTCGGATCCTTTCTGAGAGCTATGGATTGGGGATAGCTTGATCACGCAGCACACGGGGTCCCCCACAAACAGCAGAATCAGAGACTTGCGGAACAACTTTAGCGAAGACTGGAACTGGGACATGATTTGCGAATGGGCCGACAACGGAACGGTAGAGATCATTCAAACGAGCAGATTGAAGATCGGTCGCGATGCCGATGCACTAAGATGGACGCACGAGGCTTCCGGGGCATTCTCGGTGAGGTCGGCGAGACTCGCTGTCCGCGGTCCGGGGCAACCGCAGCAGCCCATCAACCAATACTGGCACTCCTGCATCCCCAAGAAATGGACATTCCTCATGTGGTGAGTCATTAGAAAGAAACTGCCAACCGATGATATCCTCAACACCATAGGGATTAGCTTGGCTTCCGCATGCAATTGCTGCTCAGATCGTCAGATTGAGACTATCGATAACATCTTCTGTCATGGAAACCTGCCAGACTGGGTATGGAGGATCCTCAGCCAAACTTTCAGGATAGAGCCAGGAGGCGGATGCTTCAACGATCTAGCGACCTTGTGGGGTAGAACATCCTACGACCACCAGATCGTCGCAGCAGCCGCCACATGGGCGATTTGGAAGAATCGCAACAAGGCAAGATACGAAGATCACCAATACTCAACTGACCAGCTCATCCGGAAGATCTTTCGCCAATGTCGTAAAAGGAGCTCTCTGTGCTCCCACAGCCCGTCATCATTCTGGTTTCCCCAACCCTAATCCTTGGCGTTCCTGTGTCTCCCCCTTCTTTTTTATTTTGGGTGGTATACTTGTACAGTTCTGACTTGTATCCGCGTCAGGCTTCGACATTTTGAGCCTTGATTAATAAAGAGGGGGGTTGTTCAAAAAAAAAAGGATATATATATATATATATATATATATATATATATATATATATATATATATATATATATATATATATATATATATATATATATATATATATATATATATATATATATATGGATATGTACACACACACACACACACACACACACACACACACACGTGTGTGTGTGTACTATTAATAATATAGAAATTATATTATTTTATTATATGTTCTGAATTTTGTATTTTTTTATCAATAGTTTTATACTGTGTAAAATTTATGTTAAACACTGATAAATAGTAATTTTAATTGTAGTATTCATTTATGATTTTTACAGAATTATTTATTCATTAAATATATTATTTAGTAATTAAAAATATTAATTATAAAATTGTGAAAACTGTGTATTCTAATTTTTATGCATGTTTAATACTGTTAATCAATGTTGAAAAAATACTGGTAATTAGTGTTTTCATATGTAGTACTTAGTTATAATTTTTTTACAATTAAATATTATTATTATATTACTACTAAAATAAGTCATATTGGCGATGACATTAGCGACTCAGGCTAAATACGTCGCTATTTTTTAGTGTATTTAGCGACGTATCAAAGTGATGTCGCTGAACGTCGTATTCAGCGACGTTTAGCGACTGATAGTGACTAGCATTATGGTTTGGAAAGAACAAGTCATGGCTTAGTCGCAGAACATCGCTGATTACTTTTATTCAACGACATTTTGTGACTCTTACTCTAGTACGTCGCAAGTTTATTAGTTAACAGTGACGTTTAGCAACGTCTTTATAAGACGTCGCTAAAATATTTCATATATGGTGCTAGGAACCGATCGAATTCATTTTCTTTCCCCTAAAATTTTTGATTTCTCGTGCGCCTCGAGCCCCAAATCTCTCTCCCCCTCCCCCTCTCGTCTCCAGCGACCCCCTTCCCGCGGCGACCCCCTCCCCTCGGTGACCCTCCTCCATTGGCGACCCCCGTCCCTCCGTCGCACCTCCACCGTCGAGTCTCCTCGTCGATGTCGACCCGACCAGTCCCCTATGCCGCTGCTCCATCTCCAGCAACCCCGACCCGACTCCGAACAAGGCAGGTAAACCCTAACCCTAGCTCCCTCCTCCTGACGTGCTGACACAGAAATGACACACACACACGCTGACACGACACACACACACGTTGACACGATACGCACACACACTGACACGACATTGACACGACATACTGATATGACACACATACACACAGACACGACACGCTGTTTAATATGTTACACTCACATGATTGTGAGTATGTGACATTTTGGAGAGGAGGGGACTGTCAAAAAAGAAGTATATTAGACGCACCCATAAAGGGATACAAGTGTGATGAATTTGGCTGCACTCATAATTGGACGAAAAGAAGTATATTCTGGGACCTGCCTTATTGGAGCACCAATCCGATCAGACATAACCTTGATGTCATACATATCGAGAAGAATGTATTTGACAACATAATTAATACTGTGATGGACGTAAAGGGAAAGACGAAAGACAATCCCAAGGCCAGGTTAGATTTGGAAGATATATGCAGACGTCCTGCATTGAATTTGATAAAGGAAGGCAATGGGAAGTATAAGCAGCCTACGAAAATTTTCTTACTAGATAGAGAGGATAAAGTGAGACTTTGTAGGTGGATTCAGGGCCTAAAATTTCTTGACGGATACGTGTCAAATTTAAGAAGATGCGTTCGACCCGAAGGAGAACAAATTGACGGGAATGAAGAGCCACGACTGTCATGTATTTATGGAGAGGTTAATTTCGATCGCATTTCTGGAATTATTATCATTGGTCGTTTGGGATCCATTGACAGAGTTGAGCATATTCTTCAGAGATCTTTGTTCTACTAAGTTGCTTGTCGATTGTCTAGAAAAGCAGGTGAAGGACATTGCAGCAACGCTGTACAAGCTTGAGAGGATGTTCCCTCTTGGGTTCTTCGACTCCATGGAGTATTTGCAATTCATCTATCCTATGAGACACGTATTGGTGGGCCCGTCGATTATCGGTGGATGTACCCGTTTGAGCGACATTTGAACCACCTAAAGAGAAAGATGAAAAACAAGGCTCGGGTCGAGGGTTCTATTTGTCAAGCCTATGTTCTTGAGGAGATTATAAACTTCTGCTCGATGTATTTCAAGCCACATGTTGCAACTAATAGAACAAGAGCTCCCAGAAACGACGATGGATATCTTGAATCTAATGATACAATACTGAAAGTCTTTAATGCTTTCGAAAAGCCTTTAGGAAAAATTAAAAAAAAGATATCTGAATGATGAGGAACTAAGGGCTACTCAGTTATATATATTGCTCAATTGCGACGAGGATGAAGTGAAGAAGCTCGAGGGGTAAGTAACTAATACATCCACATTTACGTCATCTATGCATATAATAGTATCCAATATTATTATTAGACTAATTGGTATATGTGTTGTTATTTTCAGCACATTTAATGATGAGGTGAGGTCGAGTAGACAGTACATAACGGATGAAGAACTGGAATGGGAAATGAGACGTCATTTTCCTTCATGGTTGAGTGCATATGTAAGATGATGCAGTAATTACTTCTCATATATGCACTTTGCACAGTAATTAACGGAATGCTGAATTTAATTTCTTATCTTTGGGTATTTAGGTCGATCGTCCGGATACAATACTAGAGAATGAGTCTATTAGAACTCTAGCCAAGAGGCCCATTTATTCCGTCAAATTATAGCCAAACTATTATGTGAGTGGGTTTAGGTTCAGTCAACAAATGCTCCGATCAGAGAGAACTTTTTAGATCTTGATTCGACCTAAAATAGTTGTTTGTGTATCCGATCTACAAACTACAAAGATGTAGATCTGGGCAATGATTTCTATGGCATCTTACGGGAGATTGTGGAGTTGACAAATAACTACGACATAGAGTCGGCTAAGATCGTATTGTTCAGGTGTAATTGGTTCGATCCGATCCAAGATCAAGGTTGGAAAATTGACAAGCATGGTCTTGTGGATATTAACTACCGTCGTCGATATCAAGGATACGAATCATTTGTCCTAGCAAGTCAGGCTCAACTAGTTTACTTTACTACTTATCCTAGACAGGGAACAACTAGGTTGGACTGGTGGGCAGTATGCAAGACTAAAGCCAGAAATACCTACGATGTTGACGAAATAGCTTATCAGAAGGACGAGCTACCTCTCTTAACAAATACAGTTGACGTGGACACAACAAAAGTTCCAGGTTACATGTCTAATCGTATAGAAGTGGTAGAAGTATCCGAAGAGTAAAACGAAGTAGATGAAAGTGAAGATGAGGAGGAAGAAGAAGATGAGGACGCGGAGGACGAAGAAGATGAATTTTCAGAAGATGATTGAAAGTAAAATAAAATATAAAATATGTTTAACCACTAATTAATCTCCATACAACAATGAATCTTCCACATTACACGTCTAATACTGTCATTTTGTTTAATCTTTAATTAATCTATATGTTTCCATCAATCTATCCAAATGGTACCTATGACCTGAGCACATCGCTTGATAGAGGCACAGATGGCTGCTGAGGTGGTAGTGGTACCTCATGCTGCTGAGGAGGTAGTGCTTCCTCCTGCTACGGAGAAGGTAGTGGTACCTAAAGCAGAGATAAAGGTCAAGGAAGAACTTTCTCCTACTATTGAGGAAGAAGTGATTCCTAAAGCCGAGATAGCTGTGAAGGAGGAGGTGGCACCAGAAGGCAGTTACATCGAGAGTTCCAGTCATCCAGATCCTACAGATATTGATCTTTCTGGCGTAGATCCTACTTATGCGTAGTGGCTGAGGAGGGAGATCTCTCTGTGCCTGCGTAGAGGGTAGAGCTGTTTGATATGACTTTTGACCGGATTTGTTTCCGGTAAACTTATTTCTGGGTTAGACTTGGATGTTTTTATAACTCTTGATGTTTCTTATTTTCTAGACATGGTTGTTATCTAGACTTGGATGTTTTTGGATGCTGTTATCTAGAATTGGTTATTATCTAGAAATTATGATCCGAGCGATCCCTCATGTGCCCCTCCGGACGGAGGAGCAGGTGGAGGAGGTCGCACCTACGCTATCTCTATATGATCCGAGCGATCCTCCATGCGCCCCTCCGGACGAGACAAGGATGGAGATTTGGTCCGACGGGCCTACAAAGTAAGTTAATTAGTTAACATTTATATATACTTACATCTATATATTCCTGAATTTAATTATCATTGTGTAGATATCGTCCCCCGTCAGTTTAGAGGGCATTGGGGATATTTCTGAGGTCCAACTACTGGGTCCCTTGGATCACCTACTCGGATGCCTCGGACGAGAGGAAGGCATTCTGGTTTATCCACTTCAAGTAACTAAAGTATATTGCTGTTAGTATAAATCATCTTTTATGTATATTATATAACTAACTAATTTAATTCTTGTAGAAAATATATTTTTATCCACCACACCGGGCTGAGACGACCGAGAAGCAATTCTCTACCGTTGTAGCTAAGTTGATCCGGGATGCGATCGACGACTAGAAGGCTCGAGACTACTCCGAAAAAGGGATCCAAGGTTGGATCACGTCCGAGCAGTGGACTGCCATGAAGGCTAGATTCGACGCTTCTAGGTACAAAGAACGGTCGGAGAAGACGAAGGTGGCTAGGACGAGGGCAGGAAAGTGGTGTGGTGGCTCGATTCCCATGACGAAACATTTTCGTCGAATGGTACGTGTTTTACTGTAATATATTATTTAATGAAAGTAGTAATAAAATGTTTAATTTCAATGAAAAACATTTTATTATAACAGGTATAGAAGGATGCGAACCCCAACATGGTGACGGTCTTCCTGGCTACCCATCGGAAGGACGGAAAGCTCGTCGATGACGGGCCACGCATAGCAATGTAAGTATTACTTTACGCGTCACTAACTTTATTGTAATTTAAGAAATATGCAAATATATCCATAGACGTGGAACAACTAGGTTGGTAGTAAATATTATGCTCATCGAGATGCGTACTTTTCTAGGATGAGTATCTTAGGCTAGAGCGTGAGCTTACTAGTGCATCTGCGGAGGGAGGGGCTAGTGTCACTACCACATTTCTAGTTTGAAGGTATTTTTGTCATTTTTGAATTATTTGAATTTAATATATATTATTAGGAATTTAATATAGTTATTTAGAATGGTGTGATTTTAAATATTATTTAATTGATAGCCTTGTGGTTTAGATTAGCCTAACCTAGTTTGGACCTGACCTAGATTAGTCATAGCTAGTCTAGTTATTCACAATGAGTATTAGTTAGTATTGGTTAGTGGATTTAAGTCATGAATTATTTAGGATGATGGTTTGCAACTTGACTAGAAGGGAGCCCTAGATTCTAGGCCATTCAATAGGCTTGATGGATTGATAGCCCTTAGATGCACCCCAAAAACTCTAACCCTAACTTGGTGGCCGGCCTAGGGTTTCTTCCCTTGTCTATAAAGTCTCTCTTGATATTTGTGCCTCTTTTTATCCATTCCCCTATTTTCTAAAGGAAAGATTTGTTCTCCATGAAATTTATTCATAGTTTATTCAATAGTGATCCTTTTTCATTGAGATTTCTTCCATGGTGTTCTAAATGATGTTTTCCTACTGTTGGTAGAGTCCAAACTCAGGTTTGACACAATTTGGGAACTTTGGCTAGCTAGTGGAGAGCTCCTTTTTGAAGGGTTTATTTGTGAAGGAACACACCTAGGTAAATCTCTATTCCCTCCACGAAATTTTGGTTTCTTTGCATGAACACCAAGCCCTAGGTGTCCTTGTACTGTAGGGATAGATTTTGCACCCTCTCGTGTCCTATACATGTCCGTATCGAACACGTATCAGTGGACAGTCGCAAGTGTTCGACGAAATGCCACACTGGGCATTTCAATCGAGTTTTTGAATTATTTCTGAATAGGAAATTAGGTTTGCATGTAGCTTGTGTGTTTTTGCTCGACTGAGCGTGTCTTATGTCGTATTGGTGTCGTGTCGCACTCGTGCACACGCCCGTGCGTACGTGAACAGTGATGCCCTGCTACCAGCGTGCTCATGTTCAGTGTACAGGGCGCATGGACATGTGTGCTTGGACACAAAGTAAGGGGCAGTGTCTGTCATGACACCCCTAAAGTTTTGTGTCCAACGGATACGTGTCGAGAGTGTTTGGACACATGCACGGGGCGCACGAGTTGTGTCAGTCTCGTGCTGGAGTTGTGCGTGTATTTGGACACTTCTGTGTCCTGTTTGTGGACACATTATGGGTTGTATGACACATTTACATGTGTACCAATGTTTACCCACCAATTATTTAGGGTATAAGCATGATTTTGTTTTCGAATTAGAAAATTCCTATTTTCTGATACAATGCAGTATCAGTACATTGCTCCCTATTCGAATGTTTAAATTCCAATTTCAATGATAACTCACACATATTTTACACATGTTATATAAGAGTTTATGTGTTGGGATGTTGGTTTCATGTGGGGAATTAAATGGGATTTTAGATATGTGGAATAGAATATTTGATATGAGTTGGGTTTTCGAAATGTGGCTGATACCACTTGTTATTCAGTTCCTAAACTTCAAATTCCTATTTTAATATAGTTTTAACTAATGTTATCAGCTGTCAAATGATCCTACATGTCATTTAGTTCATGATTAGTTGATTTTATAAGTTGGATTGGGTTTTTTCATAGAATGAGAATATTAGACATTGTATTGGGTTTTCGATAAGGTATTGACTGATACATTGTTTCCTATTAAGACTGAATTGACTTCCCAGTTTCAACTGGATTTTGTAACTTATATTCATTGTTAAGTTCACTGAATTTGAATGATTTATTTCCTTATAATCTGAGAATTGGTTTCCATTTCCTCCCAAAACCTGAATTGGTTTCTTTTCCCTTTTTAAACTGTGAATTGGTTTCCTTTCCTTAACTAATGTGAATGCCAATTCTTATACTTGTTAGCCACTGTCACGGGAAAAACTGGGATTGAATGTTACTCCTATTCATTAATTGATTCAATGTTTGTGTTTACCTCACAGTTTCATAAGTTTTACACCACACCTTGATTTCTTGTATCACACATGTTTATATCGAACCACACTTTGTTTCCCTTGTACACATACTCACTGATTTTTCAGGATTCACCTCACTGTTTTCTTATTCCTGTTTACACACACAGGTATTACACTAATTCCTTTTGACACATGATACCACAGTACACATATTACACTACACCATATATAACACTACACTGTTTTCCTATTTTCCAGGTTATACACATTCATGTGAACCCCTGAACACTACACTGATTTTATATTACTACTCCCTATTTTCCAGGATATCACACACACCCTAATTCACATATACACATACACCCTCATTCACATATGCACACACACACAAGTTTATGTCATGATAACACTCACATATTGACACCCTCTTGATACTCTCATGACACTTGCTCTCATGTCTCTCACACACACACACACATGTACACCATCACCTTTCCATTTTCCTATCCTTCATGTATATGTATATATATACAAATATAGATATATATATATATGGGAGATACACTTTCATGTGCCCTATACATTATAATGTGTGTGTATTATATTTAGATATATATATATATTGATATGATAATATGTGATATGTGGTTGGCTTAGGCATGATATAGCCTATAGCCTTGGGCTCATGGCCTATGGGTGTGACTGTATGCATAGCGAGTATCTAGTTAGACTTGTATAGCCTTGATTAGACCTAGAATAGACTAGTTAGACTAGTATAGACTTGTTTGACTTAGTTGACCTAGTTTAACTTCTAGGGTTGACCAGAGTTGACTAAGAGTTGACTTTGGTCTAGATTGACCTAGATTCATTAGAATGTATTGAATTGCATCTTATTATCATTTTAGACATGTTGTGACTTGTGCTGTTCTGATTAGGAGCCAGACACCACTCCTCAGGCAGTATTTTCTTCTGGACATCCAGGGTATCAGGCGAGTACATTCTCTGACCATTTTATACTTGCCAGGAGTATTTTCTCGCTCTAGATTATCTTACTTGATGCTGACACAATGGAAACACAGATTAATACTATATGGATCTTTTCATACGATGTTATCCCCCTCCGGAGCATCAGATACATCATGTCATGTGCGTTTCACTTTCATCATGTACTCTTGTGCTTTCACCTTACATGTGCACTCTCGTGATTCATGTACTCTCATGATCACGGAGCCCTCCATGTATATATTCATGTGCACCCATTTATGGGCCCCCATGTGAATATCATGTACAATAACAAAACTTGAACGGATCCTTGTGTATTGATTAGGGTACGAGGGAGTATAAATAGTCATGTGGACAATTTCTAAAGTAGTGTAGCCATGTACAACCTCTCATGTTTATTATCAAGCCGTTCACATGTCTAGCTTGTACTCTAAATCACTAGTTCACTATAGCTCTTTACTTATAGTAGATATTTCATTACAGTCTTCTTTTTACTCATGTATATTCTTCAGCGTTTTATGTATTTTACTCTATTGTCTGTATTTTATTCCTGTCATTATATGAACTGCGTGAGATGTACTATGCTTGCTCCTGTCCTAATTGGACCTATTGAAATATTACAGAGGATGAGGACGAGGCTGTAACTCCACTTTCTGAAATATGGTAGAATCTATTTTATTTGTTTTAGTAATGAATTGGGTGTGTTTTTCTATATGTAATAAGAGATAGAATTTAACATCTTGATTTTTTTTAGGACTTAAAGGCTCTAAGAACTATCAATTGTGGCCCAATTACTGAAGCCCACAGTTGAGGCCTATGGTTAAGGAAAGATTTATTCAGGACAGAGCCTTTCCTTCCTTCTTTCTTTTAAAATTCAAATCCAGCCTTGGTTGCCAACGGCCAGGGAAGGTCGACATGTGCTCTCCCCATTTCTAACTGAATTGTCAGAAGAGAGGGAGTGAGGTGGAATTTCCTGCCAAATGATTGCTTTCTCCTCACGCTGGCTAACCACCTATAAGTATTGAGCAATCGACCCTTCATTCCTTGCTCCTCTCTTCCTCACCGTTGTTCTTGAGACAAATCCCAAATTGAAGGATCAACCATGAAGAAAAGGAGCATCGAAGTAATAGAGTTTCCGTTCATCCACACGCAGTGAACTGGAAGCACCCTCCTCGACGTCTGAGCAGTGGATCCAGAAGTTCTTCGTCGTGCTTGATGAGTTCGTCGATCCTTCCATTTCCGTCGATGAACTTTTGGTAAGACAGAGCAACATCATCTTCTAAAAATTTTACTCTGATCATTTTCATCCTACCAATTTTCCTTGTTTGCTCAGATCTGGACTTGGTGAACAAGTCATCGATCCAATCCATTTTCTTCTAGTCATTTTGGATCGATCAAGGTATTGATCGATCAATCGACTACTTGTAGTTTTAGATGTTCAGATCAATATAAATTATTGGTCAAATTATGTTTATAATCGAATTAATGTAGTTATGATTCTTCATGGTTAAGTGTTCGATTGTTTGCTACAAAGGACTGGATTGTGAAGAGGGGAGTGGCTCGTACCAATTCACAGAGACCAGGAGCTTTTGACTCAGGTAAATTACTCGATTACACAAAGGATGCAACCATAATAGTTTTGATAACAGAAGATGAATTGAAGTATTTTAGTTTAAGTTGTTATTCCAGTAGCATTTGGAGTTGTGATTCGTTTCTATGTCAAGTAATTATGGGTTGATGCTTTGGAGTAATTTCCAGATATAAATTTAATTTAGATGGGCCAGATTTGGACTGGTAAATGGGGATAGATAGGACTGACACTTGTTTTATTTGAACTAATGGGATTTTATGAGGACTGATACTTGGTTTCACTATTGGAATAGTGTCGAGTTTGTTTTGTAATGAATGTTGGGCTGTCACTTGGTGTAGGTTGGCAGTAATTGAACCTGGGTTGGGTTATTTCATGTTTTGTAAACCCCTTGACTGCAGATTTCAATTTATCTGAGTTGTATAGATGAGTAGCATGATTGTATTGAGGAACTGAACAAGGACTGCTCGTATCAGTCCTGTTCAAGATTGTTTGATCCTGGGTCAGAGAACCTGAGATTTGAAATCATATTATATAAATTTATGTGGGCTGGTATATAGATACTTATATAACCAACTGCATTAGTTACCTGACAGATTTTGGTGTATAGTTGATGAGGTCGATTTACATCTCACCTGGGCATCATTTAGAGTTGAGAGTTTTACTGAAGTTTAACCAATAAGAGTGGCGTGCATAGGACCTAAGATCTGTTGATGCTACCTGTGATATTAGTTAAACTTCAGTATAAATGAACCCAGGATAGTTGTTCCTGTGTAGTCCAAGAATTGCATCCATATAGCAGGAATGTTCTGATGAGGAGACAACTGCCCTGTTAGGAACTAAGGCATAATGCATTTTACACTCCTACTGAACTGATATCACTCTAGCTTATTGCACATAATTTAGAAGGGTGAACTTGAAATAAGAGAACCTGAGTTTTATTTGTGAACTGAGGGTTACCTGTGATTCCTGAGTTGTGGTATCATATGGTTGAGAAGGTTAACCTTGGTTGAAGTCTAGCCCATTAGGTTGAGTGCAAGATTGAATTTATATGTATTCTTGCAAGCAATACATATTTTCTGAAACCATATGTAGTGTAGGAATCATTCTTGAACTGGGCTTCCTATTCCTGCCCTGTTCAGTGTGAACCTGGGAATTACAATCCTGAAGATTGGACTGATAGGATGCAGGACATAAGTATTTCTGCTAATCATTGGTTGGTAACTTTGGTTTAGAACTGAGAATTTATGTGTCATTGGGTATTCCAATTTAGATACCTGAGTGCCTGTTCAGAGACTCGAATTCTCAGGCATCAGTAACCTGGGATTTTCAGAAGTCTAACTGAGTTCATCTCAGGAACTTGGGAACTTGGGTATGCAGTAGGTAATTGCATAGCCTATTGCTTGAGTTCAAATGATGAACTGGCCAGAGGCTTCTGCCTTTTGATATGAACTGTCAAATGCAAAGACAATAAACTGGGATGTTAGGGTTAACTGGAGTATGAGGATATTCAGTAACTGGTGTGTGCAGTGACCTAAGGGTTGAGAGTTATATAGTGTTAAGATTACATTTTATGTGCCAATAGTGGACTGATAGGTTTTGAATCAATCAGTGACATTAAGACAGCCATATTTTTCCTTCATTAGATAGTAGGGCTAAATTGTTTAGGTTCCTGTCTAGTTTAAGACCAAATAACTGTGATTCTAAAATGGGAATTATCATCTTTCCAAGGATTTACTTTCATTTTAAGATTTTGTTTCACTCATTACCTAGAAGCATTCCTGAAGGTTATAATATAGGATGATAGGTTTAATCCTTAATTGGTTGGTTGGTCTAAATACTAAATCTTGCAATAACCATATCATGTGTTAGTTTACTTAAGTTCTTGATAAGCCTGGGTTTTAGTGGATATTATATTGATACCCTATAGAAATCCTAGAACTGAGGTTATATTTAGGAACATATTGTGAATAGAATCTTGGATAACCAATTAGAAATAGTTTATTAACCAACTTGTACTCATCATTAATTACAGGAGATCATCCAGTTTCTTGGTTACTTGTACCTTCCTGGAGCCAGGCAAGTACACTCTACGGTTTTGTACTCTTCATTATATATCCTGTACTTCCTTGAGTGACACAATTGCAACACGTCATGTTCTTTCTGGTGCTCTTGTTCTCTTGTGCTTATTACTTGTATCTGGGGAGGGGAAATATGCTATCTATGTGACCAATCCCAAGTAACAACTCAGGTGTGTTTTAGCTTAGACCCCGCATCGTGCACGCGGGTCCTAAGTCACCATTCATGTGCTTTCATGTGCTTACCCTAGCCGGTCACATATTTAGTTATATTTCAAATGCAGTACACATATGTTCAGGAGATTACCTTGTACTTATTTTCTGTGATATCATGTTCTTTCAGGTGCTTACATATCATGTTCTTTCATGTTCTTACATTCATGTTTCTTTCATGTACTTTACACTGTTCTTTCATGTACTTATTCACCTGTATTTTTCTGTACTTTCCATGTTTTCTTGTACTTTCATATCATGATGTCTTGTTTATTACCTAGAATTATACTTGCTCCGCTCCTGAATAGGATATGTTGCAGGTGAGATGGAGGCTTTGTGTGATACCTACTATGGACAGGATACTGCCTTCCCTACTGAGCCAGCTGGAGCTGCTTCTGACCTAGAGGCTGCAGAAGCCTAATATTTCATTAGCTTTCCATTTATCTTTCCATGTATTGAGACTAGTAGACTCTTATAGTTGAATTGTAATAAATTTAGATATTGTACTTTACTCTGGTTGGGACACATTATATAGATGCTATGATTCTATACTTTCATGTTTATCTGGTTAGTTTCCCTAGCTTGGTACAGCTTACTTCATTGTGTCTAACAATGAAGGCTGGGCGTGTCCGACTCGTGTCCGATTATTCGGGAGCGGGTCGTGACATGTTTTTAGTGGTGGCCCATGCAGGTCTATCCTAATGGTACCTAGGACTTAGCGTACTATTGGGGGACTTGATTACACTAGGGAAACTTGATCACAGCATAGAAAAACCGAGAAATAAGGGTATATCAGGTATTATCAGGATTATCGGGTGCTTTATTATTATAAAAACATTGTTTGTTAGGTTTTAGGGTTTGTCATTCAACAATTTTTTTTTTATGCAGGATGGTCACTACGAGGAAGACCGCAGACCAGTCTGGAGTTGCAGGCACTTCTGGAGTTGCAGGCGGTTCGGAGTAGGCCGCACCAGAGCAGGTCGCACCAGACGTCCAGGCAGATCAGCTTCCGCCAGCGCCTCCTATCTTTCCATCGCTGCCGCCGACGATGATGCTTGACGGCAACCAAGTGATGGCGTCGTTTCAGCACTTTCTGGAGGCCCAGAACCATCAGGCAGCGCAGTTCAGAGCGACTGTCATCGACGCGCTGAGGACCAGGGAGCCGGCAGCACCAGCACCAGCACCAGTAGCACCTCCAGCACCGCGAGGACCGAGACCCGGGACAGCGAAGGAGTACTAGCACCTTAGCCCGATGGACTTCTGGGGCGACGAGGGGATCATCTATGCAGATGAATGGCTGGAGAATGCAGAGAGGACCCTGACCATGGCGAACATTCCAGAGGACCAGAAGGTGTCAGTGGCTAGCATGCGACTCTTTGACTTGGCGAGAGCTTGGTACCGGGAGGACCCCCAGTTGTCAGAGCCCCGGGTGTCTTGGACAGTTTTCAAAACACTGTTCAAGGAGAAATTCTTCCTAGAGGTGGAGCGTGATGAGTTGAGGATGCAGTTCGAGGCGCTGCAGCAGGGGACGATGACGGTTGTGCAGTACACTTCGGAGTTTACCAGACTCAGCAGGTTCGCTGAGAGACTGGTTAGAGAGCCAGAGGACAGAGCATGGAGATTCAAGAAGGGTCTCAACAGGGAGCTGCGACATGTGGTGGCAATTAGCCAGGCGACTACCTACTCCAGCATCCTTAAGATCGCCCAGGCAGTAGAGAAGGAGACGGACCCAAGGCTGAAGAGGGACCGGGACGTGGGCAGCAGCAGTTTCCAGGCACTAGCGAAGAGGGTTCAGACTCAGACCCAGACGAGGCCACAGCAGCAGCAGCAGCATCACCGTCAGGCCAGAGCTCCAGCACATCAGCATCAGAGACAGTATCTGGCGATCAGTTGTGCTTTTTGTCATCGCCCTGGACACCACATCGACGAGTGCCGCAAGAGGTTGGGACTTTGCCTCTTCTGCGGATCTGATGCACACCAGATGAGGGACTGCGCACAGGCTACAGCCAGACTAGCAGGAGGACGAGGAGGAGGACCACCGGCTGCACCATCCAGAGCATTGCCTGCTGCACCCCAGAGAGGAGGAGCCCTACCACCCCAGCATCAGAGGTTTGCACAGCACCAGCAGCAGCAGAGAGGAGGAGCACAGCAGGGACGTGCTTACGTCATGGCTGCAGTTGAGGAGGACGAGGCAGTGCCAGATATGATCACAGGTTCTATATTTTTACATTCTTTTCCTGCCATTGTATTGTTTGATTCTGGAGCCACCCATAGCTTTGTATCATATGAGTTTCTGCATAGACACGACTTCACACCCAAGCCCACTAGGCGGAACTGTCAGATCATGACAGGAGGGGGGTCAGTGCCAGTAAGTGAGATGGTGGAATGCCCTATCACTATTGTTGGGAGAGAGATTCGAGCTCGACTTCTAGTGATGCCATTGCCTGGATTCGACGTGGTCCTCGGCATCGACTGGATGAGTGAGCAGTTTACTGTAATTGACTGCCATGAAGGGAAGGTGATCTTCAGCCCGCCAGGAGTTCCATCGTTCGAGATCAGCAGACGAGTTGCAGAGAGGCCAGAGGGAGTCTATTTCGGAGCAGTTGCAGAAGACCAAGAGTTACCGCATCCGCTGATTGCAGAGTATCTCGACGTCTTCCCCGAGGAGCTTCCAGGATTACCACCAGATCGAGATGTGGAGTTCAGCATCGATCTAGTGCCCGGATCAGCACCGAAGTCCCAGCACTGTTACAAGATCAACCCGAAGGAAGCTGCGGAGTTGAAGGCGCAGATTGATGAGCTTGAGAGCAAAGGGTTTATTCGGTCCAGTGCTTCACCCTGGGGAGCACCGGTGCTTTTTGTGCCCAAGAAGGATGGGACGGTAAGGATGTGCATTGACTACCGTGCACTCAACAACATCACCATCAAGAATAGATATCCTTTGCCACGGATTGATGAGCTGTTTGACCAGCTTAATGGAGTGAAGGTCTTTTCTAAGATTGATCTTCGATCGGGGTACCACCAGATGAAGGTTCGGGAGCAGGATATTCCGAAGACAGCCTTCAACACTCGATACGGCCAGTATGAGTTCCTGGTGATGCCGTTCGGACTCACCAATGCCCCCGCAGTTTTTATGAACCTTATGAATAAGGTCTTCCACAAGTATTTGGATAAGTTTGTCGTAGTCTTTATTGACGACATTCTGATCTATTCCAAGACGGAGGAGGAGCATGTTGAGCATCTGCGGATTGTTTTAGAGATTCTGCGGAAGGAGAAGCTGTATTGAAAACACTCAAAATATGAGTTTTTCTTGGACAGAGTGGAGTTTCTAGGGCATGTGGTGACTGGAGAGGGGATCTCTGTAGATCCCAAGAAGATTGAAGCAGTGGAAGCATGGGCACCTCCCAAGTCAGTAGCAGAGATTCGTAGTTTCCTGGGTCTAGCAGGATACTACAGGAAGTTTATGAAAGACTTCGCCAGGATAGCAGAGCCTATGACGAAGCTTACACGGAAGGACGAGGAGTTCATCTGGAGCGACGCCTGCCAGTCAGCATTTGAAGAATTGAAGAGAAGACTCACGACGGCCCCAGTTCTAGCTTTGCCATCGGGATCAGGAGGATTCGTCATCTACAGCGATGCTTCGGAAAAAGGCTTGGGATGTATGCTGGAGCAGAACAAGAAGGTTATAGCGTATGCTTCTAGACAGTTGAGGCCCCATGAGAAGAATTATCCTACACATGACTTGGAGCTTGTAGCAGTCATATTTGCCTTGAAACTGTGGAAGCATTACCTATATGGAGAGAGAGTGGACATCTTCACGGATCACAAAAGCCTGAAGTATGTCTTTACTCAGAAGGAGCTGAATATGAGGCAGCGCAGATGGCTGGAACTCATGAAGGATTTCGACATCAGTCTGCAGTATCATCCTGGGAAGGCGAATGTGGTTGCAGACGCTCTCAGTCGGTATCCTATTGCTATGTATCTCACCATGGACCGGCATCTCTTGGAGGATCTGGAGAGCCTTGGGATTGAGATTGTTCTCCCAGGGTATGGAGGTCAGATGATGCATATACAGATACAGTCGGGGTTGCTAGAGAAGATCAAGGAGGCCCAGTTGCTTGATAAGGAAATCCAGGGTCTTAGAGCTCAGGCAGAGTTAGGTCTGTTCGACGATTTCATCATTACGGAGGACGGATCCTTGAGGCACGGGAGTTAGCTGTGGGTGCCCAAGGACTTGCGGGAGGAGGTGATGCAGGAGGCCCACCAGTCGCAGTATTCTATACATCCTGGATCTACCAAGATGTACAAGAATTTACGTGAGTATGTTTGGTGGTATGGGATGAAGAGAGAGGTCGCCAGATTTGTTTCCAGATGCCTTGTGTGCCAGCAAGTCAAGACGGAGCGCCAGAGACCAGCAGGACTACTCCAGCCTTTACCTATTCCGGAATGGAAGTGGGAGCACATTACCATGGACTTTGTCTCTGGATTGCCGCGTACTCCCAGTGGCAAGGACGCTATTTGGGTGATCGTGGACAGATTGACAAAGTCCGCTCACTTTATTCCGTTCAAGGTTGGGCTGTCGACCGAGAAGCTTGCAGACCTCTACATGCGTCAGATCGTGCGGATTCACGGAGTGCCAGTCAGCATCGTTTCAGATCGAGACAGCCGCTTCACATCACACTTCTGGAGGAGTCTACAGCAGAGCTTGGGATCTCAGTTGAAGTTCAGTACGGCCTATCATCCACAGACGGACGGGCAGTCCGAGAGGACCATTCAGACCCTGGAGGACATGCTACGGGTTTGCGCACTCGACTTCGGCGGTTCGTGGGAGGACCATTTACACCTGGTGGAATTTGCCTTTAATAACAGTTATCAGGCCAGCATCGAGATGACTCCATTTGAGGTGCTGTACGGACGGAGGTGTCGCACGCCGTTATCCTGGGACGACGTTGGTGAGAGAGCTTTACTTGGGCCAGAGATGGTGGTGGACTCAGCAGAGAAAGTCAGACTGATCAGAGATCGTCTCAGGGTTGCGCAGGATCGGCAGAAGCATTGGGTGGACAGTACCAGACGGCCACTTGAGTTCGAGGTTGGGGACAGAGTGTTCTTGAAGATCTCACCGACCAAAGACGTCATTTGGTTCGGCAGAGGCGGGAAGCTCAGTCCGAGATTCATTAGACCATTCGACGTGACAGCACGGATTAGCGAGGTGGCGTACCGACTAGCGCTTCCAGCTAGGTTAGAGGGAGTGCACGATGTTTTCCACATATCTCAGCTTCGACGATACATTCCAGACCCGAGCCATGTGGTGGACTATTCCGAGCTGGAGGTCGGCCCGAGATTGACTTACGAGGAGCAGCCAGTAGAGATCCTGGACCGGAGGGAGAAGCAACTGCGGAACCAGACCATTTCTCTTGTCCGCGTCATGTGGAGACACCACTCTCCGGGAGAGTCCACATGGGAGCGTGAGGATGAGATGCGTGAGCGATATCCTAGTTTGTTCACTTGAGTGCTTTGTATTTTATACATTTTTTTTGAATTCAATAAACAAACTCTTTGGATTCCATATTCTTGATTATCTGTGTCTACATTCCAATTTCGAGGGCGAAATTTTTCAAGGGGGAGAGATTTGTAACTCCACTTTCTGAAATATGGTAGAATCTATTTTTTTTAGTAATAAATTGGGTGTGTTTTTCTATATGTAATAAGAGATAGAATTTAACACCTTGATTTTTTTAGGACTTAAAGGCTCTAAGAACTATCAATTGTGGCCCAATTAATGAAGCCCACAGTTGAGGCCTATGGTTAAGGAAAGATTTATTCAGGACAGAGCCTTTCCTTCCTTCTTTCTTTTAAAATTCAAATCCAGCCTTGGTTGCCAACGGCCAGGAAAGGTCGACTTGTGCTCTCCCCATTTCTAACTGAATTGTCAGAAGAGAGGGAGTGAGGTGGAATTTCCCGCCAAATGATTGCTTTCTCCTCACGCTGGCTAACCACCTATAAGTATTGAGCAATCGACCCTTCATTCCTTGCTCCTCTTTTCCTCACCGTTGTTCTTGAGACAAATCCCAAATTGAAGGATCAACCATGAAGAAAAGGAGCATCGAAGCAATGGAGTTTCCGTTCATCCACACGCAGTGAACTGGAAGCACCCTCCTCGACGTCTGAGCAGTGGATCCAGAAGTTCTTCGCCGTGCTTGATGAGTTCGTCGATCCTTCCATTTCCGTCGATTAACTTTTGGTAAGACAGAGCAACATCATCTTCTAAAAATTTTACTCTGATCATTTTCATCCTACCAATTTTCTTTGTTTGCTCAGATCTGGACTTGGTGAACAAGTCATCGATCCAATCATTTTTCTTCTAGTCATTTTGGATCGATCAAGGTATTGATCGATCAATCGACTCCTTGTAGTTTTAGATGTTCAGATCAATATAAATTATAGGTCAAATTATTTTTATAATCGAATTAATGTAGTTATGATTCTTCATGGTTAAGTGTTCGATTGTTTGCTACAAAGGACTGGATTGTGAAGAGGGGAGTGGCTCGTACCAATTCACAGAGACCAGGAGCTTTTGACTCAGGTAAATTACTCGATTACACAAAGGATGCAACCATAATAGTTTTGATAACAGAAGATGAATTGAAGTATTTTAGTTTAAGTTGTTATTCCAGTAGCATTTGGAGTTGTGATTCGTTTCTATGTCAAGTAATTATGGGTTGATGCTTTGGAGTAATTTCCAGATATAAATTTAATTTAGATGGGCTAGATTTGGACTGGTAAATGGGGATAGATAGGACTGACACTTGTTTTATTTGAACTAATAGGATTTTATCAGGACTGATACTTGGTTTCACTATTGGAATAGTGTCGAGTTTGTTTTGTAATGAATGTTGGGCTGTCACTTGGTGTAGGTTGGCAGTAATTGAACCTGGGTTGGGTTATTTCATGTTTTGTAAACCCCTCGACTGCAGATTTCAATTTATCTGAGTTGCATATATGAGTAGCATGATTGTATTGAGGAACTGAACAAGGACTGCTCGTATCAGTCCTGTTCAGGATTGTTTGATCCTGGGTCAGAGAACCTGAGATTTGAAATCATATTATGTAAATTTATGTGGGCTGGTATATAGATACTTATATAACCAACTGCATTAGTTACCTGACAGATTTTGGTGTATAGTTGATGAGGTCGATTTACATCTCACCTGGGCATCATTTAGAGTTGAGAGTTTTACTGAAGTTTAACCAATAAGAGTGGCGTACATAGGACCTAAGATCCGTTGATGCTACCTGTGATATTAGTTAAACTTCAGTATAAATGAACCCAGGATAGTTGTTCCTGTGTAGTCCAAGAATTGCATCCATATAGCAGAAATATTCTGATGAGGAGACAACTGCCCTGTTAGGAACTAAGGCATAATGCATTTTACACTCCTACTGAACTGATATCACTCTAGCTTATTGTACATAATTTAGAAGGGTGAACTTGAAATAAGAGAACCTGAGTTTTATTTGTGAACTGAGGGTTACCTGTGATTCCTGAGTTGTGGTATCATATGGTAGAGAAGGTTAACCTTGGTTGAAGTCTAGCCCATTAGGTTGAGTGCAAGATTGAATTTATATGTATTCTTGCAAGCAATACATATTTTCTGAAACCATATGCAGTGTAGGAATCATTCTTGAACTGGGCTTCCTATTCATGCCCTGTTCAGTGTGAACCTGGGAATTACGATCCTGAAGATTGGACTGATAGGATGCAGGACATAAGTATTTCTGCTAATCATTGGTTGGTAACTTTGGTTTAGAACTGAGAATTTATGTGTCATTGGGTATTCCAATTTAGATAGCTGAGTGCCTGTTCAGAGACTCGAATTCTCAGGCATCAGTAACCTAGGATTTTCAGAAGTCTAACTGAGTTCATTGTTTGCCATTGATTGTAAAAGAACAGAACAATTATCGGAGGACTGAACTTAGACTCACAATACAAACTCGCTCGTACAAAGAAAGCCTAGGGACGAAAACCTAGGTACAGCAGACTAAGTACGATTATTTATTTTTGATTCTGGGGGGTGACGATAGAGGCTCGGGAAAGCGACGGCCGCTCTGCCTTACTCCTTGGACGATCGGTATGCAGCCTTGGCTCGGGGAAGATCTGCTCGGCGTTGACGAAGAAAGGCTCTGCTTACTTTCCTCGGGTTGCTCTCCTGGCTTCTCTCTCTCTGTGAGTATCAAGAAAAGGGGGAGCTCTCTCTGTGTATATCTCTCTCTTCTTTTTTTTTTATTCTTTTGTTGTCGACCTTTTTTACATGAGAATGATGTTGGCTATTTATAAGAGTGGGGTGGGATCATTAGGGTTTGCTGATGATTATCAGTTTGGAATGTCGGCGCTCCTTTATTCTATCTGGGCCCTTGATCCTGATCATAATGAATCTCGGCCACTAATGCTGATAGCACCAAATCTTATGAGCAGTTAATGCTGACTGCTTTAAATCTTCGTGATTGATTATGCCAATATTTGATTGCTCGCCACGTGTCCTATTGGCTTGATGATGAATGATATGCCCTGATCTCGGCAATTATGATGATGATGTCGAATATTCTCGTTGGGATTCTGTTGCATCTTCAGTGCCACGTTTTTTTAATTGAGGATCCTGCCAGGGCCGCATAGGGTGACCAACACTTGAACCGCAGAGGGATACTCCTCGTGAGCCGCATGAGTCAATGCCTTATCGAGCCGTAGGGGACGAACTTTCCGTGAGCCGCATATGCATAATCTTTACGAGCCGCAGGGGACGATCTCTCCATGAGCCGCATATGCATAGTTTCTGTGGGCCGCATGAATTAGCGTGGTGTTGAGCCGCATAGACCGGGCTGTGGGTGGACCGCATATAGCGGATTTTTGTTAATCATATTAGAGTGACTCCTCAATGAGCCGTATGAAGCTGTTCTCTATCCGAGCCGCATGAGACTTTTGCCACGTGGCAATCTAGGATTTTTTGTCAGATCGGGTTAGAGATTTTTTCTTTTCCCGAAGAGTCTGTCATTATGGCAGAGCCATTATGATACTTTATGTCAGAGACAGCCGTCGAGTCGTGTCAGAGCATTAAATGAGGCCATTACTCCAGTGGCCAACTGTGGGGGGAGGTCACACGTGTCGTCAATTGAGCCGCATATTCCTGCTGAACCGCATTCATCCCCGAGCCGCATGAGTCTGAGGGTCTTCTTTTGGGCCGCATAGGGCAACTCCAGTATGAGCCGCATAGACTTGCTACCCAAAACCGCATGGGCCATTTATGCCTTTATTCTAATATTTTCCATGCTTCTACAGGACCCCCTTCAAAGTTTTCAATTTGTAAAATTGAAACACTTTGAATAAGAAGCATGGCCCCGTTCATGCCGCATAGGATGTTCTGTTTACCTGAGCTTCCTGACCGCGTTAGCATCTCGGCCGCATAGATTCTTCTGGCCGCATAGGCTCTTTGCCACGCGCCCTGACCACGTGAGCAAATCTTCATCAATTGCCTTCGATTTGATTTGACGTCGCCTTTTGGGGGAGGATCCCAAGGGTCGGTTTTGCCTTGACCGAAGCGTTCTCGCCTTTATTTTTGGAGGCGGCGCGTAATTCGAGGCGTCTTTCTACTTTATGGATCGCCTATAAATAGGAGTTTTTCAGCTCTTGGGGATTTCTTTACCTCTTTTCTTTGCTTGAATTCCCTGTTGCCAACTTCGCTCTTCGTTTTCCTTCTTCAACCATCGACCATGGCTCCCAAGAGATCTGCTGCATCGAAGGCCGCGAAGGGCAAGGCAGTTGCTGCTACGGCGACTGCGGCGACGAATGTAGTCGCTCCTCCGCCGTCTGCTGTAGGCGCTGTCCATCCTGATGTTCACCCGCCCATCGCTGGTAAGGGGGTCACTCCGAAAAACCCTAACTGCTGCCATGGCTCTGTTGTATACTTTATGCACAAGCCACATATACGAGACGTATCGATGTGACCGCATAAGCACTTCGCCCATTATGGCCGCATGAGCTTGTCATATTCGATCAATGCCGCATGTGTGTTTTCGACTTGGGCCGCATAAGCGTTGCTCACTTTTGAACCGCATGAACTTGATGGTTTGTAGCCGCAGCGGTTTGTATGAGTCTGGCTTAGCCGCATGAATCTATAAACCCTTCTGAATCTGAGTTGTACGGACTTGGTTAATTCAGAGCCGCATGGGGCTATGACGCGCAGAGCCGCATGGACCTATCTGCTGATGAGCCGCATGAGGCTGTGGCAACCTGAGCCGCATAGACTCCAATAACCTTTCAAATGCTTCTGTTTTTTGTCTATCTTCTGACCTTGTTTCTTTTGCCTGTCTTCAGTGACTCTGCCCGTAAATCCTGCTGGGGAACTTATGGTAGGCTCGCGTCAGTTTGCCTCGGGCGTTCATCGGGATGACTTAGTTCGTCAAGTGTCCGAACAGCTACTTGTTGATGAACCTTTGGAACGACTAAATGTCATCAGGGTTCAATTCTTTCAGTTCCTTGTTGATATGATAAGCTCTGGGCAGTCTGACGGGAAGTATCTGAAACCGGTCTTCCTCTTTGGGGATGCGTTGGTTGTAGAAAACTCCCGAGTGTTGGATGTTTCGGAGAGTTGGGATTTTGACCTGGACGGGATGCCGATTCACATCCCTATTATGAAGCGCCATTTCCCTTTTGAGTGGTTCAATATGATCGTTCTGGATAGGCAGATGCCGGACACCCTCACTCCAACCAGACCGGGGATGTTTGTTGGTAATATCCGTTATAACAGAGCCACTGGGTCAGTACGCGCAGTCAAAGATCCAGCCAGTTGGTCCGTGATGGGGTTAGTTCCAGGTACCTTCATCAACACCCCTGGTCCTAACTTTTCATTCTTCCAGGCTGATACCTTCCTGAGTCAGCTAGCTCGCAAAGGGTCCTATCCTATTGGTAGGTTGGTCCTGCCGAGCTGGGTACACCCCATTCCTCCGTGGGCTAATCTGTCCTCATGGATCCTACGAAAGTATGAAGAGTTTTTGCGGGGAGTCAACCTTTATGAAGCTATACGGGGTACCAGCCACGGGTTGCCCGTTAATAAGCCACTGTTCATGGCCCTTTTGGAGATGTACAATCATCGAACGGGGACCTTTTTTACCCTTGTTGGAGAATTAGGGCTCGCTCTTCACGAGATGTATGCTGTCTCCAAGCTCCCCTGGGGGGATGAACCCTTCGAAGTGTATACGCCGACGAATGAGGAGCTCCAAAATTTGGATCAGCGATTCCCCGGTTTCGTCACCGTGTATCAAGAATTATTATGCCATCATAGCACCTGTCACCGGACGACTATCCAGAAAAATGATAGCTCGGAGGGGGACTCTCCCCATACTAAATCTTGGGTTGCATACCTTTTCAAATTTAGCGCGGCTGGCCGAGTTACTTCCCGAGATCGTTTAACTCCTAAAGAAGTGGAGGTCTTGATGTCGACTGCCCAGAGGTCGAAGTCTCAAAGTGACAGGTTCGGGAGCCAGATTGACTCCTTTAGCTACTTTCGTTATAGCACTCGACGGTTGTCCGAGAAGGCACTCTTGGCCGGATTTTTAATGGTGTGGCTGCACAATTGCGTGGTCTCAGGAGGGGCAGGCTCTATTGAGAGGATCAGTCGCCACTTCATTCTTCCTGCCGTGAAGTTGGCCTTTGGGGTCAGGCTGGCCCTCCTTCCTGCCATGGTGTGCAGTATTCAATATGGTCTTCGCGCCTTCTCGTCCAAGGTCATTGCTCGTGACGTGGCAATAGATTTTGAACGTGTAGAATTGCCTTACCATTACTTACTGGGATGGCTATTGCTGCGTTATCAATCCTTGATGAGACCCGGGACGGGAGATGGCGTTACAGGTGATGACGCGTTTCTTTTCAAGTATCACCACCAGCCTTGGAAATGTAGTACCATGCCGGCGTGTCGGAGGATGCTGGCGAGGGTGGATGGGTATAATTTCTTCGTATCCGTTCCTCGTTTCACTGATCAAGAGGTGAGGAGTGTTCATGTTGATGGGTCGGACCTCCTCATTTCTTGCCTGAAAAGATGCGTTTCTGGCTGCGCAACATTCGCCCGGCGCATCTAGTTTACCGAAATCGCACCACTGTGTATTTGGAGCCCTACTTGCCTAGTAGGTTTGCCCGTCAATTTGGGTATAGTCAGCTATTCCTCGGGCGCCCCAGTTCTCACCTGGGATTTGAAGGCAGCATTCTCGACGGTATCAGAGCATGGAGCTACTATGACACCTGTCATACTCGGACTAGCTTCTTGGTCCCTGCCGCAAATGTGACGGATGAAATCCTGCATATGGCAGCCCTGTATCATGTCACGGCGAATCCTCCTCCCCTCGATTTTGACTTAAGGACTAGCTTTATTGTGGGCACTCGCCTAGCGGAGAAGGCTATGACGTCGAGAGCAAAGAAGAAAAGGACGAATAGGGTTCCCTCGTCCGATTCCGAATCCTTTGACACAATTGAGGAAAATAATGAACGGGACAGCGAAGACTCCTTTTCTTCGGGTGATGGGATAATGGCGGGTCAGCCTCCCGTTATGGCGGCTGAGATGGCGACGGAACAACCGTTGGCCGTATTTGACGAAGTAGTGGACCCGTTACCGTCTACGTCGGAGGAGGTACGGGTAGATCTATCGCCCGCCATGCCTGGTCCTTCGCATAAGCGAGGCAGGCATGAGCCTACCGGCGGAGAAGTAACTTTTTCTGTAAAGAGAGCGGCTGTCGGTCCCCGTAGGCTGCTTATTACGGAGAAGGGTGAGGGTGTAGACGATGTTCCGGAGGTAAGTCCAAGCCGGAGTTCTATCTTTATTGTAGCTTTCTTTCCTCTCGGGGATATGACTTGGTCATTTTTTCTTTGTAGGTGTCTGACGAACTAGGCTCTCCTGAACCATCTGCTGCTTCAGTAGTTGATCCGGCCCTTGCCGTTTTGATTAGCGACATGTGTGCCGCGGTCCTCTCTGCGGGGGCTCTCTCAGCGGCGACTAAGGACTCCCAAGCTGCTGAGGCCCCAGCCCAGGGTGACGAGATTTCTGAATTTCAACGAGATGACACCATCCTCGGTGCATCCCCTCCCGAGGATGCAAGGGCAGATGAGTCTTTTATTCCTGACTCGGAGGCTGTTGGTGAAGAGGTTGTGATGGCTGTAGGCGAACCTCAGCCTCCACATTCCTCCACTGGTAAGCTGAGCCACATATTGACCACCGGGGGGGCTTATTTGCTCTATCAACATATCCTTCGGGTCAAGTCAATTCATGGTTGCCTTGGCCCTGCAGGTCCTGACCTTTTACCTCCCGCCGCGGATGTTCTCGGGGAGAGTTCGGTCGGCCATTATCCGGACGAAAGGAATGTTTCTTCTCCTCTCTCTCATGTTGAAGAGCCTCCTGCCGTCTCCGGGCAGACGGGGAGGGAGTTGGCAATGGTTTCCGCCTCGTCTTCCGCTGTTGACATGGCTCCGGAAGTCGACTTCTCGACCTTGTCGAGCATCCAAATCCTGCGGGCTGCTGAAGAGGAGTTGGCCGCTGTTCAAGCGTCTTTCCGTGCGGAGTTGGATTCTCTTGTGGCAGGAGCGGCAGATTCCGTCGCGTCTTCTTCCGTGCTACCAGCCACACTCCCGCTGACACCGGTTTCCTCGGAGGCTCTGGACGAGGTGACGCAGGATGTGGTTGACAGCTTTTATCGCCACTTAGGGAGGGGTATAAATGCTGCCGTGGAACGGGGGGTCCCTTTTTCTCTGTCTCTACGGGGAGCTCGGGGCCAAATTGACACTCTGAAGGGTCTTCCTGGCGGGCTGGGGTTAGCAGCGTTCCTGGAGCCTAAGCTGACAGAGGCTGACCAGCTTGTGACCCAACTGCTGGCAGTACGGCAGGCTGGTTTGCCTGCTACGATCGAACGAGAGCGGGGCTTCCTGGTTGCTGCTCGGGACAGGATCAAGCTCGCTCGAGAAACTGTCGGGCCGGCTGTGCAGGGGGATCTTGACAAGTTCTCCGTCTCCTATGACCGACTGGGTCGTCGGAGTCAGGCTTGTAGGGCCCGAAAAGAATCTGCCTCTCGTGGAATAGCTGACACGAAGGAGCAGATTCTCGCACTCCAGAAGGAGTTGGCCTTCTTAGAGTCAGAGCGGGAGGCTGCTTATGCAGAACAGGAGTCGATTGCTCGGGAGGCCGAGCGGATTTCTCAAACTTCTGCCAACCTGGAGCGATCTTTTAAGAAGTTCGAGGACAACTGGCAGGCCCACGTTCATCTGTTGGACCCGGCGGTGTTGAACCAGGAAGCTGAGCGTCGAGCCAAACAGAGGTATGAGCGGTCGATCGCCTTGATAAAGGACCGCCTCACGGTGTTATGTGCCCCGGAACAGTGATCCGCCATCTGTCTTCTTCTGCTTCTCTTTTTTGTTTTTCTTTCATATGTGTATATTTTTATTTGCAAGGGATGTGATCCCCACTGATGTAGCTCTTTTGAGCATGTTTTAACTCATCTTCTCTTTCTTGTTCCTGTGGTGTTTATGGAATTGGACTTGCTGGGGGATTATTTGTGGACTTGTTACCCTGGGTGTACCTTGGTTTTAAGTACGGATAACAAGTTTGATTAGGGCATTTTGGAGCAGCCATGGCAAAGTGGTCATGGATGTTCTTGGGGTTGGGAAAAGGAGTGCCATAGAGCAACTGGGCTCCTGGGGCACGGAAGAATGGCGGGTTTATGCTAAGGGGCTTAGCGAGGGATATTTGTGGACCTACTATCCTTGGCGTACCCTGGTTCAGGGTATGGATAATAAGGTGGAAGGAAGCCAGTCATATTTGCTCCGAGATTATGAGGACGTAGCAAACATGAGGGTTTTACCGTAGAATCTTCCTACTCAGAGGTAATGAGAACATGGTAGGGGGAGACTTCACGAAAGACTTTTCTATAATCAATAGTGGTCAACAGAGGATGTTTGTGGTCAACAGAGGACATTTGTGGTCAACAGAGGACATTTGTGGTCAACAGAGGACGTTAGTGGTCAACAGAGGACATTTGTGGTCAACAGGGGACATTTGTGGTCAACAGAGGACATTTGTGGACCTATTATCCTTGTCGCACTCTGGTTGTGGGTACAGATAATAGGTTGAAAGGGAACCAACATACTTGCTCAGAGGTAATGTGGACATGGCAAATATGGTGATTTCTTCGACGGAGCCTTCCCACTCAGAGGTAATGAGGACATGGCAGGAGTGGGCTCAATGAAGAAGGGGTGCATAGAACTACTCAGAGGTAGGAGGACATGGAAGTTCTATGCGAGGGGGCGGTTTGTTTTTGGTGGAAGTGAAAACGACTCAGAGGTAATGAGGACATGGTCGTTTCGGAAATTAGTGGATCGATTACCCTTTTTGTGCACTGGGAGCGCGGGTAGTGGATCATGAGGGAGGATCTCTTTCAGGAAGAAAGTTCAGAGGTATGATTATACGTGACTTACTATCTGAGAGAGTGACCGGAATGTAAGTACATAATTTGGATTTTCTAGAATATTGAGGAAATGAGAGTTCAGTGGCACCAGCGGGTGCATGGCTCGGTAATCTGAAATGTTATGGATATCGGTTCAGTGGTATCAATGGATACATGACTCGATAATTTGGAAAATGGTGGGTGCGAGTTCAGGGGTACTAAGAGGGTACATGACTCGATAATTTGGAGAATGTTGTCTAAACATAGTATTTCTTCAGAAACTTGCCGTTGACGGGCAACATAAGCAAGTCCCCATTCTGCTTGGCGAGGCGGTAGGCGTCGTTGGAGAACACGGCCTCGATGACAAATGGACCTTCCCATTTTGGCTGGAACTTGCCTGCGGTCTTGTGAGTCATGACCATTGGTCTCCGGACTGCAAGAACGAGATCGCCCACTTGGAATGTTCTGATTTTGACCTTCTTGTTGAAGGTTCCTGAGATACGTGCTTGGTATAGCTCGATCCTTTGCTGGGCTAGGAGGCGCTTTTCGTGTAAGGCCTCCAACTCTTGTAATCGGCGTCGATAGTTATCATCTGTTGTCAATTGATAAGTGAGGGCGACGCGGAGTGAGGGAATCTGAGTTTCCAGTGGGAGGACTGCCTCACTCCCATATACTAAAGAGAATGGTGTATTCCCAGTAGCTGTTCGAACCGTGGTGTGATAAGCCCATAAGCATTCGCCGAGCTTCTCGTTCCAGTCGCGTTTGTTGGAGGAGACAAACTTCTTGAGGAGTTTGATGATTATTTTATTGAATGCCTCTGCCAACCCGTTTGCTGCCGGGTTATATGGTGTCGAAGCGACATTCTGAATGCGGTGTTTGTCGTAGAATCGATAGAATACATAGCTTGCAAACTGCGGACCATTATCATGGATGATCCTCCGCGGTAGTCCGAAGCGGTAGATGACGTGATGCTAAGGAAGCTGATCACGTTTGAAGTCTTAACTTCTGCGAGTGGGATGGCTTCCGCCCATTTGGAGAAGTAATCGGTGATCGCAAGTATGAAGCGATGTCCTCGGGAGGAAGGTGGGGTGATTGGACCAATGATATCCATTTCCCATGCTTCGAATGGCCAGGATGCCACCGTTGGATGTAGAAACTCGGATGGTTGGTGAATGAAGTCCGCGTGGACTTGGCAAGCCTTGCATTTTCTGGCATAGTCTATTGCGTCTGCCACCATCGTGGGCCAGTAGTAGCCCATACGGCGAAGGCGGTCCTGTAGCTTAGGGCCAGGCTGATGGGCCCCACAGACACCGTCGTGAGCTTCTCGTACAGCTTCTTTGGCTTCTGTGTTTGACAAGCACCGGAGTAATAATCCGTCGTAGGATCGTCGGTACAGCATCTTTGTCTCTGTGTCGTAGAAGAATCTGAGAGAACGCCGTCTGATGGAGGTGGCTTCCCTTGGATTCTCCGGGAGGATATCGTATACGACGAAGTCAATGAACGGCTGTCTCCAGTCTAGTGTTTCGTCGACCGTCTGGGCGGAATAGCTCGCCATGAATTGAATATTGTTCTTGGGACAGACCAGTTCGTGTCCTATCACCTCAACCGAGTGATGCGCTTGGTTCGGCACTGCTAAGGAAGCGGCAAGGCCTGCTAGGGCATCGGCTTCGATATTTTGAAGTCTGGGGACGTGTTCGATGAAGAATCCCTCGAATGAGGAGATAATGTTGATTGCTATTTGGTGGTAGGGGATCATGTCTTCATGGCGGACTTCGTACGACCCCCGAATCTGATTGACGATTAATTGTGAATCGCCGTATGCTTCGAGATATTCTACACCCAGCTCCTTTGCGAGTTGGAGGCCAATGACCAAAGCGTTGTACTCGGCCACATTATTGGAACAGGGTTCCGTGAGAGAGTAGGCGCGATTGATCACTAGCCCGGTAGGAGAGATCAATACTACTCCGACCCCGACGACGATATTTCCCTTGGGTCCGGTTCTTGAGGCACCATCGAAGAACATTCGCCATATGTTATCGTGGGTGGCTGTATTCGAATCGGCGACCTCGTCTGGGATCTCTTCATAGATTCTGGATGACTCCGATCCTGGGTGGGCTGCCAAAAAGTCTGCTAGGGCTCGACCCTTGACAGCCTTCTATGGGACGAAGATCATATGATATGGGGATAGCAGTATTGCCCAGGTAGCGAGGCGAGAGCTGAGCGCCCCTGGTTTAGTCATGAGGACCCTGAGGGGATTTACCCGTGAGATCACATGCATGGTTTGTCCTGTAACATAATGCCGCGTCTTTTGAATGGCGAATACCAAGGCGAGGCATTCTTTCTCCACGGCAGTGTATCGGTGTTCGGGCCCGACCATCATTCGGCTGAGGTAGTATATGGCCTGTTCGTATCCTGCATCGTTATTTTGTGCCAGCAGGGCACCGAGGGAGTGTTCCATTGCTCGTACATAGAGCAAGAATGGTTTTCCAGGGACCGGGGCCACCAGGACTGGAGGATTTGACAAATATTCTTTGATGTCGTCGAAAGCGCGTTGGCATTCTTCGTCCCATACGAATGAGACTCCCTTCTTCATGAGGTGTGTGAACGGCCGGCATCGTCCGGAGAGATTGGAAATGAACCTTCTGATATAGGCTAGCCTCCCTTGGAGACCTCTAAGTTCGCGGAGATTTTTCGGGGGACCCATCTCTATTATTGCCTTGGTTTTCTCAGGGTCTACATGGATACCCCGTGCAGTGATGATGAAACCTAAGAACTTCCCGCGGGATACGCCCAAGAACAACTTTGTAGGGTTCATCTTCAGGTTGTGGGCTCGCATCAGGTCGAATACCGTTCTCAGATCTTGCAGATGATCCTCCTTACGGCGACTCTTGACAGCGATGTCGTCGACGTAGCATTCCACTGTTTTGCGCAAATGTTCTCTGAAAATGATACTCATAGCCCGCTGATATGTGGCACCAGCGTTCTTTAGACCGAATGGCATGACTGTGTAACAGTATGTGCCGATCGGTGTTCTAAATAATGTGTGCTTCTCATCGTCGGGGGACATCTTGATTTGATTGTATCCCGAGAATCCATCCATGAATGACATACGTTCGAAGCCGCATGTGTTGTCAATCATGATGTCCGTGATCGGGAGGAGAAATTCGTCTTTCGGACATGCCTCATTTAGATTACGGAAGTCGATGCAGATTCGGATCTTCCCGTTCTTCTTAAGGACCGGGACTATATTGGCGACCCAGTCAGGGTGTTGCTCCTCACGGATGAAGTCGCTGGCTATCAGCTTGTTGACTTCGGCTTCGATCGCGTCCATGACGCCCGGGCGGAAGCGTCGTTGCTGCTGCTTGACTGGCTTTGCATCCGGCCGTATATTGAGTTTATGGAGAGCAATATCGAGATCTAATCCCGGCATGTCTTCGTAACTCCATGCAAATACGTCAATGTATTCTCTGATGAGTTCCAGCAGTGATTCTCGTTCCTCGTCTGTTAGGCTTTTACTGACGACGATTGGCTTTGGAGAGGATTCGGTGCCGAGGTTGACCTGCATAACTTCATCCTCCGTAGGAGGTTCTCTTAGCTCGAACCGCTTTTCCCATTGTACGTCTAACTGTTGGGCCCACGGCTCAAGCTCGAGGATTTCAGGAATGTCCTCGTCTTCTTCGTAAGCGTCAGCAAATGCCATGTTGACTGATAGGACTTGTCTGAATATGTCCCCAATGCTTATGTCTGAGTCGGAAGTTGGTGACCCGGTTGAGTGTAACTGCCAATCACATTCTTTATCTGAACTCTCTGGAGTCGTTGTGGGAGTTACATACCCTAGTCCACATCGAGTTTTGCTATAGTAGTCTCGTGGTTTACCAGACGGTACTGGGGGCTTCAAAGGTAGTCGTCGTCCGGTACCGTAATTCAAGCCTGGTGTAGTTTCTAGATCATATCCTTGTTTCTGCATGAGGTATTTGGACTGGGGACTATAAAGGTATAGAGGCAATCTCCCGACATCTGACCCAAGATCGACTTTTTTTATGGTGAAGGGGTACGGATCGTCTTTCCGGCCGAAGATAATCGGGTGGTCCCCTCCCTCGACTATTCGGTAAGCGTCTTCTGCCGGAGTAAGCTGGATTGTGGTATATACATTTGTCACTTGTGTGTGTAGGTGAGTGCCTATACCGTGGTCCATAGCATACATTGTACATAGCTTGTTGAGCTCGATGTAATTCAAAGATAGCCCTTTATTGATAAAATAAGGTATCTTCTCGAGAGGGATTACATCATCCGCGGAAGGGGTATCGGAGTGGGCAGCCACATACTTGGCTAATTCTGGTTCTTCTTCGGCCACCCCCTGTATAAATGAAGACTGGGAGAGCGACCTAGTCAGCTTGATCTTCAGAGGCTCGATCGGGGGAGCAGGTCATGGAGTTGTTGGTAGACTAGCAACCCCCAGCTTGGCATCTGACGTGGGGCGAGGAGTGGCTGTTTCGCTGGAAGTGTCAGACCTCGCGTCGGAGTGACGGCCCTTTTTAGGAAGGTGTATCGTGAGCGGTCTGTCGGAGGGATTGAGTTTCTCCGTTTGGAGCTGACCGACTCTCGGTAGTCTGATGGTAAAAGGCCCTGGTGTGGGTCTCGACACTTGGCCAGACCTCGGCAGCCGGATTCTCATCTGCTCTTCTTGCGCCGATAGACTGATTGCGTCCTTACGCAGAGTAGCCGTAAGGGGTGCAGAACTGCCCGGTTTGTGAGCCTGGAGGTGGATCGTAAGGGGTTCTTCTGATCTTGTGGTTGTCTTGGTGTGAGCTTGCACCTCCTCTTCGACCAGATGCTTCTTTGATTTTTCGTACAGACAGGAGTCTGAGTAATAAGATTCGACCCCCTTGAAGGGATCGATATCAGCAAACTCTGTCCTCACGAAGCCGTGCTTATCGACATATTTGAAGTACTGGTGTAGCGTGGAAGGCACGATCATGTAATCGTGTATCCAAGGCCGCCCCAGAAGGATATTGTAAGAAGTGTCGGCATCTATGACGTAGCAGGTGACTTCTGATTGGAGATCGCCAATCTGATATTTCAAACGAATCTTCCCTATTGGGTAGCTCCTGCCCGAATTGAAACCGCTAATGGCGGTGCTTGTAGGCGTCAGGCGATGCATTGGAATGCGAAGATGATGTAGCAGACCCTTCGGAATGATGCTTATGGAGGACCCAGGATCAATGTGCATTCGGTCTACCTTTACGTCGCCGATGTATCCAGTGTAGTACAATGGACGATCGTGCAGGTTAGTTTTGATGAGCATATCCTGCGGAGAGAAGACGATATTGGGCATTGCACCTGTACACGCACTATCTTGGAGATCTGTAGGCTGATTATCTCCCGTGAGGTTGACCTGAGCCAAGTATGTGTCGGCATTTTGGAGCGCCTCACTTAGAGCCGTGCGGACATCCTTCGAGAGCCTCATGAGTTCATATAAGGACAATTTGGCCGATGTATTAGCCAATTGCGCCAAGATGTCAAAGTTGTAGGGCCTCTCCAGCCCCTGAGGTATCTCCTTTCGGAGGGATTTGTCAAAGCGAGTCTCCTTCGGCCTAGGCTTGTCGGTCGTCGAAGGCTGAGCCGGTCCCGGAGTATCAGCGTTTGTGGGCTGCTGATCATTAGTTGGATTCTCGGCCACTGGTTGGGCTTGTGCTCTAGATTGAGTAGTGACGGCTGAGACTTCCTCCTCCTCTGCCGAGGCGGTGCGGCATGATCTGACCTTTCCAATTTTCTTTTTAGAAGGTAAAGTGGGCTGAGTCACCTCGTGGACTAGGTCCGGATGGACCCACATGATTTCCCCTCGTGATATGGTGAGGGGTACTAGGCCGGGAGTTTGATCACGGGCAGGCGGAAGATTAGTTATTTCCATCGTTGCCAGAGGGATGGGTATGACACCGTCTTGAGTCTCTGTTGGAGGGAAATTGCCGAATTGTACGGACACCATGTTGGCTGCTACGGTTATCTCCTCGAAGTCGATAGCCAGAGCGTTCGAATCGATGAGGTTCTGGATATACCGTTTCAGTTGGTAGCAGTCGTGTGTAGCATGGTGGACGTAGCGGTGGTAATGGCAGAACTTCGGATTTTCCAAATCAGCAGGCCGAGGTTCCCGTCTTGGTGGAGGAAGCTGAATTCTATCTCCTTGTATAAGCATGTCCAAGATAGGCTTGACGTGGCCGTCTTCGAAAGAATAAGTGATTTGAGGCCATTGTTTGTCGGCTGGCTGTGGCTCGGGCTTCTGGGCTGTATCGGTCACCATGGCCTGCTTGCCTTTGTTGTCCCGGTTGTTGGAGGGGCTACCCCCATTGTCGTTGCTAGCGTTGGGACGCTTCCCCTTGCTCTCTCCCTCTGAGATATGCAACCCCAGTTGGCGAGCTTTCTTCAATCGTTCATCGGCACTTGTAGCGCTGATGATAAAGGCCTTCCAGTCCTTGAATTGACTTTCGCCCATCCAGAGACTAATTGTTGGGAGTAGTCTCTTTTGGCAAATTTCAATCAAGGAAGAGTTCGGGTTGCCAGATGGTAACTTCATTGCGGTTTGACGAAATCGCTCAATGTAATTCCTTGTCAGCTCTTTCTCTCCTTGGACGACGTCCATGAGGGTAGACATCGTGACGTCCTGCCCTACCTCATAGAACCTCTCCAAGAACAAGCGCTTGAAGCCAGCGAAGGAGTGGATGCAATTATCTGGCAGGTTGCGGTACCAATCGAAGGCGACTCCTTCCAGCGCCCCAATGAATAACCGTGTGAGGATGGCGTCATCATGGGGCAGATGGTCGGTAGTGACCTCAAAGTAAGTGATGTACCGGCTTGCTGAAGTCTTACCATCATATGGGTTGATATTGAACGGCTTATATTTTGGGGGAAAGGGCACATCCCTCCATTCAGCTGGGTATGGTTGCCGTATTCTGAGGTCTTGAGAATTTTCTCGGGCGTGGAACATCGCTCGAAGCTCCTGAACCTCTCTCCTTACTTCTCGGGCCTCATCTGTCGTGGTAGGGGCCGTTATCTCGGGAGCATTATTGCCCGGGTTTGGTGCCGCTGAATTTGAATCTATGTTGTTCGCGGGACCCATGCTTGTCTGACCAGGTGTCACTCCCTGCAGAGTAGGAAGCGCTGCTTTGATCTCGTCTACAGACTTGACCAAGGCGTGCAGTATGGCCTCCAAAGTGTCGATACGTTGGCGATCGCCGGAACCACCTTGGCTGTTGTCCGTCATGAATACCGTCCTCACGTGAGGAGTGACAGAAGGAGAGGTGGCGAACATGCCCTCCGAGTCATACTCATGCATCGAGAAATCATCAGGATATGTGGGGATGTTCTCTTCAGGTTCGGACTCGGAAGGAACGGTACCCCCAGCTTCAGAGCTTGCTTCGTTTAGGACGTCCTCGGGGACGTCGGTATCTGTTGTATCCGTCGGAGGATTTGCTTCCTCCAGTCCGTCTTCTTGGAATGTCGGGTTGTCGTGGAGGTTTGGAGGAGTGCTACCCCCAGTTCCGACGACCCCCAATGACGTAGACGGCGAACTTCCTACTGTAGCAGTTTTTGTCTTTGAACGGGTGTGTTGGAATACTCCAGTAGAGGATAATCCTTTAGACGACGGCTTCTTAGCTGCAATAGTTGACACCTTTGGGCTGGAGATGCTTGTCTTCTTCCCTCTCCCCTCCACGGGGACTTTCTGCGCGGAATTGCAGGAGGCAACGGGAGGTGCCTCGTCTTCCGAGCTCGGATGTTGTAATCTTTGGAAGACGGATGGCCGGTCTTCCGTTACTGCCGTGTTGTTGCAACAGCAGTTGACGATAATCTGGGTGCAGTGATGTCCCTGTGAGGACTCTCTGCACGCTGAGGCTCCTTCTCTTTCCTTGCGTTTGTGGAGGATAGCTTCACGCAGGTCAGAGGAACCACTTTGTCCGTTTGCCGCCGGGGGCTGGACTCGAGTGGTTTTATACAACTTTCCGTCAGAGGCCCGCGTGATACTCAGCGGGACGCCCCGATAGTCAGAGGTTGGGGCAGCTGTCTGGACTTGATGAGCCCGCGCTGCCCTAGACTTTTTTTTTTAGCACTTGTGGGTGCGTAATAGGAAGAGTCCACATTAGGTATCACAGAGTCTGGATTTTCATCCAGAAAGTGATCAGAGTTAGGACCGCCTGAGAGTCGGTCGAAAACTGATCGAGAGAAGCGCGGTAGAGACGCTATGCGGCTAGCGTTGGGTGTCGTGCAGGCTATCTGCATGCGACTGTCTTCTGTTGTGGGACGAGTTCTTATGCGGTTAGGAGTCACGGCCGTGCAGGCTGTCCGCATGCGGTTGGCATCTGTGGCCGCATGGGTTTTCTACAAGCGGTTGACTTTACTAGCCGTATGAATCTCATCCATGCGGTTGGGAACTGTAGCTGCATAAGTTATGCGGCTGACAGAAGTGGCCGCATGAGTTTTCTTCATGTGGTTGACGGTTGTGGCCGCATGGATTTTCTTTCTGCGGCTAATACCCCTCTGTGGTTCAGGTTGAGCAGAGACCCTCTTTGCCCCTGCAAGTCCAGCATCATAGTGTTTTCTTCTGCCGGACTTGGGGACAGCAGAGGTGTCTGCAATCTGAAGTGAGGCCACAGGAGAATCTTTCTCGCCGTCTTGAGCGACCGAGGGTATCCCATCGAGGGCTTGGGGAGGAGCAAATGACTTTGGCCTCCACTCTTTGCGAGCCTTCGTAGTGCGGGTACGTTTCTGGACCAGGCCAGCGCTGCCTTCAGAGAGCATCTCTTCGAACGCCTGTTGGTCGAAGCGGACGACCATCTTCTGTTGTGTGGAGCCAAGTTTGGCTGCATCCGATTGTGTCACCAACTCCTCAGCCGTGGAGAAGTTAGTCCCCAGCAGAGTCGCCATCGTGTTTGCCATTGATTGTAAAAGAACAGAACAATTATCGGAGGACTAAACTTAGACTCACAATACAAACTCGCTCGTACAAAGAAAGCCTAGGGACGAAAACCTAGGTACAGCAGACTAAGTACGATTGTTTATTTTTGATTCTGAGGGGTGTCGATAGAGGCTCGGGAAAGCGACGGCCGCTCTGCCTTACTCCTTGGACGATCGGTATGCAGCCTTGGCTCGGGGAAGATCTGCTCGGCGTTGACGAAGAAAGGCTCTGCTTACTCTCCTCGGGTTGCTCTCCTGGCTTCTCTCTCTCTGTGAGTATCAAGAAAAGGGGGAGCTCTCTCTGTGTATATCTCTCTCTTCTTCTTTTTTTTTATTCTTTTGTTGCCGACCTTTTTTACATGAGAATAATGCTGGCTATTTATAAGAGTGGGGTGGGATCGTTAGGGTTTGCTGATGATTATCTGTTTGGAATGTCGGCGCTCCTTTATTCTATCTGGGCCCTTGATCCTGATCATAATGAATCTCGGCCACTAATACGGATATCACCAAATCTTATGAGCAGTTAATGCTGACTGCTTTAAATCTTCGTGATTGATTATGCCAATATTTGATTGCTCGCCACGTGTCCTATTGGCTTGATGATGAATGATATGCCCTGATCTCGGCAATTATGATGATGATGTCGAATATTCTCGTTGGGATTCTGTTGCATCTTCAGTGCCACGTTTTTTTAATTGAGGATCCTGCCAGGGCCGCATAGGGTGACCAACACTTGAACCGCAGGGGGATACTCCTCGTGAGCCGCATGAGTCAATGCCTTATCGAGCCGCAGGGGACGAACTTTCCGTGAGCCACATATGCATAATCTTTGCGAGCCGCAGGGGACGATCTCTCCATGAGCCGTATATGCATAGTTTCTGTGGGCCGCATGAATTAGCGTGGTATTGAGCCGCATAGACCGGTCTGTGGGTGGACCGCATATAGCGGATTTTTGTTAATCATATTAGAGTGACTCCTCAATGAGCCGCATGAAGCTGTTCTCTATCCGAGCCGCATGAGACTTTTGCCACGTGGCAATCTAGGATTTTTTGTCAGATCGGGTTAGAGATTTTTTTCTTTTCCCGAAGAGTCTGTCTTTATGGCAGAGCCATTATGATACTTTATGTCAGAGACAGCCGTCGAGTCGTGTCAGAGCATTAAATGAGGCCATTACTCCAGTGGCCAACTGTGGGGGGGTCACACGTGTCGTCAATTGAGCCGCATATTCCTGCTGAACCGCATTCATCCCCGAGCCGCATGAGTCTGAGGGTCTTCTTTTGGGCCGCATAGGGCAACTCCAGTATGAGCCGCATAGACTTGCTACCCAAAACCGCATGGGCCATTTATGCATTTATTCTAATATTTTCCATGCTTCTACATTCATCTCAGGAACTTGGGAACTTGGGTATGCAGTAGGTAATTGCATAGCCTATTGCTTGAGTTCAAATGATGAACTGGCCAGAGGCTTCTGCCTTTTAATATGAACTGTCAAATGCAAAGACAATAAACTGGGATGTTAGGGTTAACTGGAGTATGAGGATATTCAGTAACTGGTGTGTGCAGTGACCTAAGGGTTGAGAGTTATATAGTGTTAAGATTACACTTTATGTGCCAATAGTGGACTGATAGGTTTTGAATCAATCAGTGACATTAAGACAGCCATATTTTTCCTTCATTAGATAGTAGGGCTGAATTGTTTAGGTTCCTGTCTAGTTTAAGACCAAATAACTGTGATTCTAAAATGGGAATTATCATCTTTCCAAGGATTTACTTTCATTTTAAGATTTTGTTTCACTCATTACCTAGAAGCATTCCTGAAGGTTATAATATAGGATGATAGGTTTAATCCTTAATTGGTTGGTTGGTCTAAATACTAAATCTTGCAATAACCGTATCATGTGTTAGTTTACTTAAGTTCTTGATAAGCCTGGGTTTTAGTGGATATTATATTGATACCCTATAGAAATCCTAGAACTGAGGTTATATTTAGGAACATATTGTGAATAGAATCTTGGATAACCAATTAGAACTAGTTTATTAACCAACTTGTACTCATCATTAATTACAGGAGATCATCCAGTTTCTTGGTTACTTGTACCTTCCTAGAGCCAGGCAAGTACACTCTACGGTTTTGTACTCTTCATTATATATCCTGTACTTCCTTGAGTGACACAATTGCAACACGTCATGTTCTTTCTGGTGCTCTTGTTCTCTTATGCTTATTACTTGTATCTGGGGAGGGGAAATATGCTATCTATGTGACCAATCCCAAGTAACAACTCAGGTGTGTTTTAGCTTAGACCCCGCATCGTGCACGCGGGTCCTAAGTCACCATTCATGTGCTTTCATGTGCTTACCCTAGCCGGTCACATATTTAGTTATATTTCAAATGCAGTACACACATGTTCAGGAGATTACCTTGTACTTATTTCCTGTGATATCATGTTCTTTCAGGTGCTTACATATCATGTTCTTTCATGTTCTTACATTCATGTTTCTTTCATGTACTTTACACTGTTCTTTCATGTACTTATTCACCTGTATTTTTCTGTACTTTCCATGTTCCCTTGTACTTTCATATCATGATGTTTTGTTTATTACCTAGAATTGTACTTGCTCCGCTCCTGAATAGGATATGTTGCAGGTAAGATGGAGGCTTTGTGTGACACCTACTATGGACAGGATACTGCCTTCCCTACTGAGCCAGCTGGAGCTGCTTCTGACCTAGAGGCTGCAGAAGCCTAGTACTTCATTAGCTTTCCATTTATCTTTCCATGTTTTGAGACTAGTAGACTCTTATAGTTGAATTGTAATAAATTCAGATATTGTACTTTACTCTGGTTGGGACACATTATATAGATGCTGTAATTCTATACTTTCATGTTTATCTGGTTAGTTTCCCTAGCTTGGTACAGCTTACTTCATTGTGTCTAACAATGAAGGCTGGGCGTGTCCGACTCGTGTCCAATTATTCGGGAGCGGGTCGTGACAGAGGCTGGCTGTCCTACCTATTATGGGGCTACCCTAGATGACAGCTGTGACTTGGACCAGCAGCCGGACCCTATAGCACTGGACGACACTCCTCTAGACTAGGATGTCTTCTTTATATTACATTCTGGATGACTGTATATTGATACTTGGGATTTGTGGTTCTGTGATGTATTAGACACTTAGACTCTCTATTTGTACTTATGTGGATTCCTTTCATTTCAGCAGTATCTATCTATCCTTCTATCTTATCATTCTGCCTTAGATGTGATTGAGACTGTATATTGCTATGTCACCTCCAATCGGAGTGTATATACTGTACAGGTACCTTTATATTGTTAGATGATTGACCTAGGACAGCATTCTACTACCGACTCTGTGGCGTAGGCTGGACGTACCCACGTCTCGTGCCCTTACACTAGGGTACGGGTCGTGACACGTTTTTAGTGGTGGCCCATGCAAGTCTAGTTTAGAAATGTAGTTGTATTCTAACTAGAGTATCACTGCAGCCTGCAGTAGGATTAGATATTTTTGAAGGTACTCAATCACATTAGAAAAAATTCTTCATCAGATTTCGTGTATCTACATTTTTCTGCTATTTGTCTTCCTTTGAATATTAACTATCTGCCTTGCTATTTTCGACTCAATCTCAGTAATTGTTTCTTGTTTGATCTGTGTCTCTAGGATGGTTGAGACGAGATCTTATCGCCCCGGACCGAGGGACGTTGTAGAGGGGTCTGCTACCTCTCGTCCTCCGCAGGAACAACCAGCTCCCAGTACCATAGCCCCAGTCATGCCAGCTGGGGTGGGCGTTTCAGCTGCGTTCGGAGGAGCCCTTCCACTAGCAGCAGGGTTCAGGCCGAGCCCAGTGGTTCCGGAGGAGCTTCTGCAACAACAGCCACCTTCGGGGACAGTTGATGCCGTTTAGCTGTTTGCTTTCTTCCGGCAGTATATGGAGGGCCAGCAGGCCTAGCAGCAGAGGCAGACAGCAGAGTTCAGCCGAGGCATTGATTTGGCCGTGACTACGGTGGAGAGATTTGTAGCTCAGTCAGCGACAGCCCCGCAGCCGCACCAACCACGGAAGAATGGCATCCAAGATTTTCAGAAGATGCACTCGAGGGACTTTCGAGGGACAGAGCGGATCATGTATGCCGACAAGTGGATCGAGCACATGGAGGAGATATTCAGATTGGCTGAGATTCTGGTGAGGATTCAGATTGAGGCAGCGGCCAGCATGATGCAGGATCTGGTCCATACTTGGTACCAGACCGATCCGCAGGTTGGTACTCCGGGGCAGACTTGGGCAGCATTCAAAAAGCTTATCAAGGAGAAGTTCTTCCCGGATGCAGTGCTAGAAGCCCTCGAGACTCAGTTAGAGGCCCTAGTCCAGGGGATCCAGTCTGTGGAGGAGTACGTAGGAGAGTTCTGCTGCCTGGGCAGATTTGTATAGGAATTGTCCGAGGCGACGAAGGCCCGAAGGTTCTGAAAGGGCTTGGTAAAGGAGGTCAAGTCCTACACCAAGAGTGCTCGCAGTGCTACCTTTGAGGAGATCCTAGTGGACGCATTAGCTGCAGAGGATGATCTTGAGCTTAGGCTCAAGAGGGGGCGAAACTTCCAGGGAGGCAGCATTAGCGGAGGACCGGCCAAGAGGCCGCATTTCCAGCAGCAGCACCAGCTGCACCACCAGCAGCAGAGATTCCAGCCGCAACAGTTTCAGCAGCCGAGGCATCAGCTAGTGCAGTATCAGCAGCCGAGGCAGCAGCAGCAGACCCCGAGGCAGCAGACTATCAGTTGCACTTTCTGCAAGAAGCCGGGGCACGGTTGGACAAAGTGCAGGAAGAGGTTGGGGAAGTGCCTCTTGTGTGGATCTTCAGAGCATCAGTTGAGGGACTGTTCCCTCTTTGCGGGCAGGGCAGCTCAAGGAGCCAGAGCCAAGGCTCCAGGGGGACCGCAGAAGGGACCGTTGCCGACTCAGCAATATCGTTTCGTACAGCACCAGCAGCAGGCCAGGGGAGGCCAGCATGGGCAAGCTTTTGCCATGGCGGCCGAGGATACAGAGGCCATCGGAGAGATGATTGCAGGTTCGGTTCTCCTCGACTCCATTCCAGCTTTTGCACTATTTGATTTTGGGGCCTCCCACAGTTTCGTATCAGTATCTTTTGCTATTAGACATGGCCTAGTATCTTAATCATTGCCTATGACCTGTAAGATCAAGACCGGGGGTGGTGTTATCCTCGTGAGTGATGTTTGCAGAGGCCAGAGTATCATTTTGGGAGGCCGAGAGTTGGAGGTGAGCCTGCTCGTCATGCCCCTACTGAACTACGATATCGTATTAAGTGTGGACTGGTTGAGCAGGTACCACGCCAGTATTGATTGTCGAAAAGGTAGAGTTTTATTTGGGGCGCCAGGAGAGACAGTGTTTGAGTATGCCCGACGGCAGACAGAACAGGACGGGGGACTTTTCTGCGGAGTTTCAGTAGAGGAGCAGGCGGCTCCACATCCCTTGATCGCAGAGTTCATAGACGTTTTCCCAGAGGAGTTGCCAGGGATTTCCCCGAACAGAGATGTAGAGTTCTTGATAGACTTGGTTCCCGACACGGAACCGATCTCTCAGCATGTCTATCGAGTGAACAACAGTGAGTTGGTGGAGCTAAAGAAGCAGGTGGATGAGCTGCAGGACAAGGGCTTCATCTGATCGAGTTATTCACCTTGGGGTGCACCGGTACATTTCGTACCCAAGAAGGATAGGTCGGTACGGATGTGTATCGACTATAGGGCACTTAACAACCTGACGATCAAGAACAGATACCCACTGCCGCGGATCGATGATCTCTTTGATCAGTTGAGCGGAGCTCGGGTTTTCTCCAAGATTGATTTAAGGTCAGGCTATCATCAGGTGAAGGTAAAGGCGGAGGATATTCCGAAGACCGCCTTCAGGACGCGGTACGGGTAGTTTCAATTTTTGGTTATGTCGTTTGGGCTAACCAATTCACCAGCAGTGTTTATGAACCTAATGAACAAGGTGTTCCACCAGTACTTGGACAAGTTCGTGGTGGTGTTCATTGATGATATCTTGGTATATTCCAAGACTGAGGAGGAGCACGAGGAGCACTTGAGAGTGGTGTTGGAGACACTCAGGAGAGAGAGGCTGTATGGAAAGCTCTCGAAGTGCGAGTTCTTCTTGGATAGAGTTAACTTCTTGGATCATATGGTTACTGGAGATGGGATCTCAGTGGACCCGAAGAAGATCACAGCAGTTGAGGCATAGGCAGCGCTGACTTCAGTGGCAGAGATCAGGAGCTTCTTGGGGCTAGCAGGATACTACATGAGGTTTGTGCAGGATTTCTCCCGGGTTGTAGAGCCGTTGACTCGGCTGACCCGGAAGGATACTGAGTATGTTTGATCAGAGGAGTGTCAGGCAGCTTTTGATGAGTTGAAGAAGCGGCTTATGGCAGCTTCGATTCTGACATTGCCAACTGGTTCAGGAGGGTTCACTATTAATAATGACGCTTCAGGGAAGGGGCTGGGTTGTGTCTTGCAGCAACATGGGAAGGTGATTGCCTATGCTTCCAGGCAGTTACGTCCCCATGAGAAGAACTACCCTACCCACGACCTGGAGCTGGCAGCAGTAATATTTGCTCTAAAGTTGTGGAAGCACTACTTGTATGGAGAGAGGGTGGAGATCTTCACAGATCACAAGAGCTTAAAGTATGTATTTACACAAAAAGAACTCAACATAAGGCAGCGTAGATGGTTAGAGCTGATGAAGGACTTCGACATCTTACTTCAGTATCACACAGGGAAGGCCAACGCGGTTGCCGATGCCTTGAGTAGGTATCCGACAGTCATGTGTTTGACTATGGACCGTCACTTGCTTGCTGATTTAGAGAGCCTGGGGATTGAGGTGATCGTGCCCGGAGTTCAGATACAGATATGGGGTCTGCAGATTCAGTCAGACTTGGTGGAGAGGATTAAGTTGACACAGTTTGAGGACGATTCTCTGCGGTATCTCCGAGAGCAGGTTCGAGCAGGATTGGTGGATGGCGAGTTTTCTCTTACAGAGGATGGTGCCTTACGGCACGGTTCCAGGTTATGTATGCCCAGCAGAGATCTCAGGGAGAAGGTTATGCAGGAGGACCACAGATCTCAGTACTCTATAACCCTGGTGCCAACAATATGTACCGAGATCTGAGGGAGCATGTCCGGTGGTATGGGATGAAGCGGGAGGTAGCTCGCTTCGTAGCTAGGTGCTTGGTCTGTCAGCAGATCAAGACAGAGAGGCAGAGGCCCGGTGGATTATTGTAGTCATTGCCCATTTCCGAGTGGAAGTGGGAGCATATCACTATGAATTTTGTATCTGGGTTGCCGTGTACTCTAGGAGGGAAATACGCGATTTTGGTCATCGTTGACAGATTAACCAAGTCGGCCCACTTCTTACCATTCTATGTGGGTACATCTACAGAGAGGCTTGCAGAGATGTACATGCGGCAGATTGTCAGAATTCACGGAGTTTCGGTCAACATCGTCTCGGATCGGGATAGTCGCTTTGCTTTCCATTTTTGGAGGAGTCTGCAGACTAGTTTGGGCACTCAGCTCAAGTTTAGTACTGCATACCACCCCCAGACGGACGGACAGTCAGAGAGGACTATTCAGATGCTCGAGGATATGCTGCGGACGTGCGTCTTGGACTTTGGAGGTTCATGGGAGGATCATCTATATTTGGTGGAGTTTGCTTACAATAACAGTTTTCAGGCCAGCATAGAGATGTCACCTTTCGAGGCTCTGTACGGGCGTAGGTGTCGTACACCCTTATCTTATGATGATGTTGGTGAGCGAGCTTTACTGGGACCAGAGATGGTTGTTGACATAGTCGAGCAGGTGAATCTCATCAGGGATAGACTTCGCATGGCGCAGGACAGACATCGACACTGGGCCGATAGCCACCGGAGGCTGCTAGAATTTGAGGTACAGATTAGAGATAGGATTAGAAGTTGGTTGTTTGTTTTGTTTGATTTATCATGTTTGATTATTTAGTAATATGAGATCTTGTTTGTGTTTAGGTCGAAGACATGGTTTTTCTGCGGATATCTCCGACTCGTGGTACTATACATTTTGGTGGAGGTGGGAAGCTTAGCCCGTGCTTCATCGGACCTTTCGTGATCAGCGGAAGAGTCGATGACGTGGCATATAGGCTAGACTTGCCACCTGCACTAGTGGGTGTCCACAACGTATTCTATGTATCACAGTTAAGATGGTACGTGGCTGACCCTAGCCATGTGCTCGATCATTCAGAGATTGAGGTAGGGCCTACTCTTAGTTACCCAGAGCAGCCAGTGGAGATTCTGGATCGCCGAGAGAAGGTACTGAGAAACCAGATGATACCCTTGGTTCGCGTTGCATGGAGGCATCATTCTCCAGGAGAGTCTAACTGGGAGCGGGAGGATGAGATGCGCGAGCGATAACCTTATCTTTTGGACCGTGAGGTATGATCGTCTATCCTTCTCATAGTTAGTTTCATCTTTCAATTTCGAGAACAAAATTTTTTTAAGAAGGGTAGATTTGTCACTACCACATTTCTAGTTTGAGGGTATTTTTGTCATTTTTGAATTATTTGAATTTAATATATATTATTAGGAATTTAATATGATTATTTAGAATGGTGTGATTTTAAATATTATTTAATTGATAGCCTTGTGGTTTAGATTAGCCTAACCTAGTTTGGACCTAACCTAGATTAGTCATAGCTAGTCTAGTTAGCCACAATGAGTATTAGTTAGTATTGTTTAGTGGGTTTAAGTCATGATTAGTTAGGATGATGGTTTGCAACTTGACTAGAAGGGAGCCCTAGATTCTAGGCCATTCAATAGGCTTGATGGATTGATAGCCCTTAGATGCACCCCAAAAACCCTGACCCTAACTTGGTGGCCGGCCTAGGGTTTCCCCCTTGTCTATAAAGTCTCTCTTGATATTTGTGCCTCTTTTTATCCATTCCCCCATTTTCTAAACGAAAGGTTTGTTCTCCATGAATTTTCTTTATAGTTTATTCAATAGTGATCCTTTTTCATTGAGATTTCTTCCATGGTATTCTAAATGATGTTTCCCTACTGTTGGTAGAGTCCAATCTCAGGTTTGACACAATTTGGGGACTTTGGCTAGCTAGTAGAGAGCTCCTTTTTGAAGGGTTTATTTGTGAAGGAACATACCTAGGTAAATCTCTATTCCCTCCACAAAATTTTGGTTTCTTTGCATGAACACCAAGCCCTAGGTGTCCTTGTACTGTAGGGATAGGTTTTCCACCCTCTCGTGTCCTGTACGTGTCCGTATCGGACACGTATTAGTGGACAGTCGCAAGTGTTCGACGAAATGCCATATTGGGCATTTCGATCGAGTTTTTGAATTATTTCTGAATAGGAAATTGGGTTTGCATGTGGCTTGTGTGTTTTTGCTCGACTGAGCATGTCTTGTGTCATATTGGTGTCGTGTCGCACTCGTGCACACGCCCGTGCGTGCGTAAAACATGATGCCCTGCTACCAGCGTGCTCATGTTCAGTGTACAGGGCGCGTGGACACGTGTGCTTGGACACGAAGTAAGGGGCGGTGTCTGTCATAACACCCCCGAAGTTTTGTGTCCAACGGATACGTATCGAGAGTGTTTGGACACATGCACGGGTCGCACGAGTTGTGTCAGTCTCGTGCTGGAGTTATGCATGTATTTGGACACTTCTGTGTCCTATTTGTGGACACATTATGGGTTGTATGGCACGTATACATGTGTACCAATATTTACCCACCAATTATTTAGGGTATTAGCATGATTTTGTTTTTGAATTAGAAAATTCCTATTTCCTGATACAATGCAGTATTAGTACATTGCTCCCTATTCGGATGTTTAAATTACAATTTCAATCATAACTCACACATATTTTACACATGTTATATAGGAGTTTATGTGTTGGGATGTTGGTTTCATGTGGGGAATTAAATGGGATTTTAGATATATGGAATGGAATATTTGATATGAGTTGGGTTTTTGAAATGTGGCTGATACCACTTGTTATTCAGTTTCCTAAACTTCAAATTCCTATTTTAATCTAGTTTTAACTAATGTTATCAGCTGTCAAATGATCCTACATGTCATTTAGTTCATGATTAGTTGATTTTACAAGTTGGATTGGGTTTTGTCATAGAATGAGAATATTAGACATTGCATTGGGTTTTCGATAAGGTATTGACTGATACATTGTTTCCTATTAAGACTGAATTGATTTCCCAGTTTCAACTGGATTTTGTAACTTAGATTCATTGTTAAGTTCACTGAATTTGAATGATTCATTTCCTTATAATCTGAGAATTGGTTTCCATTTCCTCCAAAAACCTGAATTGGTTTCTTTTCCCTTTTTAAACTGTGAATTGGTTTTCTTTCCTTAACTAATGTGAATGCCAATTCTTATACTTGTTAGCCACTGTTACAGGAAAAACTTGGATTGAATGTTACTCCTATTCATTAATTGATTCAATGTTTGTGTTTACCTCACAGTTTCACAGGTTTTACACCACACCTTGATTTCTTGTATCACACATGTTTATATCGAACCACACTTTGTTTCCCTTGTACACATACTCACTGATTTTCCAGGATTCACCTCACTGTTTTCTTATTCCTGTTTACACACACAGGTATTACACTAATTCCTATTGACACATGATACCACAGTACACATGTTACACTACACCGTATATAACACTACACTGTTTTCCTATTTCCCAGGTTATACACATTCATGTGAACCCCTGAACACTACACTGATTTCATATTAATACTCCCTATTTTCCAGGATATCACACACACCCTCATTCACATATACACACACACCCTCATTCACATATACACACACACAAGTTTATGTCATGATAACACTCACACATTGACACCCTCTTGATACTCTCATGACACTTGCTCTCATGTCTCACACACACACACACACATACATGTACACCATCACCTTTCCATTTTCCTATCCTTCATGTATATGTATATATATATATATATATATATATATATATATATATATATATATATATATATATATATATATATATATAGGAGATGTACATTCATGTGCCCTATACATTATAATGTGTGTGTATTATATTTAGATATATATTGATATGATAATATATGATATGTGGTTGGCTTAGGCATGATATAGCCTATAGCCTAGGGCTCATGGCCTATGGGCGTGACTGTATGCATAGTGTAAACCCCCTCAAAATTTTGGAATATTTTATTTAAAGTATATATATATATATATATATATATATATATATATATATATATATATATATATATATATTTACAGTATTTATTATATAAATATTTTTGCTAGATATTATGATAGAGATTTTGAATAAATAGTGGGTATTATTATACTATAAGTACATCTAGGCAGGTGGTACAAATTATGTACCAAAAACCTCTAGAGTATATTATGTATTTTAGAAGTTAGGAATTTTATTGCTATACTTGGTAAAGAAAAAAATAATAATAAATAAATATATAATAGTTTTAAATAACTTAAAAATTAGTTTTTGATTAATGCAAGAAATTTCTATAAGATATTTTACTTTTATATATAAATAAATAAAAAAATATATATATATATATCCTGGAATTATTTTAGGGGAATTTAGAATTTATGTTGAAATTTATTTTGATTTACAAGAATATATATGTATATATATATATTTAAATCTATAGCTTTTATAAAATTAATAATATTAATAATATATAAACTTTACCTCACGAGATTTTGAAAATCTTGTGAGTACAGTAACTCAATTTCTCCCGCACAGGGAGAACGTCAATCCAGGGAAGAGGAGATCCCGAACGTAGCCGAATTTGAATCAAATTGATTCAAATCAAACCCAGATAAATCTACAACAGATTCTCCATAGATCCTACTAATTCTATTCAAAAACTAACTGTATAAATCGAGTTTAAATTAAGTAAAAAAACGAGAAAAAAAACACAGGCAGACCTAAAGTTCTTCGCAACCATTCCTAGACACGGAATCGCCACACAAATCTTCGACACCATCATCACCCCGAAGCCTAGGCGACCACTTCCAGCCACCTGTGTCTCGCTGACGGTCGTCGTTGGCCGACTGCAACCGAAGGTAAAGCCCCGGCCGATCAAAAACAGAGCAAGCCCTGTTCTCAGCCGCAGCAGGTACCCATGTTCGTCATCATTTTTCTCCGTCATCGTTTAGCCAATCGACGAACCAATTTGCTCCTATTAATCACTACATATAGGACTACATGACCTGTTAATTAGATCAAGCCAGCTACCCCCGATTATCCCCATAAATTCGTCGAAAGTTCGACAAAAAGTTAGAGTCATGCGCATGAACAAAACAGCTTCGAGGCTGTTTTAGAAGGCGTTTCCCAGGCTAAAAACTAAGATTTCGAACAACCTAATATGAAACAGAGAAATAAAACATATACGGGATTAAAACGCTTCAGATAGATTTATTTTTCAGTTATTAAGCAGAAAGATATTCGTTGTTAAAAATCGAGAAAAACTGTTTTTAAAAACCGTAAAAGTTAGAGAAGTTTTTCCGATACGGCGTGCGCCCCGACAAACCGGGCGATGTGGTCGCACACTATATGCATCGAAAGGCTCGTATGGATGTTATCGACGTGTGGGAACTGACGGAACTCAATTTTGTTGCGTGTGTGCGACGAAATCAGAGCGTATCCGTCGAGATACCTCCGTATCGACGTTTTGCAAACTTGACCATAACTTCGTACACGTTCGTCGGATTGACCCGAAACTTGTGCCAGCAGGACCGTATCATTTTTTTGGTCCTGTATGCCAAGTTTGGTCAGATTCTGAGAAGGTTGATCGAAACACCAAATTGGCGGGCCCACAACCCGATCCAACGGGCAATTTTGTGCACGGCTCATCGGAATCCAAAATTTGACATACCGTTGGGTTTGTCTCCTCAAATCGGATCCGTAGACATGTAGTTTGATGACTTTAGAGAACGTAGACATTGGCACGTGTTTCGGTGTAAGACGGGTCTAACGACAGACATCGTTTTGACCCGAAATTACGATTTTGCCCCTGTTCCAGAATTTAACTTTTGGACAGGCGTTTCCTAGGTATATCTTTTATTCCAAACTCGTTCGTGATATTTGTTTCAGTATCCGTAGCTTCTTATGGATTTTGACTTTCGTGTTGACGATTCTGATTGTTGAATTTTGCTGCTTCTCGCACCACCCACAGGCAAGATACCTTACCTTATTTACTATTTATAATTAGATGCATCTTTAGTTACTTATTTATTGCATATTTATTATCTATTTTCAGTTGGATCCATTACTTGCTATTTTTAGTTCATTTATTTTTGCTTCAGTTATTTTTTCTTCTTGTCTTTTGTATGCATATGGACCTAGTCTTAGCGAACTACCTTTTGTTATTGTCCTTGGGAGGGAGAAGACAGTTAAATGTATGGGCTACCCCAAAACCAAAAGTTGTAGTAACTACGTACTACGGTAGTCGAGTCGCAAGGGTCACTAGCCTCGAGCTATGTGGACTGATGGGTCACGTGGGCCGCTAGCCTCGAGTTATGCCGGCTGATAGTATTGGTACTTGACGTATGCGTATTGAGAGTTGTTACATTGTCCTGGGGGAGTCAGCCTTTACCTGCCCATACATCGATATGTCTTCTAAATTGCCTACTAGAAAGGTTAGGAGACCTTAGTAAATTTTATGTTCCAATCATGTCATGGAAAATGTCACATCACAGAATAGTAAGTTACCCCTTGTCCTCGTTTGGTTGTAGGGGTAGCCTACTGTTTCGATGATGGAATATTGAGCCGTGTTATGGTTTGGACACTTTTACTTCATTTTTATTTTATGGTGCATTTATATTCAGTTCATATGGCATGTTCTTCCTGTATCTTGTTACGTCCCTCTGAGGACCTGGTTATCTCTCCAGGTGTGTGTGCTTCTGTGATATTGCAGGTATTCTAGTCAAGGTCGTGATCTTCTCCATCCCTTCGAAGATGATTGCACTTGGCTAGTCATGTTGTATCATCTATTTCTTCTTGTACCTTTTCTTTGAGATAGTTGGTAGTGGACTTTGTCTCCACCCAACGTATTGTGCAAAGACTTATTACAGTTGATTATATGATATCTTTTATTCTTCATTTGTGGATGAGATTAGGTTACTCTTGGTTTACTGCATTTTACAGCTTATGTGTTCATACGAAGTTTCCATATATTGGAGTATACCTCGTATGTATGCAGCTGGCATGGATACGTACCTAGTCCTAAGAATTTTGGGACTGGGGCGTTACACATAGCGAGTGTCTAGTTAGACTTGTATAGCCTTGATTAGACCTAGAATAGACTAGTTAGACTAGTATAGACTTGTTTGACTTAGTTGACCTAGTTTGACTTCTAGGGTTGACCAGAGTTGACCAAGAGTTGACTTTGGTCTAGATTGACCAAGATTCATTAGAATGTATTGAATTGCATCTTATTATCATTTTAGACAAGTTGTGACTTGTGCTGTTCTGATTAGGAGCCAGACACCACTCCTCATGCAGTATTTTCTTCTGGACATCTAGGGTAACAGGCGAGTACATTCTCTGACCGTTTCATACTTGCTAGGAGTATTTTCTCGCTCTAGATTATCTTACTTGATGCTGACACGATGGAAACACGGAGCATCAGATACATCATGTCATATGCGTTTCACTTTCGTCATGTACTCTTATGCTTTCACCTTACATGTGCACTCTCGTGATTCATGTACTCTCATGATCACGGAGCCCCCCATGTATATATTTATGTGCACCCATTTATGGCCCCCAAGTGAATATCATGTACAATAACATAACTTGAACGGATCGTTGTGTATTGATTGGAGTACGGGAGAGTATAAATAGTCATGTGGATAATTTCCAAAGTAGTGTAGCCATGTACAACCTCTCATGTTTATTATCATGTTGTTCACATGTCTAGCTTGTACTCTAAATCACTAGTTCACTATAGCTGTTTACTTATAGTAGTTATTTCATTACAGTCTTCTTTTTACTCATGTATACTCTTCAGCGTTTCATATATTTTACTCTATTGCCTGTATTTTATTCCTGTCATTATATGAACTGCGTGAGATGTACTGTGCTCGCTCCTGTCCTGATTGGACCTATTAAAATATTATAGAGGATGAGGACGAGGCTGGATGTCCTACCTATTATGGGGCTACACTAGATGACAGTTGTGACTTGGACCAGCAGTCGGACCCTATAGCAGTGGACGACACTTCTCTAGACTAGGATGTCTTCTTTATATTACATTCTGGATGAATGTATATTGATACTTGGGATTTGTGGTTCTGTGATGTATTAGACACTTAGACTCTCTGTTTGTACTTATGTGGATTCCTTTTATTTCAGCAGTATCTATCTATCCTTCTATCTTATCATTCTGCCTTAGATGTGATTGAGACTGTATATTGCTATGTCACCTCCATTCGGAGTGTATATACTGTACAGGTACCTTTATATTGTTAGATGATTGACCTAGGACAGCGTTCTACCGCCGACACTGCGGCGTAGATTGGACGTACCCACGTCTCGTGCCCTTACTCTAGGGTACGGGTCGGTACAGCTAGTAATTCCTCGCATCCCCCTCTGGCTTGGACGATGGACGAGCTCTGAATGACCGCCGTTGGTGGTCTTAAGTGGGGTACGTACTACGATATGGGATCCTACGGCGCCTTTGTGGTGATGCAGTCATCCAGAGCCTCCTCTACCAGTATGCATTCCCTACAGCCTTCAGAGGAGTCGGTCCGAGTGGAGGAACTCTGTCGCCAACTTATTGAGCTGCGTGACGAGCTATTGTGGATGATGGAGGAGCAGCCCTAGTCTCAGCCGCAAATGGACGATGTGGCCCTCACTGTACGATTTGATATGCTCGAACGCACCATTAGGAAGATGTAAACCCCCCTAAATTTCTAATTTCTAATTTTTTTTAATTGAGTATTTAAAATTTTTTTACTTGGTATTTGTACGTCGTATAGTCATATTATACGCCACGTACGAGTTCGCATTTTGTACGTCTCGTCGAGTGCGAATATGTGCGAGGTACACATTGTTGTAAAATATTTTAATTTAGAAGTTTGAAATTTTTGATAATAAATAATAAATATTTCGATTACTAAAGGTTGTAAATATGTCATATTGGAAGTTTTCAATTCTTTATTTACGTCATGAAGGGTTATATAAATAGTATTTTAAAAATGAGGTTTTATGCAAATATTCATACATACAAGGTGCATAAATTTATATTTTTATATTTTCAAAATTTATTTAATATTTTATTGTTCAAAAAGGTATTTTAAAAATAGTGTTTGGTTTAAATTTAAATTGGTTGTGATAATTTAAATTTGAGAGAATTTATTTGACTTTATTTTAAATGGATTTTACCTATATAACTTAGATTTGATTTATCTAAAATTTGAAATTGATTTGGAATTGATTGGAATAATTTTTTAAATTGAATTAAATAATAGAGGGAATTATCTATTGGGGTTTTAAATAAAACCTAATCCCAATCCAACTGGGAATTCCTACCTCCTATAAAAGGAGAGGTACTCCTCCAGCAATTTTTCCATCCACAACAATATTGTGCATCGTGTCGGTGATCACAAATTCTTATTCCAGCAATTTTACAGTTATCCACGTCGTGTCGGACATTTCCCGACACGACGACACCACAGATCCCTACCCGAGTACAATATCATCACCACCGCACCAGGCATCTCCTACGCCACCACCCTGGCCAACCCAAACAGCCCACCACAGCCTCTCCGGTCGGTGACCCATCTGCACACAACCACCACCACCAGTAACAACCACCTTGGCCATCCTCCCCATCCTCAGGACACACCACCACCGTCGTCACCGGCGCTCACTCGCCGGCGACACATCAAACAGCCCCATCACCACAACCACAGAAAGAAATAAGGGGAAAGAACCGACTCACCTTCCGCCGCCGCCCACTGGAAATACTCTCCGTGTTCCCGACGCCGCTCCCCCGGCGCTGACCGCCCAAATCCGGCGTGGCCACCTCTACGCCGAGATCCCAGCGTCCCCAACTCCTCCGCCTCGAAGCCTCGAGCATCCCTCTTCTCCACGAGCATTCACCACCGAGAACACCCCGTCTCCACTCTCGAACCCCGTCTCCGTCTCCACTCGAACTCCGGCCAGGCGAAACCCGACCGCCGCCCCGCCTAACGCTGGCGAACACCGCAATCGCCGGTGCTGGAACGCACCTCGACGATGGATACCGGTGTCGCACCCTCTGCGACTGCCCCTGCCCGCAGTTGAGCCGCCCGTCCGCCGGCAGCTTCTCTTCGAACCCGCGCCGGAGCTATTTCCCCAAATCCTCTTCAGATCTGCTGCCGGAGCGGTTCCCACCAACCTCCGGACAACCGTCGCGCCATCCCAGTCGAGCCCGACCACCGGCGTTCGCCTCCGCCGAACAGACGGTCTTTTCCGGCCGTGCCTTCAACGTCGGCGCCCACGCCCGCACGAACACCCACACCCGAGCCGTACCCCCTGCCGCTCGACCACCGACCGTCGGTGAGCGCACCCTCTCCCCGCTCTTCCTCTCTCGACCACTCCTTTCCTTCTTCCTTTTCATTTTTTTTTCTTTCCTAAAGGAACAGCTGTTTGGGTCATTATTAACATTATTTTTATTATTATAAGTATAATTTATTTTTATTATTAATATACTATTATCAGTATTAGGGGAAAGGGCTGTATTTTTATAACTACTATTATTATTATCAATATGATCATTATTATTACTAGTATTATTATTAAGAGTATTATTACTGTTATTATTATACCGTTAGGATTATTTTAATACTTTGTTATTAGAATTATTATTGTGTTATTTTGGTTATTTGATATATAATATTATCAAAATTAGGGTCTAACCCTAAACTGTTTTTATTTATATTCAAAATACTTATTTAATCTATTTAGAACTTAGCGTTTTGCCCAAAAAGATTTATTATTTACGTATTTTCTAGACTAATAAAAATGTAATTCTATAATTTACATATGTAAAATATTTTCAAGTATTTATGTAGAATTATTTTTCAAGTATATTGTGAAATATTTTCGCGCCTCTTCGCTCAGACTCTCTTTCGAATTATTCCCTTACTCATAGCTAATCGCGCTTCCCTATTTCCTTGCAACTTCGGACCATGACACATCGAACATGGCTAGTGAACAATCAAGACTTGTCGAAAACATCGCACCACCAGGCGACACCCCAGGCAAGATACCTTGCCATTATACTGTTTATTTTTAGGTGCATTTTATTTACATATCACTGTTCATTTATTTCCTGTTCTTACAGTTCTAGATTTACTACATGTTCAGTGATATTAGCTAAATTGTTATTATCCTTTGATTGCATGTGAACCTAGAGTTAAGGGACTACCGTCTGTAGTATATATGCATATCCCTTGACACAGTTGTACCACGAGGATGTGTGAGATGAGGGCATGTAGAGGTTCTTGCGTATGGGTTGATCCCCCATGCGCACACGTTAGGGCTAACTGCTAATAGAGGCGTGTTAGAAGACTTAGCAGTTAGTAGAAGTACATGGTCGTGGATGCGACTTAACAGGTATATTGGGTGGGGAGAACATTACCTGACGTATGGGCTTCTATGCACTTCCCTTATTACCTGTGTGCTCCGCCGGAGACGCAGGCTCCAGGTGCCCTCTGACGTTATCCAGAGCGTTATGGACGTATCCCCTTGCACATGGTGCCCTCTGACGCTTCCCGAGCGTTATGGACGTAGGCCCCTGGTGCCCTATATGGGGACTATGTCGATCCTATTTACAGCCAGGGCTCATGCGTTGAAGGTTTGTTCTTACTGCATAAACACATTAGATGGTTAGATAACCCTCGTCAATGTCATATCACCCCATTCTATTAGTAGCTTGGGACAATATCGTATCGCGGTATAGTGTACTACCCCTTGTCCTTGTTTAGTTGTAGGGGCAGTCCACTGTTTCGATGATGGGGTATTGGAACTTGTTACAAGTGGAACTATTTACTTTACTTGTGATTTATGACATAGTATTTTATATTCAGTATTATATGGCATGTTGATGTATCTTGTTACGTCCCTCTGAGGACCTGGTTATCTCGCCAGGTGTGTGTTTCGTGATTTCCTGCAGGTGCTCTAGCTAAGGCCATTCCTTCCTTCATGGTGATTGCTCTTGGATTCGCCATTGCTCTCGCTTGCTAAATTCTTTCCTTGTATATTTTTCCATATTTAATTTGGTTGGTAGTGGACTTTGTCTCCGCCCAACTATGGTGTACATGAAAATTTCAAAGTTACTTTTTTTTTTATCTTTGTGGATGAGATTTAGTACCTTGGTTACTGTATTTTACAGCTTATGTATGTATATGAGGTTCCATATATTTCGTATATATACAGCTGGCATGATTACGTTCTAGTCCTACGTAATTGGGACTGGGGCGTTACAGAAGACGGGCGAGAGGACGGATCGTGCCGTTCAGGAAGTGCAGTAGAGGACGGATCTTGTCGTTCATGCGTTGCACGGGATGCAGCGGCCAGTGGCGACAAGTTTTAAGGCTGGCGCCTGCTATGGATTCCACCAACTCCAGACTGCTGGCCATGGAGCAGACACTTCCTGGTCATACTTCGGTATCTACACCGACTGCAGCGGCTCTACTGCCTCCTCTTCCTCCTACTGATGGATCGTCATCGGTGATGCTGACCCCGAAGCAGTATAGGTTCCTGGTATCCCAGGTGCAGGCACTGCCTACTCCTCCTCCTCCTCTTCCTGACCAGGCGCAGTCCTTTATTGGACTTGTTTTTATTTATTGTGTTGGTGACCCATTGTTGGGTCTTTATGTATTTGTTGGTGAACCATTTTTGGGTCTTTATGTATTTATTTTATCCCGGGTATGACTATTTGTGTTATGTTATGTTGAATATTATTGGATACTTTTTTATAGCCGTTTGGTAGTGGATTTGTATCCACCCGGCTATTTCTTGTCTTTCTAATCGTTCGATTCTAGTTATTTGATTATTGGTAGTGCATTAGTATTATTTGTCTCTGTATTGGTTTACCGGTGTTGAGTGTTCCATCCAAGGGGTCGACGAACACAGAAAATTCTAGGGAGGGTGGCTCCGGGTCTATTATTTGTAAACTGAAACTCTAAATGCAGGTACAATATTTTTAATGTAACTGTTATTTATGTGAAATGCATACTGTATTATTTTTTTTACATTTTTTTGGAATTAGCAACGTTTAGCAACGCTCAGCGACGGTCAGCGACACATACATACGTCGCTAGAACATCGCAAAACTGAGAATCAAAATGTCGCTAATCGCCACAGAACATCGCAAATACGTTGACATGGCAAACTGTACAGGTCAGCAAATCTAGTATTCAAACGTCAGTATTCAAATATCGTAACGTCGCAAAAATGATGACATGGCAACCAAAAAATTGCCGGATATAGAGTCGAAAAATGTCGCTAATCTCTGACTGTAACGTCGCTAAAACCTAAATGGACAGCGACAATCAGCAACGAAATGTTATGTCGCTAATTAGCAACATTTTCGTCGGTAAACGTCGCTAAAACTAGCGACGTTGAGCGTCGCCGAATGACGTCGCTATAGCGACGAATAAAGACGTTTTACAAGTTAGCGACCATGAATAACGCGACATGCCCGAAACGTCGCTAAAAAGTCGCTGTCAGAAGTTAGCGACGTTGTTAATATATTTTTGTATATTCATTTTTAGTAAATATTAAACAGTGCTGTAAAATTAAATAAAATTCAGAATCAGATACTAGATGTTTTGTAGATCATTTTCATATATTTACATGTTAAGTTTAGGTCAGTTTAGATATGTTAAAAATTAGTTTCTGTTGACAATTAATTATAAATAATTGTTTTTAAAATAGTTTCTGATTCAAATAATTCTATAAATAGTAATTTATGTCCAAAAATTCTACAAACTTAATACCTTCATTATTTTGCCTAGTTTGACCAATGAAAAATAGTAGCATGTTAGGTTGAGACCTCTAACTATCAAAACAAATATTATCGGACCCCTTTTTCATAAATACTTTATTAATTTAATAATTAAAATAAAATATTTTTAATTATTATTTTCCTGTAAAATATAAGTAACCCATGACTTATGATTTTTACTTAGTAAAACCTAATTTTAATGTGTATTAAATATTGTGTTAGTCTCAATGTTCAATATTAGGACTAGTGTGCAATGTCTAGCACAACTTGACCCTGTAAGTAGCATAACACATAAATAGCACTTAACATTTAAACTAAGAAACATTATACCTTGTTACAGCTTGAGGACTTCAGACATCAACATTTAACAACAATCTTTTTTGGTAAAACAAAACAAGTACACTACAACTTTACGTTTCTGTTCATGATTCCTATTTCACATTTTAGATTTTCGTTACATGTTTCTTACTTTTCATACAAGTTGTTCTTTACAAGTATCTCAAGTTTTATTTAGCGTTTCTCAAGTTATAATTTCCTTACATGTTTCAAGTGGTACTATCCTTACATGTTTCAAGTTGTATTCCTCTTACATATGTCTTACACTTGCATGGGTTAGGAAAATGTCTAGTTAACATGTGATCAAAGCCCGTAGTGTAGTACATGTATCCGAGCTTGACTACACATCGTGTAGTCAATGTCGTACCCCCATGTTGTCTTTATTTACATGTTACAAGTTCGCCTATTATAGCCGATCACATGTCTACTAGCTTTTCAAAATCACTTTACATAGTCATATCTCTTGTCATATTACAACCGTTATTTCTTGTTGCAATTATAAATTCTAGTTGTCAATTCCTTATTTCCATGTCTTTCCATATTTTTATTTTCATGTTTCATTAACTGTAAGTTGTAGGGTTGTACTCTGCTCCTTTCCTGATTCGAACATTGCAGGTGAATTGACTGAAGAGGAGTTGCTTTTCAATTCATACTATGGATCTGCCACTGAAACGCTAGTCCACATCCCAGAGGATGTCCCTGCTGGGGAATACCATATAGCTTAGCTTACATTTCGTTTTTGAACTTGGTTTGTAATAAATAGTTAATATTTATTTTGCTGGATTTGCTTCCAATTTACTATTGCTTTGGGAATGTAACTAAGTGGCATCTTTGGAGTTATTTCTATTTTATTTTGATATAGATATTCTGATTAATCTGATTCAATATAAGTTTTAAGATAATTAAAGGTTTATAACAGCTTACTACGCTATGACTCATAGCGTAGGCTGGATGTGTTCGACATGTATCTGAATATTCGAGAGCACGTCGTGACATGGTTTTAGTGGTAGACCATGCAGGTCAGCCTAATAACACTTAGGACATAAAGTTTTAGTTAGGGAACTTGCTAGATTAAGAATAATCATCACAACATAGGACCGGTAGTATATATATACTTAGGATTATTATTTTAGTTATTCTGCCTAGATATACTAATTATTTGTTCCTTCCATTCCAGAGAATGTCTACTTCGAGAGCTTCTGAGGAAGAGGCTTCTTCTGCTCATCCTGGATCACAAAGGGATGTACAACTTACCCCACCACCTGGCATCTCTGGTGTTCCTGCTATCCTTCTAGGCACTGACCCTATCATCCAGACTCTCCTGACTCAACCTACACCTAATATTCCACCTGTACCAGGCCTTATTCTGGCACATGCCACCGTCACTTTAGACGAGAACTAGATCCTCGATTTATTTCAGGGGTTCCTAGCAACCCACCAGGAGCAGACTGCCCTGCTCAGATAGAGCCTAGAGCGTACAGCTACCCCACCACCACCTAGAGAGCCTCAGCCCTGAATCAGGACCCTGTAAGACTTTATAAAGCTGGACCCGAAGGAGTTTAAGGGAACCGAAGGCATCATCTATGCCGACGACTGGTTAGATGCTATGGAGAGGAAGCTCAGCGGAGCTAGACTGCCCGACGACCTCAAAATTGAGGCAGTAGGGTTTGTATTGATAGGCCTAGATGCTACCTGGTTCAAGAATGAACCAACTTTCACCACGGGAGAAGTCACATGGGAGCATTTCAAGACTCTATTCAAAAGGAATTTCTTCTCTGCTATGACTAAGGAGGCGTTGGGACGTAAGTTCCAAACCTAGAACAAGGAAACCGCTTAGTTGAGGAGTATGCTGCAGAGTTCAGCCGTCTGAGCCATTTTGCCCCCAGTTTGCAGGTGGCAGATCCTGAGGAGATGGCAAGTAGGTTTCCCTACGGACTTGCTCTAGAGATTAACGTCCTATTGACGGCTAGTAGAGCTACGAGTTACTATCAGAGTCTGGAGTTAGCACGGAGTTTAGAGGCTCGTCTGATGGCCTACAACAAGAGGCCATATGCTGGTACCATACTACAAGAAAAAAAAGCTTTTCTTGACAGGGATTCCCCGTCAAGAAATGGGTATCTTGACGGTTATGGACCCGTCAAATAGGCCAGAGTCAAGAAAAGACCCCATTTTCTTGATGGTCGCTGGTAGGACATTTCTTGACGGTTTTTGGCCGTCATATGAAGTAGTTTTCTTGACTGTTTTTAGCCGTCAAGTTAGCAGTTTTTAGAAACCGTCAATATAGGTGAAAACTTTTCTTGACTCTGGCCTAGATGACGGCTATTAGCCGTCAAGAAAAACCCTTCTACTGCATAATTGAGTTAATTGTTGACGTTTTATAACCGTCAAGAGAAGCTAAAGCCAAAATTCTATTTATAATTCAATATTATGAATCGAACACACACATAATATCAATAATCTAGAAGATTTAATACATCAAATAACTACAAAACCCAATTTTCTACATTAACAAATTGTATATTGTCCATACACTACAAACTTTTGACACACGTCCAACCAAAAACATCCAACGCTTGTCTAACCACAAACATATCCAACCAATGTATATAGTTTCCATACATCGTAAACATCTAATACTGAAAATTATATAAATAAAACCAAAATAAGTAGCAAACTAAGCCGGAGCACATCCCTTCCATATTCACAGCACCTTCATTTTCATGTAGTTCCCGAGAGAACAAGAGCACAACATAACAAGTTGTCATGACCCGCTCTCGAATAATTGGACACGAGTCGGACACGCCCAGCCTTCGTCGTTAGACATGACGAAGTAAGCTGTACCAAATTAGGAAAATCTAACCAGATAAACATAATGTACACAATCACAGCATCTATACACGATCCCAGAATGATCACCATAATCCACAATTCTATATATCATAAATGTACTAGTCATCAGGAATGAAATGTACTATGAACTCTAAAACAATATCTAAGAGTAAAGCTAACAGTCTAAACCTGAAACCTCAAGCTAAGTCATGACCCATCCTGCTCAGCTAAGATCCCGGGCTCTGGCCCATAAGGTAGAATGATATCTTGCAAGCATACCTTCAACTTATCCAGTCAGGAGCGGAGCAAAGTACAGTTCTAGGTAATGAACAAGACATCATGATATGAAAGTATAAGAAAACTTGGTATGTAAAGCACAAGAAGGAACATGGTGTGTAAGTACGTGAAAGAACATGGTATGTAAGAACATGGTGTGTAAGAACACGAAAGAACATGGTATCTCAGGAATCATGGGAACTAAGTACATGATATATCTTCTGAACATGTGTGTACAATATTTGAAATATAACTAAGTATGTGACTGGCTAGGGGTAAGCACATGAAGCACATGAATGGTACGGCTTAGGACCCGCGTGCACGATGCGGGGTCTAAGCTAAACACACCTGAGTTGTTTCTTGGGTTTGGTCACATAAATAGTATATTTTCCCTCCCCAGGTACAAGTAATAAGAACAAAGAACATGAGCACCATAAAAACATGTCGTGTCGCAGTGTGTCAATCAAGGAAGCACAAGATATAATGAAATGTACAAGACCATAGAGTGTACTTGCCTTGCTCTAGGAAAGTACGGGTGAAGATCGGGGCTAGATGTCCTCCTGTATTTAATAATAATTTTCAAGTTGATTAATTCTAATATCATGCTAGGCTTCAATAAAAACCTATTAAACAATTAAAAACTTAATCATTTAAGGCTGGCTTTTAAATATGCAGTCCATGAACAAGACCACACCAAACTACTCCTTAGTAAGGATGCAACAGCCCAGTGCAACCTAATGGCCCAAAACAACTTCTCGGCCAAACACAATAATTGAGCCCATAATACTGAATATAGAATCAGTCTAATTGCATATAGAGAGCTAGTCATCTTATTTAAAATAGTAGATAAGGGAGAAGTAATCTATTTAGAGATATTAATAATTATAGATAGATTTATTATTTAAGATATAAAAAAATTACTAGCTTATAACTTGGGTAGTCTCTTAGACTGAAGCAACATTAATTTATAAGAGTATTGTAAATCTTTGAGATATCAGATTGCTAGCACCAGGCAAAAGTTAAAAACCATTTGAACAATTTAATCATCATGGGAGTTTACATGCAATCTCTTAACATGCTACACTCCCTCTTCTTAGTTAGCTACACAGGCCCATCCAATAGACTTGCTAGGCTAGGTTCGAGCAAGTCTAGAGATAATCCTAACAAAGGCAGGACCCTATTGAATTGTTAAAAACTTAGTACATAATTCAACCCAACTTAAATTGCATAGTTTGCAATCATTTTCCACCAACAGACATACCCAAAATCCAACCACACCATACTTAGCTCAGCCGCAAGAAGAAAACTCCCCGGCTACTGTTTTCCATGCTTGACTGCAAAAACTCATCACACACCATGATTGATCTAAACTCACACATGAACTTGATCTCCCAACAGCTATCAAGAACTCAGGGCCAGGGAGAATAATATCCAACCGAAATCCGGGACTCACAATTGAATCAATGAAATATTTATCCAGAAGTCTAAACAAGAACTGTAAAACTGCAGATCAACACAAAGCTTACTTGCTATAGTCATCCTCAAGAGAACAGAAAACTTATACAAAACTTAATTAAATAAAATTATACAAGAATCATTCGAATAGGTTCTTACTCAGTTGAAACCAATCTATAGTTCCTCTAGCCCGAACTAGGGCAGATCAAGCCAGATGAGCCTGCTATTAAACCAACATTCAAGAATACTAATTTGAATCCAAACCTACATTCAAAGTCCAAGGCTGGATTAATCAATATTTAGAAGAAAATGAGAACACAAATCAATTAAAATCCACAAAATTTACAAGGTAAAATTATACAAAAATATAAACATAAAAGGAAAATCTATTTAGCCTATTCAAATTCTCCCAAAAACCAGCCAACTGCTACTGCTGTCCTGTACTCGACATCTCCATGACAGACGAACCCACATCAATCACAGCAACACGAAACGCTGAAACACAACTTGGACAAAACACGAACTGGTATAGGGTGTCGGACAAGATCCAAGGCAATTAAGAACGGACACCAACACATGCCCATGACACATGAAATGAACACGCTACACTGGTTACGACCAAAACAAAACGTATAAGCTGAGTTAACAGAGATCTTAGAAGAATTTACCTGGCAAGTCTGGTTCAAATGTGCAACTTCGATCTACAAGATTAGATACAACTCTCTATATCCGAACGTAACTGAAATCTGCGTTCCAAAGACAGAAACACCACCACATAACAAATATCAATGCTGGAAAATAATAACGATGATTCAAGAATTCAGAAATAGAATTTAACCGGAGTATTCACCATGGCTTACTGCCGATGATCCGATCCAAAATCGTATTACTATCACAACTGTCGATCAAACTGCTGAAACAAGGAAGGATCCATAATCAATACTACTCATAATTTAATCTAGATCTGATGCTCTAGATATCAACAGTATTGCAGTCGATCAATCCGCTACTTTGAACAAAGGTTCGAACCAAAACGTTCGATCTGAAGTTTTAATCCAAAATGAACAGATTCCTTCAGATTAAAGGAGGAAAGGAAGAATAGAGAAAGGATTGAAAGACTCATGAGCGATTCACTGAAGAACACGAGCAATCGAAGAAATTTGCTCTCGAAATCGGTCGCCTATGATAATCGTAGTAGATGCTGCCGAAGAAAAGCGTGCACCTCTGTTCTCTGCCACGGAGAACCATTGTCGGCCAGAGCACCAGTCATCATCGCCATCGTGGGGTGGCCTTGCCTCCAATCATCATCGGGAAAGGATGATCGTCGGGAATGAAATGAAGCTAGTCGTTCATCGGAGAACGATGTGTCACCGCCGAGAAGACTGTAGAAGCATGAAAAAGAATAAAGAAAGGTCTATGCGGCAAAAGATCTCCATGCGGCTCAAAGAGCCCATGCGGCTCAGGGGTCCATGCGGCTCACGCGTCTATGAGGCTCGGATAGACCCAGGGCCACGTAGCCTTCAAACAGCTTCTCCCTTCATCGATGATTGCATTTAATGTACTGACAGCTGACAGCTCTGACAAATGACAGCTCTGACATAAAGGCACAATAATGACTGACATAAATGAGCGTTCCTAGGGAAAAGGAGGAGATCTTCTCATAGCTGGCAGAATCCACCAAGCCCCGAGGCATGCGCCTGCTGTATTTATGCGGCCGCCCACTTCATGCGGCCGCCTACTTCATGCGGCCACCCATCTTCATGCGGCTGCATCCCCTATACGGTCGCCCGTCAGCATGCGGCTGCCTATTCTCATGCGGCTGCATCCCTTATGCGGTCGTCTGTCAGCATGCGGCTGTCTATCCTCATGCGGCTGCCCATCTTCATGCGACTGTTCATCCCCATACGACTGCCCATCTTTATGCGGCCCACTCATATGCGGCTCTGCCAAGATGACCCAATGGAGGACATGTAGCGCTTGTCACGACGATTGAGACACGTGGCAGTCTTATCTTCATGGAATTATGGGTGCTAACAAATCCTAAATCAGATTTGTTGCAATCACCATAATTGCCCAGATCAAGTCAAATCGAGCAAATTGGACACGTAGCAGGCCAATATTTACTGCCCATAGAGATTTGATGTAATCTACATGAATTACCTAGATTTGCTACAATCAGAATGAAGGGCCCAGATTAATTGGTCCTTAACCGTCGACATATCAAGGAGGCAATCATTGCAAACCCTAATGATTGTATTCCACTCCTATAAATAGCAAGGTGTCATTCCCTTACAAAGAGAACCTTTTTTAGGAGAGGAGCACCAGAACACTTGAAGAGAAAAAGAGAGAGCAAGGAGATCATTTCTTCATTAACGCCAAGCAGATCTTCCCCGGAGCCAAGGCTGCATCCGATCGTCCAAGGAGTAAGGCAGAGCTGCTGTCGCTTTCCCGAGCCTCTATCGTCACCCCCCAGAATCTAAAATAAATAATTGTACTTAGATTGCTGTACCTAGGTTTTCGTCCCTAGGCTTTCTTTGTACAAGCGAGTTTGTATTGTGAAGTAAAAGTCCAGTCCTCCGATAATTGTTCTGTTCTTTTATATTTTATGGCAAACACGATGGCGACTCTGCTGGGGATAAACTTCTCCACGGGTGAGAAGTTGGTGACGCAATCGGATGCAGCCAAACTCGGCTCCACGCAACAGAAGATGGTCGTCCGCTTCGACCAACAGGCGTTTGAAGAAATACTCTCCGACGGGAACGCTGGCCCGGTCCAGAAGCAAACCCACACAAAGAAGGCTCGCAGGGAGTAGAGGCCAAAATTATGTGCTCCTCCCCAAGCCCTGGACGGAGTACTCTCTGCTACCCAAGACGGCAAAGGCGACTCTCATGCGGTCCCACTTCAAGCCATAGAGGACTCTGCTATCCCCAAGTCCGGCAGAGGAAAGTACTACGACGCTGGACTTACATGGACAAAGAGTGGTTCTATGTGCTCTAGGAAGAAGTCGAATACTAATGCGGCCAAGACTGTGAGCCGCATGCATGATACTCACGTGGCCGAAAATGCCAGCCGTATGAAGAATATCCATGCGGCCAGAACTCCCAGCCGCAGGAAGAAAACCCATGCGGCTGAGACTTTCAGCCGTATGAAGAAAGCCTATGCGGCCACAACTGCCTGCCGCATGAAGACTATTGACTCCAGCCGCATACTGCCTGCTTCACGCAGCTCAGGCTCAGTCTTCGATCGCCTCTCTTATGGTCCTGATCTCTCACGTACCAAAGAGTATATGTCTGACTCTCTGCAGCATCACTTTGACTCTTTCTACTATGCGCCTTCAGGCGCTATAGTGAAGAAGTCAAGGACAGCACGAGCATGGCAAGTTCTGTCGGCTGTCCCAACCTCTGACCATCCGAGTGCTCCACATACCATTATGCGGGCCTCTGATGGGAAGTTGTACAGAACCACTCGAGTCCCGCCCCCGACGGCGAATGGACAGAGCGGTTCCCAAAAGTCTCCCAAAACCAAGGGAGCAAACATAGTCGTTCCAGACCCATCAGACTTGCATGAGGTTATCCTCCACAAATACAAGGAAAGGAAAGAGGTCTCGGTGTGCAAAGAGTCTTCCCACGGACGTCACTGCACCCAAATCATTGTCAATTGTTGTTGCAACAATACAACAGTACAAGAAGATCGACGGTCTATCTTCCAAAGACTGTAACGACCAAGCTCAGAGGACGAGGTGCCTCCTATTGTCTCCTGCAACTCTACTCAGAAAATCTCCGCCGAAGGAAGAGGGAAGAAGATAAACGTTTCCAGCCCAAAAATTTCAACCATGTGACTAAGAAACTGTCATCTAAACGGTTGTCCTCTACCGGAGTTTTCTAAGGAACCCGTTCAAAGACAAAATCTGCTACTGTGGGGGATTTATCGTCATCCACACCACTGGGGGTCATTAGAAGTGGGGGTAGCACTCCTCCAAACATCCACGATAATTCGATGTTTCAAGGAGACGAGCCCGGAAAAACAACTCTCCTATCAGATACAACAGGTGCCGACGTCCCCGAGGATGTCCACGACTCTCAAGATGAAGCAAACTCTGAAGCTGGGGGTACTATTCCTTCCGAGTCCGAACCAGAGGAGAATATTCCCACATACCCCGATGACTTCTCTGTATAAGGGTATGATTCGGAGGGCACGTCTTCCACCGTCCCTTCCATCTCGACTCGCGTTAGGACGGCGTTCGTGACAAGCGACGATCAAGATGGCCCTAGTGATTGCCAGCGTATCGACACTTTAGAAGCTATATTGTGCACCTTGGTCAAATCTGTGGACGAGATCAAAGTGGCTCTTCCAACTCTGCAAGGAGGGATGCCTTGCCAAACAAGCACGGGTCCTGCAGTTAATACGGACTCAAACTCAGCGGCACTGAACCCGGGCAATAATCCTTCTGAAATGACGGCTCCCACCGCTGCAGATGATGCCAGGGAAGCAAGAAGAGAGGTCCAAGAGCTCCGAGCCATGTTTCACGCCCGAGAAAACTCTCAAGACCTCAGAATACGACAACCATACCCTGCTGCATGGAGGGATGTCCCCTTCCCACCAAGATATAAGCCGTTTAACATCAATCCCTATGATGGCAAGACCTCCGCGAGTCGGTACATCACTTACTTTGAGGTCACCACCGACCATCTGTCCCATGACGATGCCATTCTCACACGATTATTCATTGGGGCATTGGAAGGAGTCGCCTTCGACTGGTATCGCAACCTGCCAGACAACTGCATCCACTCCTTCGCCAGCTTCAAGCACATATTTTTGGAGAGATTCTACGAAGTAGGACAGGACATTACAATGTCCACCCTCATGGATGTCATCCAAGGGAAGAAAGAGCTGACAAGAAACTATATTGAGCGGTTTCGCCAAACCACAATAAAGTTGCCATCTGGTAATTCGGATTCCTTCTTGATTGAAATTTGCAAAAGAGATTGCTCCCAACAATCAGTCTCTGGATGGGCAAAAGTCAACTTAAGGACTGGAAGATGTTTATCATCAGTGCCACTAGCGCCGAAGAACGGTTGAAGAAGGCTCGCCAACTGGGATTGCACATCTCAGAAGGAGAGAACAAGGGCAAGCGTCCTAATACCAACAATGACAATGGGGGTAGCCCCTCCAACAATCGGGACAACAGGGGCAAGCATGCTATGGTGGCCGACACAGCCCAGAAACCTGAGTCAAAATCGGCAGACAAACAATGGCCGTAAATGACCTACTCCTTTGAAGACAGCCACGTCAATCCCATCTTGGACATGCTCATACAAGAAGACAGAATTCAGCTCCCTCCACCAAGACGAGAACCTCGGTCGACAGAAATAGAGAGCCCAAAGTACTGCCATTACCACCGCTACGTCCACCATGCTACATACGACTGCTACCAACTGAAATGATACATCCAACATCTCATCGATTCGAACGCTCTGGCCATCGATTTTGAGAAGGTAACCGTTGCAGCCAACATGGTATCCGTACAGTTCGACATCTTCCCTCCAACAGAGAATCAAGACGGCGTGGTACCCGTCCTTCTGGCGACGATGGAGATTGCTAATCTTCCACCTCCTCGGGATCAGGCTGCTGGTCTAGTGCCCCTCACCACATCACGGGAAGAGATCATGTGTGTCTACCCGGACCTGGTACTTGAGGTGACTCAGTCCACACCACCTTCCATTCGTAAGAAGAAGAGTAGAAAAGTTAAATCCTGCCACACAATCTCGGCAGATATCGAAGAAGTCACAGCTGTCGTTACCCGGTCCGGGGCACAATCCTAACCTATGGCTGATAACTCGGCTGAAGAGCATCAGCCGGCTACTGTTGACACTTCGGGACCGTCTCAGCCTCCGACGACCGACAAGCCTAGACCGAAGGAGACTCGCTTTGATAAATCCTTCCGAAAAGATGCACCTCAGGGGCTGGAGAGGCCCTACAACTTCGACATCTTAGCGTAATTGGCCAACACACCAGCTAAATTGTCATTATACGAGCTTCTGAGACTCTCAAAGGATGTTCGCACGGCTTTGAGCGATGCACTCCAGAATGCCGACGCCTATCTGGCTCAGGTCAACCTCACAAGAGAGAGTCCGCCTACAAATCTCTAAGACAGCGCTTGCACAGAAGCAATGCCCACTATTGTCTTCACCCCGCAGGATATGCTCATCAAAACCAATCTGCACGATCGTCCGTTATACTACACTGGATACATCGAGGATGTAAAGGTGGACCGGATGCACATTGATCCTGGTTCTTCCATAAGCATCATCCCGAAGGGTCTGTTATATCATCTCTGCATTCCTATGCATCGCCTGACGCCAACAAGCACCGCCATCAGCGGTTTCAATTTGGGCAGGAGCTATCCAGTTGGGAAGATTCACTTGAAGTGCCAAATTGGCGATCTTCAGTCAGAAGTAACCTGCTACGTCATAGATGCAGATACTTCCTATAATATCCTCTTGGGGCGCCCTTGGATACACGATTATATGATCGTGCCTTCTACACCCCACTAGTGCTTCAAGTATGTCGACAAACATGGCTTCGTAAGGACAGAATTTGCTGATGTCGATCCCTTCAAAGGGGTCAAATCCTACTACTCGGATTCCTGTCTATACGAGAAGTCGAAGAGGCACCTGGATGAAGATGTACAAGCTCGAACTGAAGAACCTCTGACAATCCACCTCAAAGTTCGGAAACCTGGCCAATCCGTACCCCTTACGGCCGCTCTGCGTAAGGATGTAATCAGCCTCTCGACACAAGAAGGGCAAATGATAATCCGGCTGCCAAGGTTCAGCCAAGTGCCGAGACCCACAACGGAGCCACTGACAATCAGACTACCGAGAGTCGGTCGGCCACAAACTGAGAAGCCCAATCCCTCTGACAAGCCAATGACGATACGTCTTCCCAAGAAGAATTATCACCCCGATGCAAAGTCTAGGGCTTCTAGCGAGCCTACAACTCCCCGCCCAGCATCAAGTACCAAACTAGGGGTCGCTAGTTTGCCAAAAACTCCACGTTCGGCTCCACCAACAGAACCCCTGATGATCAAGCTACCCAAGTCATCCTCTCAGTCTTCATTTATATAGGGGGTGGCCGAAGAAGAACCGGAACTGACCAAGTATGTGGCTGTCCACACTGATTCTCCATCCGCAGATGATGTAATCCCACTAGAAAAGATACCTTACTTCATCAATAAAGGGCTATCTTTGAACTACCTCGAGCTTAATAAGCTTTGTACAATGTATGCTATGGAACACGGTATAGGCACTCATCTACACACACAGGTGACAAATGTTTACACCGCAAACCAGCTTACTCCAGTGGAAGACGCTTACCGCATAATCGAGGGAAGAAACCATCCAATCTGTAGCACCCAGTTTTCTAAATGAGGATAATTTTAAAATTTCATGTTTATAATTATTTTAATAATAATATTTAATTCATGATATGATTTTTGATAATTTTAAACCATTTTTAAAATTATTTAAATCAATGACTTGTGGTTTTGACGTTTTGCTAGTGAAACCCTAGAGACTGTTTGACCTAGAGCCTAACCATGTGATTATGATATTTTAATGTCATTATTGGCCTAAGAATATTTTTGTATTTGACCTCTTTGAATTATTTTGATATTATTTTATTATTTATGATATTGTTTTGGGGTTATTTGAGTCGGGTTCGAATTTTAACTCAATCCGACTTGAAACGGTGACCCGGGGGTAGTTGACTCTAGTGGGACCCACACACTAGTTAGGCATGGCCCACATGATATTAATTTTAGTCCATATGATAGAAATATTTTAGTTAGAGGTTAGACTAATTATTATGGATAAGGTTAGTGTGATTAGAGACTTTAGAATGACTAATTTAGTCCCAACCAATTAGCCCTTTCCTAATACTCATAGAATAGGTTAGTGGGGGCATTTTGGACCTTACCATAATAGGACAAATAGCCCATATGACCAGCCACTTTGGGAGAGGATAGGCTCAAGTTCATTCATTATTCTCATCCACACTCTCTCTCTTGTTCTTCCCCCAAATTCCTAGAGAGCAATCCCTAGCAATTTTTCTACCAAATCCTTCTATTTTGCCACCAAATCTTCTTCTTTCCTTCTCCATTCTAGCCAAGGAGGAAGCTACCCAAGTTTGGGAGGATTCGGAGCTCGTTCGTGTCCTTTTGGAATCTCTACGTGTCGGTGTCGCTCCGGGAAGGCTTTTCTTCGATTCGATCTATCGGGAGGTATAAATCCCTTCTCCTTTTCATTTCCTCATGCATATAGATCTATTTTAAACCCATAGGAATGATCCCCACAATTGTATCTCCATTTGTGTCCATTTTGTGTCCATTTGGAGGTCATAGGAGTGTCCTTTGTGTTGTGGATGTGTTCATGTTACATATATAGATTTATATATATATATTGTAATGAGAGTGTATCTATATTTATAAATGTAATAAATGGTTCATGATTATTATATAATCAAGTTTGTGAGTGTGGTTCCTCATATTATTATTGCTATTATTGTTGTGGATAATTAGGATATATATTGTGTATTCTTTTGGTTCAAACTATCTAAATCCGTCATGATTTTTATCCACGTTTTTAATTTCAGCCTTAACTTAGAAATATCATAACTTCTAAATCAAAGCTCGGTTTAATCTCCCGTTTTTTTTAAAAGAAGCGTATTGAAGTTAGCTTTCCGAAAACATGTATTAATAGGCCTAATTCTTTCTGTAACTTTCTGGAAAATTATTTGAGTGTCAGCTGTATGAAAGACAAACACGTTCTCGGTGTTTTCGCGATTTCGGGAGTTTCCGGAAACGAAAACGCGATCCGTTTGAAGTTTCGGAAAGATAACACATAGATCTATAATATACTTTAATCCTAGAATTTAATTTATGCTGAGTTGGTACAGTATTGATTATTAGTAGGAGTTACTATTCGGCATATGTATTTTGTGCACCCTTGTGTGTAATATAATGTTCTATTTGATTTTAACCTATGTTAATGTATATACATTATGTAACTAAATAGAGAATGCAAGCATGGGTAAATGGTTAAATAAATGATGTATGAGGTGTAAGTATCCTATCTAATGTAAGCATGTATAAGTATGGCTTGTAATGAATATGTAGGTTCCATAGTATGTAATATATGGTGCATATAGTAGTACAAGAGAATAAATAAATGATGAATGAATGCAAGCATGAATGTAATATAATAATAGATGTAATGTATGCAATATACAAGTTAATGAGATGTAATGTTCTATGTTAACACAAATCCTATATTACCTCATGTACCCCCCTTACACTATGTTGACACTATCACACTTGACACATTGTTCACTTCCACTTTGACACTCTTTGATATGTATACACTATGTATGCCCATTTAACCCTCACTTGACCCTTTGCCATGTTCACATACACACACATAGACTCTTAAATAAGTATTTATGAATATAGTTAACGTAGCTATGTATGTATATTATATATATGTTAGCATATTGTGTTGTAATATATAAGTTTATATAACCATTTGAAATGCCATGATTATAGACCTAATGTTGAATACCAATATATGTATGTGTATATATGTGTAGACATATATAGCTTAAAGTAATAGATTACCTAGTGTATATCCAATATGAATTCTTGTCTATTTGAGTATTGAATAATTGCATGCTATATAGAGTTGGGTGTATGTTGGCTTGTATAGCCTTGTATTGATGTGTGCTTGCTAGGATAGTCTTGGTTAGGCCTAGTAAGACTTACTGGGTTAGGACATGACCTAGTTTGACTAGTGCAGTTGACCAGAGTTGACCAAGGGTTGACTTTGGCCTAGTTTGACATAGATTCATGTAGAATGTATTGTAGTGCTTTATATTACCCTTTTGGACATGTTGTGACTTGTTCTGTTCTAATTAGGAGCTAGACACCTCTCTTATGACAGTATCTTTACCTTAGACATTCAGATATCAGGCAAGTACATTCTCTGATCATTTTATATCCTGTTTAGAATTATTTTCCTGCTTTAAATTACTCTACTTGATACTGTCACATTGGTCACACGGATTGGTACTATATGGATCTTTTCATGAGATGTTATCCCCCTCGGGAGCATCGAATACTGCATGTTTTGTGCGTTTCACGAATTATCACGTATCTCTATGCTTCCTCTGATTCACGAATCGCTTGTGACACATGTACTCTCATGTTCACAGAGCCATCATGAATCACCTTCACGTATCACTCATTTTATGAGCCATGTGAAGTTTCACGAATCTTAACATAACTTGAACAGATCCTTGTGTATTGATTGGGGATGGGGGAGTAGAAATAGACATGTAAATATTATCCAAGTAGCTGTAGTCATGAATCACTCTCTTAGCTGTAGTCATGAATCTCCTATGCCATTCACATGTTTATATTTTACTCTGACTCACTAGTCACTGTTAGTTCTCTATGTATAGTAGATATTTCTATTACAGTTCTTTTTCTCTATTTACATACTTATTTCCTTCAGATCCTGTATCTTACTTTACTGCATGATTATATTTTCTAACCTGCTATGATCTGTTGAGATGTACTGTGCTCGCTCCAGTCCTGACTGGACCCGTTGATAAATTTTACAGATAGCCTGGAGGTTGCCTGCTAGCCTAGAGGAGACAGTAGAGGTTGTATAGATAGCTAGGGTTTATTCATAGTTTATTTTCAGTTGTCTTGAGATGTATTTATGGATTACTGTATTTGAGATTTGAGATGTATTTCTGGGTTGTGTATCTTAGACACTTAGACTCTCTGATCTTCTGTGTTTCATTTGAGTTTTATATCTTATCGTACTCCTTCTTCCTTAGTTGTGTTTGAGTTACTTTCTGCTATGTCACCCCCATTCGGGGAGTATAAACTGTTTAGTCTTATACTGTTAGATGCATTGAGACCTAGGACAGCGTTCTACCGCCGACACTGCGGCGTAGGCTGGGCGTTGTTACGTTCTCGTGTCCTAACTCTAGGGTGCGGGTCGTGACACAATCATCTTCGGCTGGAAGGACGACCCACAGCCCTTCACCATAGAGAAGGGCGATCTCGAATCAGATGTCGGAAGACTGCCTCTTTATCTGTATAGCCCCCAATCTAAATATCTCTTGCAAAAACAGGGGTATGATCTGGAGACTACGCCAGGCTTGAACTACGGCACTGGTCGACGACTACCTTTAAAGCCGCCAGTCCCGGTTGGCAAACCACGGGACAACTACAGTAAGACCCGATGTGGATTAGGGTATGTTACGCCAACAACAACCCCTAAAAGTTCAGATGAGGAATGCGACTGGCATTCACATTCAACCGGGTCACCAACTTCTGATTCGAAAGCCAGCATCGGGGATGTATTCAGACAAGTCCTGTCAGTCAATATGGCATTCGCCGACGCTTACGAAGAAGATGAGGACATTCCTGAAATCCTCGAGTTAGAGCCGTGGACCCAACAGCTGGATGCACAATGGGAAAAGCGGTTCGAACAGAGAGAACCTCCTACTGAAGATGAGGATATACAGGTCGACCTCGGCAGCGAATCTTCTCCAAAACCAATCTTCGTCAGTAAAAGCCTGACAGACGAACAGCGAGAATCACTATTGGAACTTGTCAAAGAATATATTGATGTGTTCGCCTGGAGCTATGAAGACATGCCAAGACTAAACCCCGAGGTTGCCCTTCATAAGCACAACATTCGGCCAGATGCAAAGCCGGTCAAACAACAACTGCGACGCTTTCGCCCGGGCATCATGAATGCTATCGAAGCCGAAGTCAACAAACTGATAGCCAACGGCTTCATTCGTGAAGAACAACATCCAGATTGGGTCGCCAACATAGTACCCGTCCTCAAGAAGAATGGGAAGATTCGAATCTGCATCGACTTTCGCAATCTGAACGAGGCATGTCCCAAAGATGAATTCTTCCTCCCTATCACAGACATCAAGATCGACAACACATGCGACTTTGAACGCATGTTATTCATGGATGGCTTCTCGGGGTATAACCAAATCAAGATGTCTCCTGACGACGAAAAGTATACATCATTCAGAACACCAATCGGCACATACTGCTACACAGTCATGCCGTTCGGCTTAAAGAATGCGGGCGCCACATATCAAAGAGCCATGAGTATCATCTTCAGAGACCACTTGCGTAAGACTGTGGAGTGCTATGTTGATGACATTGCCGTCAAGAGTCGCTATAAGGAAGACCATCTACAGGATCTGTAAACCCCCATAATTTTTATTGATTTTTTTTAAAAAAAAAGTTAAATTAATTTGTTACGTATTTTTACTAGTTATGGATCTATTTACTATTAAGTTATTAGTATAATTAAAGTGTGTGTGTATATATATACATTATTATATGTGTGCTAGTTAATGTTTCTATTAAATATAGTATATAAATAAATTCTAGAAATTTTTAGGAGATTATTGGTATTTTTAGGAAATTATTGATAATTTTTAGGAATTTGTTGCTTGCTTATAAGTATATATATATTTATAGTTGATATATATATATATATATATATATATATATATATATATATATATATATATATATATATATATATATATATATAGAGGGAGCGGATCGGGAGCCCCGCCCGCGGAGCCCCGCCGAAGCCCCCGCGATCCTTAGCCGTTGGATTGCGCGGGTGGGGGCGGGCCCCACGCGGGCCCCGCGCGATCCGATGGTTGAGGGGGGGGGGGGGGGGCGGGGCTTCGGCGGGGCTCCGCGGGCGGGTATCCCGATCCGTTTCCATATATATATATATATATATATATATATATATATATATATATATATATATATATAGTTACTGAAAAAGAAAAAAAATTAATAATAAAAAAAAAGAAAGCAACAGTGGGGAGCGGCCAGCTCAATCCGCCCCAACACAAAGGGGGGGAGGGGGAGGTGGGGGGGGGGGTGGGGGGGGGGGGGGGGGGGGGGGAGGGGGAGGAGCGGCCAGCTCAATCCGCAGCTTTTAGCTGCATTATAGAAAAAAAAATAACATAGGGAGAGGGGACCAGCCCACGTGTGGGGGGGCCGGTCCACCTCAACCCCAAATATCGAGTATAGCAGCAGCAGCTGCAATACTAACTTGAACCCGAGCCAATAGTTACTATTCCTAATAGGAATAACAGCGGCGACAGTAGTATTTAACTGCTCATCATCGAAACCCTAACCCTCCATATTTCTCTCCCTCGTGAAACCTCGACCTCGAAGACTCTTCCACAACCGACTGCACAACCTGGTCGACGTCGAGGATCACCGGAGCCACGCCGCACTCGTCGGAACCAACGGCAAACAGAGGAAAACTCTGTTTCGAGCGCTGTCAAGGTATCAACTTTCCACTTCGAATTCTTCTTCGATACTAGATCGTTTTGAATTTTGTAAAGTTCTACGGAAACCCAATATGACCCTCTTGAAATTCCACCAAAAGTATTTGAACACAACGACACGACACTTCCGCGAATTCGACGCAAAGTCGACGAATTCTGTAAAAAAAAAAAAACACAGAACAGAATATTAAACCCAAACCCTTACTTAGGAAGCCAGTTTTTAAACAAAAGATTAGGTTTTTCGAAATTCTAATGGAAGGCATTCAGAGACAACATATACGAGACTGAAATACATCTGTTAGATTGAATTTTTGAAGTGTATGCATAAAGTTATTCATTACTAAAGATTCACGAAAAACTGTGTTTTCAAACTAAAAATTTTAGAAAACTTCTCGATACGGCACGTGCTCCGACAAACCGGGCGACGTGGTCGCGCGTTATACGCATCGAAAGGCGCGTATGGACGTTGCAGAAGTGTGGGAACTGACGGAACTCAGTTTCGTCGCGTGTGTGCGACGAAATCAACGTGTATCCGTCGAGATACTCCCGTATCGGCATTTTGCAAACTTGTCCATAACTTTGTGTACGGTCGTCGAATCGAGACGAAACTTGTGCCAACAGGTCCGGATCAAAATTTTGGTCCTGCATGCCAAGTTTGGTTTGATTCTGAGAAGGTCGAATCGGAACCCAATTTTGGTGGGCCCGCGACCCACTCAAACGGGCGATTTTGTGCACGGCTCCTCGGAATCCAAAACTGGACATACCGTTGAGTTCCTCTCCTCAAACTGAAACCGTAGACATGTAGTTTGACGACATTAGAGACCGTAGACTTCGACACACGTTTCGGTGCAAAGCAGGTCCAATGGCGGACATCGTTTTGACCCGAAATTACGATTTTGCCCCTGTTCCGGAATTTAACTTTTGGACAGGCATTTCCTAGGTATATCTTCTTCACCGAGACCATTTTTGATGTTTGTTTCAGAATTTGGAGTCATCTGTGATTTGTGAGTTTTTGGTGCGGACACTTGCTACTTTTGGACTTGCCACTTTGTACCACCAGGCAAGATACCTTGCCACCCTACTCTGTGATTATTATATTCTTATTTTCAGTTTTTATTTTCAGCATTATTTTTGTGATATTTAAACTGTGCGTCCAAGTCACACTTGGGTGCAAGCGACTATATCAGTCGTTCTTCTTGCTTTATTTATTCTTTTGCATTGACTTAGTCTAGTGACCACCCACTGATGTTGAGGTATTGGTGACACTTGTTGTATCACGTGATGTGAGTCACATGTAGGACACGTTTCCGTGTAGTCGGCTGGCCACCGATACGTATGGAGCGTGCGACGGATAGGAGTAACTGCCAATAGAATTGCATGCTAGAAGACTTGGCAGTTACTAGAGGTTCATGAGTCATGGATGTAACCCTACTAGGCATTGGGTGGGGAGAACAGTGTCCTTAACGTATGGGTCCTTATGCACTTTCCTATTACTGATACTGCTGGCCTCTGACATTCGAGGAATGTTATGCTTTGAGGTCCCTGGTATCCTGATGGGGCCATACCTGAGTTACTGCTACTGAGCCAGATACCCATGCGTTGAAGGTCTGTTCTTAACTGCATTTTCACTGTAGAACTGGTAAGCACCCTATTGCATGCATCTCTTTTCTTTCTATTATATTATCACAGTTATATGGCATGGTGTTTTCTTGTATCTTGCTATGTCCCCTGAGGACCTGGTTATCTTTCCAGGATTAGACGACTTTCCACAGGAGTACAGAGCGGCTCTAGATCCATCTTACATCGATGACGAGGCAGTCACTACTGATTTCTAGTTTATTCTATATCTAAAGACATTTGTATACATTATTTTACACCTCCTTTTCTCTCTATTTTGCGGAGGTCGGACTCCGAATATTGTGAGACTATTTTTCATAGCTGTTTGGAGTGAGTATGTTCACCCGGCTATCTTTTGATACTCTTACTCATTTATTTGGACTTCATTATCTTTTGTGTTGAGCTGTGATGAGATTAGATATGTTATTCTGGCCTTTATTATTTATTTACAACTTATGTGCATATATGAGGATTCTATATATTGGAGTATTCTTCGTATATGTGCAGCTGACATGTTCACGTTCTTGGTCCTATATATTTTGGGACTGGGGCGTTACATATTTTTGTGGTGGCCCATGCAGGTCCGATTTAATATTGTTGGGTTACATGACTGTGCCCAACAAGCCTGCATATAGGAATAGGAATATCTCATCCAGAACTACTACTATTCCTTGACTTCCAATCTTTTTGAAACTTCCTTGATTATTCGATTTACTTCATATCTAATCTTTTCTAATATCAACTTATCTTCCTCGTGCCAACAGTATGAATCTACGAAGCGGACGCACTTCTGCCTTGGCCCTCACATCTGGTGAGGAGATTACTCCGGAGGGACAGAATCCTCCCATGACTCTAGCGACACCTTACCAGCCAGGACTGATACAACCTACTACGACGGAGTACCCAGAGGTCGCAGCACCCCCAGGCAGCCAGGCTGGACAGACTACTACCATGCCACCGGGAGGGAATATACCACTGCCTCCACCACCACCATGAAGAACAGTTTGGCAACTCTAGAGGGTGGTGAATAGAGTATATGTAGAAAAGTAGCCAATTAAAAATAACTCTTTCACCAAAATCAATAATCAGAGTAAAGTGCGAAAAATAAATGGAGAGTAAAAGAGCATACGCAAACACAGCGATTTTAACCTGGTTTCCCTCGTGGAGGACTAGTCCAGGCCTGAGAACTCTAGCTCAGGATTAAATCCACTATTTGTGAAATAGTAGTTTACAACCCGTGCCTTTACTTCAGAAGAGCACGTCAACTTCTAACAGAGGATCGCAGTGGCGATTTGCTTGGAATTGTCCAAGCGACTTCTTCGACTCTTGCACAAGAATCCTAACTGAGAGATGCTGAGCACTCGAGACTTAGGAGGCTTGTGGCTAGTAGATGGGAAGGGTATGGCTTACTTGAGCTTATAAGAGAGAAGAGAAAAGAAGATTGGATGGATTGGAATGAGAGAATTCATGCCCTATTTATAGTGTTTTTATAGGCAGAATTCGGCCAGAATTCGGGTAGAAAAATTCAAAAATTTGGCCGTTGGACAACTAGCAACCAGCTAACCCTAAAATTAGGGTTCCTGATTTCTAGGGGACAGAGTTCGGCCCGAACTCTGTGTGGAGGCAGAGTTCGGCCCGAACTCTGTCTCCAGAGCACAGAGTGGTTCAAAGGGGATTTTTGGGCAGTGTTTGGTTCAGTGGAGCTTGGGATTTTGGGTAGGCTGTAGACTAAGTGTCAATAGCTCAGCATAACTCAGAGTACACAAGTCTAGACTCAATGAAAATATAAAATACAGACTCGAAAACACACTGAGAACCGGAGACTGAGCTGTCGTCTGTCTTGAACTGAATGCAGACGTCGTGTGTCGTATTGAATTAATACAGACATTATTTAGTCAATGTAGTCAATATTTGGTTGACTGTGACTTTGTGTCAACAATCTCTTCCATATTGATAATTGACAAAATAATATATGTATATTTTAATATTCATACCTGGACACAGTTGATTGTAACACAGCTCCCCCATAACCGATGCCGAGCTAAAAGAAGATAGCTCCCCCGTAATCAGTGAACGGTGCCGAGCTAGAAGCAATAGCTCTCCCCCGTAAATAATGCATAGAACCTGTGGCCTGATAGATAATATCTCCCAAAAGCAAAAACAAGCACAGATATACGAAAATATACATAGTTCTCCCCCTTTTGGCAGTTAGCAATATATACTGCATATGAATGAAAGATCATATAAACTGCAGTAGAGACAATTAATAGTGATGCAACCACACCAAGCAGAGAAGAAACAGTGTATGACTAAACAAAATGAGTCACGAGCATAAAGGAAAACTACGATAATGAGCATAAAAGGTCATCCACAAAATCAAGTGTCAAGCACACAACCAGAGTTTAACTACATAAATCCAAGTACATAAATCCATAATAAACTGAAATCAAAAAGCATCAACTAAGATCATCATCAGTAGTAGCAGCAGATCGAGCCAATCTCCATCACGGAGCATGAGAAGGTCCTGGAGTGTCTGAAGGACCGGGGAAGGAGCGACGGGGGTCCAGAAATGCAGCATCCAGATCCATGTACCTCATGACCCACGGATCATCAATGCGATGGCCCGTGCGCGCTGGATCCCTCTCCATGGGAATGTGCAGATGCTGAGACAGGGAATACCGTATATCATGCAGAGAGTTGCCGAGAGCACTCATCTGCAGAGTAGTACGATAGTCCAGCTGTGTCCAGCGATCGTCCCTAAGAGTAAAACGATCCCGGAGCATAGTCTGAATAGACTCAAGAGTGGCAGGTGGCGGAGGTGCATCCTGACCGAAAAGAGGGGAGTCAGGCTCCGCATCATCAGAATGCTCAGAAGCCTCAGGAGAGGCGACGACTGCCTGAGTACGTCGTGCCTTGGACAGGAAAGCAGGAGCAGACAAGAACTGACAGTCATGAATAGGAATGATGAACGTACGAAAAACCATAGGAAGGTATAAAGGATAAACCAAAGCTCTTGGTTTCTTCCTACAATTTATCATCCAGTCCATTATTGTCCTAGGAAGATTGAAGGGGATACGGTAATGAAGGTGATATAAAGCAGAGATCTCAAAGTAGGTAACTTCATCAGTTGAACCAGCTTTTGGTAAGATGGTGTTAAAAATCATTCGATGAAGCTCATAGAAGTATGGGTTGAGGTGCTTGGCCATAAGCTTACGAGGACTTATGTTAGGAGCACATAATTCCTCCTTGAATCCTTCAAGAGAGGTGTCGCCAACAAATTGAAATTGACGTGCTTCCACAAGTTTATCCCAAGCATCAAGATTAACAAGATCAAGAAAATCCTCCAACTCAGAATCATTGAAAGCAATATCAATACCGGCAACCCGGGAATAGATGTGGGTTGCATCGAAAGTTAAATTGTAATAAAACATTTGGATGGCGCTACGATAAATGACAAAGTTTGAGGCAACTAACGCATCCAAACATAGATCACGAAACAATGATTCAAATTGAAAAAAGATTATAAAATTTATCGGATGTCCCCCGAACATCGGACGAGTACGAAAGTCGCTAAACCATGCATTAGATGCGTCTAGCGACACAAATAATCGTTCGTCATATGTATTCGGATCTTGGGGACTAGGTGGGGTGAACAACGGATGAATGGGTTGTTGTTCAACTACTTGCTCAATTGGAGGAGGAGGATTCGAAGAGGAAGCTCCCTCAGTTAGAATCCTTTTCCCACGATTGGGCAAGCGATGAGCCATTTGCAAGAAAATAGAGAACTTGAAATGGAGAGAAAGAAGGAGATATACCTGAAAATAATAACAAACAGTGGAAGAGAATGATGAGAAACCCTTTTCCCTTGATTTTGAGGAGCAATGGAGCACTCTAGATCAAAAACTAGGGTTAGGGTTTGAAGGAAAGAGTTTGGAGAGGTGAGAAAGGAGGTAATAGTGAAGGAGAGAGAAGAAAACCCGAAATATAAGAGAGGGTTTTCTTTGGTCGGATGAAATTCTGACCGTATGATCTAAAATGATCCAACGGCAGAGGCTGATCCCGACGCTGGAACAATGGGACCGAACTCGGCCCGAACTCTGCTTGGGGCAGAGTTCGGCCCGAGTTCTGGATTAGTGGTCCAGAACTGAAAATAGGCTGAAAAGATAAAAAGTGGTTAAGTGTTGAATAAAAGTGATAGTTGAGGATAAAAGTTTGATGAAATCAATGAAGTACATAGAGAGGTACACAAAAGTCAGAATGAACTTTAGAAAGTATTAATTAGGCAATATTAAATCGAAACAAACCATATAATAAACAAGGAAATATATTGTAATTCAATATTTCAAATGTGCCATGGGTTAGCTGCAGGGGCCGGATCCCAGCTAGCGGTAGTCCTGAGGACTAGTGCACCGTATCGCTTAGGCTTTTACGCCTTGTTGTCAGAAGGACCCTTTCGGCTTGTACCCATACCAAATTTGTCGTAAAAAAATCAAAATATACTCGATATTTACGCAGGTGAGTCTCAACTTATAACTGCTTTATCCAAAATTCCGAGTTCATGACATAGGAAATTGAAGCGCTCTTCGGATAATGGCTTAGTAAAGAAATCTGCTAACTGATGATCAGTGTCAATAAATTCTAAGTTAATCGTGCCATTTTGCTGATGATCACGCAAAAAGTGGTGTCTGATCTCAATGTGTTTAGTGCGTGAGTGGCAGACAGGGTTCTTAGTTAAATTAATGGCACTAGTATTGTCACAGAATATAGGAATATGCATGAAAGATAACTTATAGTCTTCAAGGATTTGCTTCATCCACAGAATTTGTGCACAACAAAGCCCAGCTGCTATGTATTCAGCTTCTGTTGTGGATAGTGCGACAGAGTTCTGCTTCTTGCTAAACCAGGAGACTAAAGTCTTTCCTAATAAATGACACGTGCCGCTCGTACTTTTACGGTCGACCTTGCATCCAGCGAAGTCAGCATCAGAGTAACCAATAAGGTCAAATGATGTTGACTTGGGATACCATAGACCCACTGTAACCGTACCCTTAAGGTATCGAAAGATACGCTTAACCGCGGTCATGTGTGATTCCTTAGGATTAGCTTGATATCTAGCACATAGGCAAACACTAAACATGATATCGGGACGACTGGCAGTTAAATAAAGTAAGCTGCCTATCATACCTCGATACTTACGTTGATCAACGGGTTTGCCGCTCTCATCTGGTTCGAGTTTGATTGAAGTAGCCATTGGAGTGCTGATTGGTTTGACGTTGTCAAGATCGAACTTCTTCAGCATGTCCTTGGTATACTTCGATTGACAGATGAAAGTTCCATTAGCCATTTGTTTCACTTGCAGACCAAGAAAGTAGTTGAGCTCTCCCATCATGCTCATCTCAAATTCTGTCTGCATACACTTGGCAAATTCTTGACCGAGGGTTTCATCAGTAGAACCAAAAATGATATCATCAACATAAATTTGAATCAACAGAATAGTGTCTTTAGAAGATTTTATAAACAGTGTAGTGTCAATTTTCCCTTTTGAAAAACCTTTCTCAAGTAAGAAGCTACTTAGCCTTTCATACCAAGCTCTGGGGGCTTGTTTGAGGCCATAAAGCGCTTTCTTTAGCTTGAACACGTGGTCGAGAAATTTGTGATTTTCAAAGCCAGGAGGTTGTTTCACATAAACTTCCTCCTTAATAAAACCATTCAAGAAAGCACTTTTCACATCCATTTGAAATAATTTAAAGTTTTGAAAATTAGCAAAAGCACAAAGCATCCGAATGGATTCTAGTCTAGCAACAGGAGCATACGTCTCATCGTAGTCGATACCTTCCTCTTGGTTGTATCCTTGAGCTACTAGACGAGCTTTGTTACGTGTGACTGAACCATCTTCATTTGCTTTGTTTCTAAAAACCCATTTAGCACCAATTATCGAGTGATTAACCGGTCTAGGAACGAGTTTCCATACTTGGCTCCTCTCGAATTGGTTGAGTTCTTCTTGCATAGCAGAAATCCAAAATTCATCATTAAAAGCTTCAGAAATATTTTTAGGCTCTACTTGTGAAATGAAGGCAGTGCTAGCAACGGAGTCTCTTAGTGATGATCTAGTAGTTACTCCACGTGAAACTTCTCCTATAACTAAATTTTCTGGATGAGAAGGTTTGAAAGAGAATTTCTTAGGCAAACCCTCCAGAGAATCAGTTTCGGTTGAAGTATTCATTGGAGTAGAAGTTGATGGCTCAGCGTCATCATCAAGAGTACTTACTGCACTGTTGTCTTCATCAAAAGTCACATTTGTTGACTCTTCCACAATAAGTGAGCGTTTATTAAAAACTCTATATCCCTTACTCTTGGCGGCATAACCAAGAAAGATACCATCGTCAGCTTTGACATCAAATTTGCCTAAGTTGTCTTTGGTGTTAAGGATAAAACATCTACAACCAAAAACTTTAAAATAAGAAACATTGGGGGTTCTCCCAAACCAAAGCTCATAGGGTATTTTCTTCGTAATGGGACGAATAAGCACTCTATTCAAAATGTGGCATGCTGTACTGACAGCCTCTGCCCAGAAATATTTCGGAAGTGAAAATTTATTCAACATAACTCTAGCCATATCGCCGAGAGTCCTATTCTTTCGCTCCACAACACCATTTTGTTGAGGAGTTCTAGGACAAGAAAATTCATGATCAAAACCATTTGCATTACAAAAATTTTCAAAATCATAATTTACGAATTCGCCTCCATGATCACTTCGGATTCGAGTAATCATGTAGCCTTTTTCGTTTTGAACTTTCTTTACAAAAACTTTGAAAACAGAAATAGCATCGCTCTTATTAGCGAGAAAGAAAACCCAAGTAAATCTTGAAAAATCATCAACAATAACAAATGCATAAAGTTTGCCACCAAGGCTAGCTATTCTACTAGGACCAAATAAATCCATATGAAGTAATTGTAAGGGTCTAGTAGTACTTACAGAGTTGATGGAATGAAATAAGGATTTAGTTGCCTTGTTTAGTTCACATTCGGCACATACCGTGTCCTTTTTGAATGTGATGTCAGGCAATCCTCTCACTAGCTTCTTGGTAGAAAGCCTGGATATAGCATCCATGTTGGCATGACCAAGACACTGGTGCCAAAGTAGTCGTTCGTCTTTGTAGGCATATAGACATCTACCTGCATTGTTAGTATTTATAGAAAGATAGAAAATATAGATGTTGTCCTCTCTTTTCCCTTCAAAAGCAATGTCTCCTGTTGACCTATCATAGATGTAGCAATTGTTTTGTCCAAAGTTAATATCATATCCATGATCAGCAAGATGACTAATGCTGAGCAGGTTATGCTTTAACTCGGTCACTAGGCAGACATCCTTTATTACAGGAGAAGGAGGATGACCAATGATACCATTACCTATAATGTGCCCTTTGAGATTGTTACCGAAGGATACGTATCCTTCTCTCTTCATAGATAGTGATGCAAAAAGATTTGCGTCTCCAGTCATATGTCGCGAGCATCCACTATCGAGAATCCACTTACTTTCAGTTGAGAAGGGAAGGTCCACCTACATCAAGAGTAGATGTGACCTTTGGTACCCGAGTTCTTGAGGGTCCTGAAAAGTTAGTCTTTGGGAACCAAGCATATATCTTTTTATCTACAAGTCTTCTAACTCTGCACTGTAGTGAGATGTGTCCATGTGATCCACAATAAGTACAAATAGCATTCTTATTTATACTAGGAGCATGAGAATAATATCTATAAGCAACAGGATGAGGATGGACATGATGTGAAGAGTTAGCATGGTGAAGATGATTATGCATAGAATGAGTGGCATGGTGATGGTGATTTTGTCTATATGGCATGACATGATGATTTTATCTATATGGTATATGAAGATCTTGTCTATATGGCATTGCATGATGATCTTGTCTATATGGCATGGCATGATGATTCCTATGTGTGGAGTGATGTTGATTGTGTCTTTGTACATGATGATTGTGTACTGAGTGAGAATTATTCTTACGTGCACGTGGTTTGTGAAAGTTTGTGTATATAAATGCATGGTTATGTGCTTCATGAGAATGACGTGGTTGACTAGCATGAGTGGTGTTGTGCCCATGTGATTGGGTTTGAGGTTGAACAACCTGTTTACCCAATTTGGTTTCTAATCTTTTAGAAACAGCTTGCAGTTCATCAACCTTAATATTTAAGCCATATACCTTAGTCATGGAAATCTTGTGTCTACTCTTTTCTTCAGCAAGCAACGTGTTGAGTGTAGTGATTTCTTGAGTTTGTTGCTCAATACGTGCTTCAGCATCATGTAAGCTTAATTTAAGCTTGGATACTTCATCAGTGTCATTAGTGGGTATCGTGTTTCTAACATTATCAAGAAGTAAAGAAATTCTTTGTATCTCATCTTCAAGACTTTTGATTTTGTCCTTGGCATGTTTGTATTTACCGATGACCTTTTTGTGATCATCGAGTAAATCAGTGAAAGCATCGCCAAGTTCATCAAAAGAGAAGTCATCTAGAGTTTCGTTAGATACCTTGTTGGAAGTTGCCATTAGGCACACATTTGCTGTATCTTGAGGAGAGTCCTTTTCTTCCTCGGAGTCACTCGCTTCACTTTCATGCCAAATGCCTGTGTTGGCATATTTCTTTGATGAGTTCCTTTTGTATGGCTTCTCATAGCGGTTGCTTTTCTTCAAGAATGGGCAGTCTTTTCTGACATGTCCAGTCTTCTTGCAACCGTAACAAGTTGGCTCTTCTTCATCGTCTTCTTGTGATTTCTTCTTCCTTCGATTGAAGCGAAGGAATTTCCTGAAGTTGCGAACCATGAGAGCTTGGTCTTCATCATCCGAGTTATCGTCTTTGGTCTCATTGTGATCAGCCCTTCGTCGATGAGCTTTGAGTGCGATCTTCCTGGTCTTCGGAGCAGGCTCTTCAAAGTCCTTGAGGTCAAGCTCGTGAGTCATGAGCTTACCCATCAAGGTCTCCATTGACATTGTTGTGAGATCGTTTCCTTCTATGATGGCTGTCACCTTAGGGTTCCAAATCTTTGGTAGCCCTCTGAGCAACTTACGAATCTTCTCGTGGTTTGAGTACTACTTTCCAAGCGAGGATAGAGGATTGATGATGTCGAGGAATCTTGTGAACATTTGAGTGATCGTCTCACTTGGCTTCATCTTGAAAGCTTCGTATTCTTGAGTAAGACGGCTTATTTTGGATTCCTTGACCTGTGTGGTTCCTTCATGCGTCACTTTTAGAAGTCTCCATACTTCATGAGCAGTGGTGCATGTAGAGACCCTGTTGAACTCATTCCTGTCTATAGCACAGAATAAAGCATTAATAGCCCTAGCATCTAGACTTGCCTGTTTCTTCTCCTCGACAGAATATTTGTCGTGTGGTTTCTCAATGAGGTCACCATCGACAACTATCCTGGCGGGCTTTTTGTAACCGTCAGTGACGACAGTCCACAGGTCAAAGTCTAGAGACTTAAGATAGAAGCTCATCCTTGTTTTCCAATATGTGTAGTTAGTCCCATTAAATAGGAGAGGCCTATGAGTGGACTGACCTTCACCATGATTGGAAATCAAGGATTGTGTGGTTGCCATGGATAAGCTCTTAGGATGTAAGTCCTTATAAAGAGAACAGAGCTCTGATACCAATTGAAGAACAGTTTGGCAACTCTAGAGGGGGGTGAATAGAGTATATGTAGAAAAGTAGCTAATTAAAAATAACTCTTTCACCAAAAATCAATAATCAGAGTAAAGTGCAGAAAATAAATGGAGAGTAAAAGAGCATACGCAAACACAACGATTTTAACCTGGTTTCCCTCGTGGAGGACTAGTCCAGGCCTGAGAACTCTAGCTCAGGATTAAATCCACTATTTGTGAAATAGTAGTTTACAACCCGTGCCTTTACTTCAGAAGAGCACGTCAACTTCTAACAGAGGATCGCAGTGGCGATTTGCTTGAAATTGTCCAAGCGACTTCTTCGACTCTTGCACAAGAATCCTAACTGAGAGATGCTGAGCACTCGAGACTTAGGAGGCTTGTGGCTAGTAGATGGGAAGGGTATGGCTTACTTGAGCTTATAAGAGAGAAGAGAAAAGAAGATTGGATGGATTGGAATGAGAGAATTCATGCCCTATTTATAGTGTTTTTATAGGCAGAATTCGGCCAGAATTCGGGTAGGAAAATTCAAAAATTTGGCCGTTGGACAACTAGCAACCAGCTAATCCTAAAATTAGGGTTCTTGATTTCTAGGGGATAGAGTTCGGCCCGAACTCTGTATGGAGGCAGAGTTCGGCCCGAACTCTGTCTCCAGAGCACAGAGTGGTTTAAAGGAGATTTTTGGGCAGTGTTTGGTTCAGTGGAGCTTGGGATTTTGGGTAGGCTGTAGACTAAGTGTCAAGAGCTCAGCATGACTCAGAGTACACAAGTCTAGACTCAATGAAAATATAAAATACAGACTCGAAAACACACTGAGAACCGAAGACTGAGCTGTCGTCTGTCTTGAACTTAATACAGACGTCGTGTGTCGTATTGAATTAATACAGACATTATTTAGTCAATGTAGTCAATATTTGGGTGACTGTGACTTTGTGTCAACACACCATTCCCTCAGCAGTTTCCTCCACAGTCGGGACCTCAGATGCCTCCACCACTGACTGATGGGAGCCCTACTACTCAGTTTATGTATGCCATGATGCAGGCTCAGTGGCAGCAGACTGAGCTGATGAGGCAGACGATGATGGCAGCCATGGCTAGACCTCCACCACCACCTCCAGCACCAGTACCAGCACCGGCTCTGCATCCCTATGAAGGCTCTATCAAAGATTTCACAGATATGAACCCCAAGGCCTTTAGAGGGACGGAGAAGCCATTAGAGGTGTCACAGTGGCTTATTAGTACTGAGAAGCTACTGAAGGCATCCCAGTTGCCAGCTCAAAATTGGATGACAGCAGTGGACCTACTGTTAGAAGACAATGCTCACCACTGGTGGAAGGCGGAAGAGAGACGATTAGGCATTGGGATCACTTGGAAGCAGTTTTATGATGTATTTTATGAGAGATTCTTTCCTATTCATGTTCGAGATGGTCTCTACGACCAGTTCCTCCATCTGAAGCAAGGGAATATGACAGTTGATGAGTATGACTCAGAGTTCAACCGCCTGAGTCGGTTTGGTGCGGGATTGATTCCGACCGAGTTAGAGAAGGCGAGGAGATTTCATCAGGGGCTTGCACCAGAGCTCAAGTCTTATACGACTACTCAGTCTCGAGTCTCAAATTCAGCTGTCTTGGAAGAAGCTCGTGCACAGGAGATTCTTCGCAAGGAACAGCAGCAGACATCGAGGCGCCATACCCCAGCAGTTATACCAGCCCGAGCCACTCAGAGTAGACCTATCAGGAGGACCACGGGACAGTTTCAGCAGAGGCACACACCTTATCAGAAGCACACCTGCAACTTTTACGGGAAGCAGGGACACGTCTTGAAGGACTGTCGAATTCGACTTGGATCATGCTTGAGATACGGGTCAGGACAGCACAAGGTAAAAGATTGTCCGGAACAGCAGTCCTTAGCCCCAGCACTTCCAGCACCTCAGCCAGCGACAGGAGCACCTCGCCCGCCATTACCACCTCAGTCAGCAAAGTTCGAGAGGGCCAGAACTCAGGGCCCCGGACAAAATCATGGGAAGGTATTCTCTATGGCTGTTGAGGATATAGAGACAGAGGTAGAGGTTATAGCAGGTATGGTTTTAGTTGCATCTTTTCCTGCTATTACATTATTTGATACTGGAGCCACTCATTCATTCATAGCCACTAGTTTTGCCACTAGACACAGCATTCCCATCACACCCTTAGCTAAGAATGTTAAAATCCTCACTGGAGGAGGAGTTGTACCTGTTAGTGGTGTTTGTAGACTTTGTCCTATAGTGATAAATGGCAGAAAGATGATGGCACAACTTCTTGTATTCCCTATGCCGACATTTGATGTGGTTCTCGGAATGGACTGGTTGAGCCAGCATTTCGCTCACATAGACTGCCATAGGGGCAGTATTATCTTTAGACCACCGAATGCGGCAGAGTTTGAATTCACCAAAGAAGATGGAGATTGTTGTGAGGCACCCACAGTGGGGACTCATATGATGATGCACGACACCCCTCAGCACCCTATTATCACCGAGTTCGAGGATGTATTTCCCGAGGATTTGCCAGGGCTACCACCTGACCGAGATATTGAGTTTTCTATTGAGCTTATTCCCGGAGCCGAGCCTATTTTATCTCGAGTTTATCGGTTAGCGCCCAAGGAGTTGGTAGAGATGAAGACGCAGATTGATGACTTATTAGAGAAGGGATTTATTCGTGCTAGTGCGTCACCATGGGGAGCACCCATTCTTTTTGTGCCTAAGAAGGACGGGACAGTGCGCATGTGCATTGACTACAGAGCGTTGAATGCAGTGACGGTGAAGAACAAGTATCCCTTGCCGCGTATAGACGATCTATTCGATCAACTGAGTGGAACAAAAGTATTCTCCAAGATTGACTTACGATCGGGCTATCACCAATTGAAGGTTCGGAAGGAAGATATTGCCAAGACGGCCTTTCGATCGAGGTATGGACACTACGAGTTCTTGGTCATGCCCTTCGGTTTGACCAATGCACCCGCGGTCTTCATGAATTTAATGAACAAGATCTTCCACCAATACTTGGACAAATTTGTAGTCGTCTTTATAGACGATATCTTGATTTACTCCAAGAGTCAAGAGGAGCATGAGCAACATCTACAGATAGTTTTGGATACATTGAGGAATGAGCAACTTTTCGCGAAGCTTAGCAAGTGTGATTTCTTTCTCAAGGAGGTATCATTCCTTGGTCATATTGTTACGGGCGATGGTATATCGGTGGATCCAGAGAAGATCACAGCAGTCAAATCATGGCCCACTCCCAAAACAGCTTCTGAAGTGAGAAGTTTCCTCGAACTTGCGGATTACCACCAACTGTTCGTAGAAGATTTCTCTCGAATAGCGGGGCCTATGACTCGATTGACGTGCAAGGATCAGGATTTTATATGGACAGACGAGTGCCAAGCCGCTTTTGACGAGTTGAAGAAGCGATTGACCACAGCACCGATCTTGACACTACCATCGGGCCCAAGAGGATTTGTGATCTACAGCGACACATCCGGGAAGGGATTAGGATGTGTATTGATGCAGCATGGTCGTGTAGTAGCATATGCATCGTGACAGTTGAGAGTGCATGAGAAGAATTATCCAACCCACGATCTAGAGCTCGCAGCGGTTATCTTTGCTTTGAAACTATGGAGACACTACTTGTATGGCGAGAAGGTTGATATCTACACTGATCATAAGAGCCTCAAGTACGTGTTCACACAAAAGGAGTTAAATATGCGAAAGCGACGTTGGTTGGAGTTGATGAAGGATTATGAGATCGAGCTACATTACCATCCGGGCAAGGCTAATGTCGTGGCAGACGCATTAAGCCGTAAGCCCATGACTCACTTTTTGACTACACAGAAGGAATTGATTAGAGACTTGGAGCAGCTTGGTATTGAGGTAGTATTACTGGGAGCAGATGGTGTATTAGCCAACCTTCAAGTGCAATCATCATTGGTAGAGCGCATCAAGACAGCATTGCCTAATGATGCTAGATTTCGACGGCTGAAGGAGAGGACTAAAGCAGGAGAGCAGACAGGATTGAGGATCCACACTGATGGGGCATTGCGATGTGGTGATCGCATTTATGTTCCCAATGGAGATCTACGACAGGAGCTGATGGCAGAGGCTCACAGTTTGACTTACTCTATTCATCCCGGAGGGACCAAGATGTATCGCGATTTACGACTGTATTATTGGTGGCACGGAATGAAGCGGGAGATAGCTCGTTTTGTTGCCAAGTGCTTAGTATGCCAACAAGTGAAGGCGGAGCACCAGAGGACGGCCGGATTATTGCAGCCGCTACCCATTCCCGAGTGGAAGTGGGAGCACATTACTATGGATTTCGTCACGGGTTTTCCTTGGAGTCCTAGAGGACGTGACGCAGTATGGGTGATTGTTGATAGACTTACGAAGTCAGCACATTTCTTGCCTTTTAGAGTGGGCCAGTCGACGGAGGTATTGGCGGAGATGTACATGGAGCAGATTGTGAGATTGCACGGTGTGCCTGTTAGTATTGTGTCGGACCGTGACTCGAGATTTACCTTGCACTTTTGGAGGAGCATGCAAGAGAGTTTGGGCACTCGATTGAAGTTTAGCATATCATATCATCCGCAGATTGACGGCCAGTCGGAGCGTACCATTCAGACGCTAGAGGATATGTTGAGAGCGTGTATGCTTGATTTTGGCGGTTCGTGGGAGGACCATCTTCATCTTGTGGAGTTCTTCTACAATAATAGCTATCAAGCGAGCATTCAGATGGCTCCGTTTGAAGCATTGTATGGTAGGAAGTGTCGGTCTCCTGTTTGTTGGAGCGACATAGGAGAGCGACAGCTATTGGGTCCCGAGTTGGTCTTGAGCACGGAGACAGTGAAGAAGATTCAGGACCACCTGCGAGCAGCGCAGGATCGTCAGAAGCAGTGGGCAGATAATCGTCGTCGACCTTTGGAATTCAAAGAGGGCGACCATGTGTTCTTGAAGATATCCCCCACTAGAGGCACGATTCGATTCGGAGGACGTGGCAAGTTGAGTCCAAGGTACATCGGCCCTTTCGATGTCTTGGAACGTGTTGGAGAGGTTGCCTACAGATTGGCATTGCCACCGTCACTAGAGGGAGTACATGACGTATTCCATGTATCTCAGCTGAGGAGGTACGTGGCGGACAGCAATCATGTGCTTGATCACTCCGAGATCACAGTTGGACCGAGTTTGTCGTACGAAGAGCAACCAGTAGGTATCCTCGATCGCCGAGTGAAGGTGTTACGGAATCAATCTATTCCATTGGTTCGCGTGGCATGGAAGCATCACTCGCCAGGGGAGTCCACTTGGGAACGCGAGGACGACATCCGAAACCGCTACCCGCATTTGTTCGAAGGGGAAGGTATGTCTTGCAGTTATAATTCCTTGCATTGCATCGATCCCCCGACCTTAGTTTAATTTCGAGGACGAAATTTTCTTTAAGTTGGGCAGGATGTAAACCCCCATAATTTTTATTTATTTTTTTTAAAAAAAAAGTTAAATTAATTTGTTACGTATTTTTACTAGTTATGGATCTATTTACTATTAAGTTATTAGTATAATTAAAGTGTGTGTGTATATATATACATTATTATATGTGTGCTAGTTAATGTTTCTATTAAATATAGTATATAAATAAATTCTAAAATTTTTTAGGAGATTATTGGTATTTTTAGGAAATTATTGATAATTTTTAGGAATTTATTGCTTGCTTATAAATATATATATATTTATAGTTGATATATATATATATATATATATATATATATATATATATATATATATATATATATATATAGTTACTGAAAAAGAAAAAGAAAAAAAAAAAAAAAAAAAAGCAACAGTGGGGAGCGGCCAGCTCAATCCGCCCCAACACAAAGGGGGGGGAGCGGCCAGCTCAATCCGCAGCTTTTAGCTGCATTATAGAAAAAAAAAATAACATAGGGAGAGGGGACCAGCCCACGTGGGGGGGGGGGGGGGGGGGGGGGGGGGGGGGGGACCCCAAATATCGAGTATAGCAGCAGCAGCTGCAATACTAACTTGAACCCGAGCCAATAGTTACTATTTCTAATAGGAATAACAGCGGCGGCAGTAGTATTTAACTGCTCATCATCGAAACCCTAACCCTCCATATTTCTCTCCCTCGTGAAACCTCGACCTCGAAGACTCTTCCACAACCGACTGCACAACCTGGTCGACGTCGAGGATCACCGGAGCCACGCCGCACTCGTCGGAGCCAACGGCAAACAGAGGAAAACTCTGTTTCGAGCGCTGTCAAGGTATCAACTTCCCACTTCGAATTCTTCTTCGATACTAGATCGTTTTGAATTTCGTAAAGTTCCACGGAAACCCAATATGACCCTCTTGAAATTCCACCAAAATAATTTGAACACGACGACACGACACTTCCGCGAATTCGACGCAAAGTCGACGAATTCTGTAAAAAAAAAAAAACACAGAACAGAATATTAAACCCAAACCCTTACTTAGGAAGCCAGTTTTTAAACCAAAGATTAGGTTTTTCGAAATTCTAATCGAAGGCACTCAGAGACAACATATACGAGACTGAAACACATCTGTTAGATTGAATTTTTGAAGTGTATGCATAAAGTTATTCATTACTAAAGATTCACGAAAAACTGTGTTTTCAAACTAAAAATTTTAGAAAACTTCTCGATACGGCACATGCCCCGACAAACCGGGCGACGTGGTCGCGCGTTATACGCATCGAAAGGCGCGTATAGACGTTGCGGAAGTGTGGGAACTGACGGAACTCAGTTTCGTCGCGTGTGTGCAACGAAATCAACGTGTATCCGTTGAGATACCCCCGTATCGGCGTTTTGCAAACTTGTCCATAACTTTGTGTACAGTCGTCGAATCGAGACAAAACTTGCGCCAACAGGTTCGGATCAAAATTTTGGTCCTACATGCCAAGTTTGGTTTGATTCTGAGAAGGTCGAATCGGAACCCAATTTTGGTGGGCCCGCGACCCACTCAAACGGACGATTTTGTGCACGGCTCCTCGGAATCCAAAACTGGGCATACCGTTGAGTTCCTCTCCTCAAACTGAAATCGTAGACATGTAGTTTGACGACTTTAAAGACCGTAGACTTCGGCACGCGTTTCGGTGCAAAGCGGGTCCAATGGCGGACATCGTTTTGACCCGAAATTACGATTTTGCCCCTGTTCCGGAATTTGACTTTTGGACAAGCGTTTCTTAGGTATATCTTCTTCA